>CAUDMG010000587.1:0-419451 GCA_958450375.1 Homarus gammarus
GACCATGATTATAACAACCACGACCATGATTATAACAACCAAGACCATGATTATAACAACCACGACCATGATTATAACAACCGCGACTATGATCATAACCACGACCATGATTATAACAACCACGACCATGATTATAACAACGACGACCATGATCATAACAGAGACCATGATTGTAGCAACCAGCACCATGATTATAACAACCACGACCATGATTATAACAACCACGACCATGATTATAACAACCACGACCATGATTATAACAACCACGACCATGATTATAACAACCACGACCATGATTATAACAACCACGACCATGATTATAACAACCACGACCATGATTATAACAACCACGACCATGATTATAAAAACAACGACCATGATTATAACAACCACGACCATGATTATAACAACCACGACAATGATTATAACAACCACGACCATGATAATAACCACGACCATGATTATAACAACCACGACCATGATTATAACAACCACGACCATGATTATAACAACCACGACCATGATTATAACAACCACGACCATGATTATAACAACCACGACCATGATTATAACAACCACGACCATGATTATAACAACCACGACCATGATTATAACAACCACGACCATGATTATAACAACCACGACCATGATTATAACAACCACGACCATGATTATAACACCACGACCATGATTATAACAACCACGACCATGATTATAACAACCACGACCATGATTATAACCACGACCATGATTATAACAACCACGACCATGATTATAACAACCACGACCATGATTATAACAACCACGACCATGATTATAACAACCACGACCATGATTATAACAACCACGACCATGATTATAACAACCACGACCATGATTATAACAACCACGACCATGATTATAACAACCACGACCATGATTATAACAACCACGACCATGATTATAACAACCACGACCATGATTATAACAACCACGACCATGATTATAACAACCACGACCATGATTATAACAACCACGACCATGATTATAACAACCACGACCATGATTATAACAACCACGACCATGATTATAACAACCACGACCATGATTATAACAACCACGACCATGATTATAACAACCACGACCATGATTACAAAAACACGACCATGATTATAACCACGACCATGATTACAATAACCACGACCATGATTATAACAACCACGACCATGATTATAACAACCACGACCATGATTATAACAACCACGACCATGATTATAACAACCACGACCATGATTATAACAACCACGACCATGATTATAACAACCACGAACATGATTATAACAACCACGACCATGATTATAACAACCACGACTATGATCATAACCACGACCATGATTATAACAACCACGACCATGATTATAACAACCACGACCATGATTATAACAACCACGACTATGATCATAACCACGACTATGATTATAACAACCACGACCATGATTATAACAACCACGACCATGATCATAACAACAACCAACATGATTACAACCAGCACCATGATTATAACAACCACGACCATGATTATAACAACCAGGACCATGATTATAACAACCACGACCATGATTATATATCACGACCATGATTATAACAACCACGACCATGATTATAACAACCACAACCATGATTATAACAACCACGACCATGATTATAACAACCACGACCATGATTATAACAACCACGACCATGATTATAACACCACGACCATGATTATAACAACGACGACCATGATCATAACGACGACCATGATTATAACAACCAGCGACCATGATTATAACAACGACGACCATGATTATAACCAGGACCATGATTATAACAACCAAAACCATGATTATAACAACCACGACCATGATTATAACAACCACGACCATGATTATAACAACCACGACCATGATTATAACAACCACGACCATGATTATAACAACCACGACCACGATTATAACAACCACGACCATGATTATAACAACCACGACCATGATTATAACAACCACGACCATGATTATAACAACCACGACCATGATTATAACAACCACGACCATGATTATAACAACCACGACCATGATTATAACAACCACGACCATGATAATAACCACGACCATGATTATAACAACCACGACCATGATTATAACAACCACGACCATGATTATAAAAACCACGACCATGATTATAAAAAACACGACCATGATTATAACAACCACGACAATGATTATAACAACCTCGACCATGATTATAACAACTACGACCATTTTTACAACAACCACCCCATGATTATAACAACCCCGACCATGATTATAACAACCACGACTATGATTATAACACCTACGACCATGATTATAACAACAACGACCATGATTATAACATCCACAACCATGATTATAACAGCCACGACCATGATTATAATAACCACGACCATGATTATAACAACCACGACCATGATTATAAAAAGCACGACCAGGATTATAACAACCACGACTATGATTATATCACCCACGACCATGATTATAACAACCACGACTATGATTATAACAACCACGACCATGATTATAACAACCACGACCATGATTATAACAAGCACGACCATGATTATAACAACCAAGACCATGATTATAGCAACCACGACCATGATTATAACAACCGCGACTATGATCAAAACCACGACCATGATTATAACAACCACGACCATGATTATAACAACCACTACCATGATTATAACAACGACGACCATGATCATAACAGAGATCATGATTGTAACAACAAGCACCATGATTATAACAACCACGACCATGAATATAATAACCAGGACCATTATTATAACCACGACCATGATAATAATAACCACGACCATGATTATAACAACCACGACCATGATTATAACAACCACGACCATGATTATAAAAAACACGACCATGATTATATCAACCACGACCATGATTATAACAACCACGACCATGATTATAACAACCACGACCATGATTATAACAACTACGAACATGATTACAACAACCACCCCATGATTATAACAACCATGACCATGATTATAACTACCACGGTTATGATTATAACACCTACGACCATGATTATAACCATCGACCATGATTATTACAACCAAAACCATGATTATAACAAGCACGACCATGATTATAACAACCACGACTATGATTATATCTCCCACGACCATGATTATAACAACCACGACTATGATTATAACAACCACGACCATGATTATAACAACCACGACCATGATTATAACAACCACGACCATGATTATAACAACCAAGACCATGATTATAACAATCACGACCATGATTATAACAACCGCGACTATGATCATAACCACGACCATGATTATAACAACCGCGACCGTGATTATAACAACGACGACCATGATCATAACAGAGACCATGATTGTAGCAACCAGCAGCATGATTATAATAACCACGACCATGAATATAATAACCAGGACCATGATTATAACAACCAGGACCATGATTATAAAAACACGACCATAATTAAAACAACCACGACCACGATTATAACAACCACAACCATGATTATAACAACCACGACCATGATTAAAACAACCACGACCATGATTATAACAACCACGACGATGATTATAACAACCACGACAATGATTATAACAACCACGACCATGATTACAACAACCAGGACCATGATAATAACCACGACCATGATTATAATAACCACGACCATGATTATAACAACCACGACCATGATTATAACAACTACGACCATTTTTACAACAACCACCCCATGATTATAACAACCCCGACCATGATTATAACAACCACGACTATGATTATAACACCTACGACCATGATTATAACAACAACGACCATGATTATAACAACCACGACCATGATTATAACAACCACGACCATGATTATAAAAAACACGACCATGATTATAACAACCACGACAATGATTATAACAACCTCGACCATGATTATAACAACTACGACCATTTTTACAACAACCACCCCATGATTATAACAACCCCGACCATGATTATAACAACCACGACTATGATTATAACACCACGACCATGATTATAACAACAACGACCATGATTATAACATCCACAACCATGATTATAACAGCCACGACCATGATTATAACAACCACGACTATGATTATATCACCCACGACCATGATTATAACAACCACGACTATGATTATAACAACCACGACCATGATTATAACAACCACGACCATGATTATAACAAGCACGACCATGATTATAACAACCAAGACCATGATTATAGCAACCACGACCATGATTATAACAACCGCGACTATGATCAAAACCACGACCATGATTATAACAACCACGACCATGATTATAACAACCACTACCATGATTATAACAACGACGACCATGATCATAACAGAGACCATGATTGTAACAACAAGCACCATGATTATAACAACCACGTCCATGATTTTAACAACCACGACCATGATTATAACAACTACGACCATGATTATAACTACCACGTCAATGATTATAAGAACCACGAACATGATTACAACAAACAGGACCATGATTATAACCACAACCATGATTACAATAAACACGACCATGATTATAACAACCACGACCATGATTATTTCAACCACGACCATGAATATACAAAACACGACCATGATTATAACAACCACAACCATGATTATAACAACAACGACCATGATTATAACAACCAAGAAAATGATTATAACAACCACGACCAGGATTATAACTACCTCGACTATGATCATAACCACTACTATGATTATAACAACTGCGACCCTGATTATAACAACGACGACCATGATCATAACAGAGACCATGATTGTAGCAACCAGCACCATGATTATAACAACCACGACCATGAATATAATAACCAGGACCATGATTATAACAACCAGGACCATGATTATAACAACACGACCATAATTATAACAACCACGACCATGATTATAACAACCACAACCATGATTATAACAACCACGACCATGATTAAAACAACCACGACCATGATTATAACAACCACGACCATGATTATAACAACCACGACAATGATTATAACAACCACGACCATGATTACAACAACCAGGACCATGATAATAACCACGACCATGATTATAATAACCACGACCATGATTATAACAACCACGACCATGATTATAACAACCACGACCATGATT
The DNA here is from genome assembly GCA_958450375.1 of Homarus gammarus. NCBI lineage: Eukaryota > Metazoa > Arthropoda > Malacostraca > Decapoda > Nephropidae > Homarus > Homarus gammarus. The sequence continues at coordinate 5,242 of CAUDMG010000587.1, forward strand.
ATAAAAACACGACCATGATTATAACAACCACGACCATGATTATAACAACCACGACCATGATTATAACAACCACGACCATGATTATAACAACCACGACCATGATTATAACAACCACGACCATGATTATACAACCACGACTATGATTATAACACCTACAACCATGATTATAACAACCACGACCATGATTATAACAACCACAACCATGATGATAACACCCTCGACCATATTTATAATAACCACGACCATGATTATAACAACCACGACCATGATTATAAAACCACGACCATGATTATAACAACCACGACCATGATTATATCAACCACGACCATGACTATATCAACCACGACGATGATTATAACAACCATGACTATGATTATAACACCTACGACCATGATTATAACAACCACGACCATGATTATAACAACCACGACCATGATTATAACAACCACGACCATGATTATAACAACCACGACCATGATTATAACAACCACGACCATGATTATAACAACCACGACCATGATTATAACAACCACGACCATGATTATAACAACCACGACCATGATTATAACAACCACGACCATGATTATAACAACCACGACCATGATTATAACAACCACGACCATGATTATAACAACCACAACCATGATTATAACAACACGACCATGATTATAACAACCACGACCATGATTATAACAACAGCGACTATGATCATGACCACGACCATGATTATAACAACCATGACCATGATTATAACAATCACGACCATGATTATAACAACCACGACCATGATTATAGCAACCACGACCATGATTATAACTACCACAACAATGATTATAACAACCACGACCATGATTATAAAGCACGACCATGATTATAACAACCACGACTATGATTATATCAACCACGACCATGACTATAACAACCAAGATCGTGATTATAAAAACCAAGACCATGATTATAACAACCACGACCATGATTATAACAACCGCGACTATGATCATAACCACGACCATGATTATAACAACCACGACCATGATTATAACAACCACGACCATGATTATAACTACCACGACCATGATTATAACAACCACGACCATGATTACAACAACCACGACCATGATTATAACCACGACCATGAATACAATAACCACGACCAAGATTATAACAACCACGACCATGATTATAACAATCACGACCATGAATATACAAAACGCGACCATGATTAAAACTACCAAGACCATGATTATAACGACAACAACCATGATTATAACAACCAAGAAAATGATTATAACAACCACGACCAGGATTATAATAACCTCGACTATGATCATAACCACGACCATGAATATAACAACCAAGACCATGATTATAACAACCACGACCATGATTATAACAACCACGACCATGATTATAGCAACCACGACCATGATTATAACTACCACGACAATGATTATAACAACCACGACCATGATTATAAAAAGCACGACCATGATTATAACAACCACGACTATGATTATATCAACCACGACCATGACTATAACAACCAAGACCATGATTATAACAACCAAGACCATGATTATAACAACCACGACCATGATTATAACAACCGCGACTATGATCATAACCACGACCATGATTATAACAACCACGACCATGATTATAACAACCACGACCATGATTATAACTACCACGTCAATGATTATAAGAACCACGACCATGATTACAACAAACAGGACCATGATTATAACCACGACCATGATTACAATAACCACGACCATGATTATAACAACCACGACCATGATTATAACAACCACGACCATGAATATACAAAACACGACCATGATTATAACAACCACAACCATGATTATAACAACAACGACCATGATTATAACAACCAAGAAAATGATTATAACAACCACGACCAGGATTATAACAACCTCGACTATGATCATAACCACGACCATGATTATAACAACCAAGACCATGATTATAACAACCACGACCATGATTATAACAACCGCGACTATGATCATAACCACTACTATGATTATAACAACCGCGACCATGATTATAACAACGACGACCATGATCATAACAGAGACCATGATTGTAGCAACCAGCTCCATGATTATAACAACCACGACCATGATATAAAAAACCAGGACCATGATTATAACAACCAGGACCATGATTATTATAATACGACCATAATTATAACAACCACGACCATGATTATAGCAACCACAACCATGATTATAACAACCACGACCATGATTAAAACAACCACGACCATGATTATAACAACCACGACCATGATTATAACAACCACGACAATGATTATAACAACCACGACCATGATTACAACAACCAGGACCATGATAATAACCACGACCATGATTATAATAACCACGACCATGATTATAACAACCACGACCATGATTATAACAACCACGACCATGATTATAAAAAACACGACCATGATTATAACAACCACGACCATGATTATAACAACCTCGACCATGATTGTAACAACTACGACCATGATTACAACAACCACCCCATGATTATAACAACCACGACCATGATTATAACATCGATGACTATGATTATAACACCTACGACCATGATTATAACAACCACAACCATGATTATAACAGCCACGACCATGATTATAATAACCACGACCATGATTATAACAACCACGACCATGATTATAAAAAGCACGACCATGATTATAACAACCACGACCATGATTATAACAACCACGACCATGATTATAACAACCGCGACTATGATCAAAACCACGACCATGATTATAACAACCAAGACCATGATTATAGCAACCACAACCATGATTATTACAACCGCGACTATGATCAAAACCACGACCATGATTTTAACAACCTCGACCATGATTATAACAACCATGACCATGATTATAACAACGACGCCCTTGATCATAATAGAGACCATGATTGTAACAACCAGCACCATGCTTATAACAACGACGACAGTGAATATAATAACCAGGACCATTATTATAACAGCCAGGACCATGATTATAACAACCACGACTATGATCATAAGAACCACGACTATGATCATAACAACCACATCCATGATTATAGCAACCACGACCATGACTATAACAACCACGACCACGAATATAAAAACCACGACCATGATTATAGCAACCACGACCATGATTATAACAACCGCGACTATGATCAAAACCACGACCATGATTATAACAACCACGACCATGATTCTAGCAACCACTACCATGATTATAACAACGACTACCATGATCATAACAGAGACCATGATTGTAACAACCAGCACAATGATTATAACAACCACGACCATGATTATAACAACCACGACCATGATTATAACACCACGACCATGATTATAATAACCACGACCATGATTATAACAACCACGACCATGATTATAAAAACCACGACCATGATTATAACAACCACGACCATGATTATAACAACCACGACCATGATTATAACAACCACGACTATGATTATAACACCTACAACCATGATTATAACAACCAAGGACCATGATTATAACAACCCAAACCATGATTACAACAAGCACACCATGACTATAACAACCACGACCATGATTATAAAAAACACGACCATGATTATAACAACCACGACCATGATTATAGCAACAACGTCCATGATTATAACAACCACGACTATGATTATAACACCACGACCATGATTATAACAACCAGGACAATGATTATAACAACCACGACCATGATTATAACAACCACGACCATGATTATAACAACCACGACCATGATTATAACAACCACGACCATGATTATAACAATCACGACCATGATTATAGCAACAACGTCCATATTTATAACAACCACAACAAAGATTATAACAACTACAACCATGATTACAACAAGCACCCCATGACTATTTCAACCACGACCATGATTATAGCAACAACGTCCATGATTATAACAACGATGACCATGATTATAACAACTACAACCATGATTACAACAAGAACACATGAATATATTAACCACAACATTGATTATAACAACCACGACCATAATTAATGCAACCACGACCATGATTATAACAACGACGACCATTATCATAAGAGACCATGATTTTAATACTCACGACCATGATTATAACTACCACGACCATGATTATAACAACCACAACCATGATTATAACAACCACGACTATGATCATAACAACCACGACTATGGTCATAACAACCACCTCCATGATTATAACAACCACGAAAATGATTATAACAACAACGACTATGATTATATCACCCAACCATGATTATAACAGCAACGACTATGATTATAACAACCACGACCATGATTATAACAACCAGGACCATAATTATAACAACCACGACTATGATCATAACAACCACGACTGTGATCATAACAGCCACGTCCATGATTATAACAACCACGAAAATGATTATAACAACCACGACTATGATTATATCACCCAACCATGATTGCAACAACAACGACCATGATTATAAAAAGCACGACCATGATTATAACAACCACGACTATGATTATATCAACCACGACCATGATTATAACAGCCACGACTATAATTATAACAACCACGACCATGATTATAACGACCACGACCATGATTATAACAACCACAACCATGATTATAACAACCAAGACCATGTTTATAACAATCACGACCATGATTATAACAACCGCGACTATGATCATAACCACGACCATGATTATAACAACCATGACCATGATTATAACAATCACGACCATGATTATAACAACCACGACCATGATTATAGCAACCACGACCATGATTATAACTACCACAACAATGATTATAACAACCACGACCATGATTATAGCAACCAAGACCATGATTATAACTCCCCCACAATGATTATAACAACCACGGCCATGATTATAAAAAGCACGACCATGATTATAACAACCACGACTATGATTATATCAACCACGACCATGATTATAACAACCAAGACCATGATTATAACAACCAAGACCATGATTATAACAACCACGACCATGATTATAACAACCTCGCCTATCAACACAACCACGACCATGACTATAACAACCACGACCATGATTATAACAACCACGACCATGATTATAACAACCACGACCATGATTATAACTACCACGTCAATGATTATAAGAACCAGGACCATGATTACAACAACCAGGACCATGATTATAACCACGACCATGATTACAATAACGACCATGATTATATCAACCTCGACCATGATTATAACAACCACGACCATGAATATACAAAACGCGACCATGATTATAACAACCACGACCATGATTATAACAACAGTGACCATGATTATAACAACCAAGAAAATGATTATAACAACCACGACCAGGATTATAACAACCTCGACTATCATCATAACCACGACCATGATTATAACAACCAAGACCATGATTATAACAACCACGACCATGATTACAACAACCGCGACTATGATCATAACCACGACAATGATTTTAACAACCACGACCATGATTGCAACAACCAGGAACATGATAATAACCACGACCATGATTATAATAACCACGACCATGATTATAGCAACCACGACCATGATTATAACAACCGCGACTATGATCAAAACCACGACCATGATTATAACAACCACGACCATAATTATAACAACCACGACCATGATTATAACAACGACGCCCATGATCATAAAAGAGACTATGATTTAACAACCACGACCATGATTATAACAACCACGACCATGATTATAACAACCACGACCATGATTATAACAACCACGACCATGATTATAACAACCACGACTATGATCATAAGAACCACGACTATGATCATAACAACCACATCCATGATTATAGCAACCACGACCATGACTATAACAACCACGACCACGAATATAAAAACCAAGACCATGATTATAGCAACCACGACCATGATTATAACAACCGCGACTGTGATCAAACCACGACCATGATTATAACAACCACGACCATGATTATAACAACCACTACCATGATTATAACAACGACTACCATGATCATAACAAAGACCATGATTGTAACAACCAGCACCATGATTATAACACCCACGACCATGAATATAATAACCAGGACCATTATTATAACCACGACCATGATTATAATAACTACGACCATGATTATAACAACCACGACCATGATTATAGCAACCACGACCATGATTATAACAACCACGACCATGATTATAACAACTACGACCATGATTACAACAAGCACCCCATGACTATAACAACCACGACCATGATTATAACAACCACGACTATGATTATAACACCTACAACCATGATTATAACAACCAAGGACCATGATTATAACAACCCCAACCATGATTATAACAGCCACGACCATAATTATAACAACCACGACCATGATTATAACAACCACGACCATGATCATAACAACCCCGACTATGATTATAACAACCACGACCATGATTATAACAACCACGACCATGATTATAACTACCACAACATTGATTATAACAACCACGACCATGATTATAACAACCACGACCATGATTATAACAACGAAGACCATGATTATAAGAGACCATGATTTTAACAACCACGACCATGATTATAACAACCACGACCATGATTATAACAACCACGACCATGATTATAACAACCACGACTATGATTATAACAACCACGACCATGGTCATAACAACCACCTCCATGATTATAACAACAACGAAAATGATTATAACAACGACTATGATTATATCACCCAACCATGATTATAACAACAACGACCATGATTATAACAACCACGACCATGATTATAACAACCACGACCATGATTATAACAACCACGACTATGATTATAACAACCACGACTATGATTATAACAACCACGACCATGATTATAACAACCACGACATGATTATAACAACCACGACTCTGATTATATCAACCACGACCATGATTATAACAACCACGACCATGATTATAACAAGCACGACCATGATTATAACAACCACGACTATGATTATATCAACCACGACCATGATTATAACAGCCACGACTATGATTATAACAACCACGACCATGATTATAACAACCACGACCATGATTATAACAACCACGACCATGATTATAACAACCAAGACCATGATTATAACAACCACGACCATGATTATAACAACCACGACTATGATCATAACCACGACCATGATTATAACAACCACGACCATGATTATAACAATCACGACCATTATTATAACAACCACGACCATGATTATAGCAACCACGACCATGATTATAACTACCACAACAATGATTATAACAACCACGACCATGAATTTAGAAAGCACGACCATGATTATAACAACCACGACTATGATTATAACAACCACGACCATGATTATAACAACCACGACCATGATTATAACAACCACGACTATGATTATATCAACCACGACCATGATTATAACAACCACGACTATGATTATAACAACCACGACCATGATTATTACGACCACGACCATGATTATAACAACCACAACCATAATTATGGCAACCAAGACCATGTTTATAACAATCACGACCATGATTATAACAACCGCGACTATGATCATAACCACGACCATGATTATGACAACCACGACCATGATTATAACAACCACGACCATGATTATAACAACCACGACCATGATTATAACAACCACGACCATGATTATAACAACCACGACCATGATTATACAACCACGACCATGATTATAACAACCACGACCATGATTATAACAACCACGACCATGATTATAACAAGCACGACCATGATTATAACAACCACGACTATGATTATATCAACCACGACCATGATTATAACAACCAAGACCATGATTATAACAACCACGACCATGATTATAACAACCACGACCATGATTATAACAACCGCGACTATGATCATAACCACGACCATGATTATAACAACCACGACCATGATTATAACAACCACGACCATGATTATAACTACCACGTCAATGATTATAAGAACCACGACCATGATTACAACAACCAGGACCATGATTATAACCACGACCATGATTACAATAACCACGACCATGATTATAACAACCACGACCATGATTATAACAACTACGACCATGAATATACAAAACACGACCATGATTATAACAACCTCGACCATGAATATACAAAACACGACCATGATTATAACAACCACGACCATGATTATAACAACAACGACCATGATTATAACAACCAAGAAAATGATTATAACAACCACGACCAGGATTATAACAACCTCGACTATGATCATAACCACGACCATGATTATTACAACCAAGACGATGATTATTTCAACCACGATCATGATCATAACAATGGCGACTATGATCATAACCACTACTATGATTATAACAACCGCGACCATGATTATAACAACGACGACCATGATCATAACAGAGACCATGATTGTAACAACCAGCACCATGATTATAACAACTACTACCATGAATATAATAACCAGGACCATGATTAAAACAACCACTACCTTGATTATTATAATACGACCATAATTATAACAACCACGACCATGATTATTGCAACCACAACCATGATTATAACAACCACGACCATGATTAAAACAACCACGACCATGATTATGACAAACACGACCATGATTATAAAAACTACGACAATGATTATAACAACCACGACCATGATTACAACAACCAGGACCATGATAACCACGACCATGAGTATAATAACCATGACCATAATTATAACAACCACGACCATGATTATTACAACCACGACCATGATTATAAAAACAGGACCATGATTATAACAACCACGACCAAGATTATAACAACCACAACCATGATTATAACAGCCACGACCATATTTATAATAACCACGACTATGATTATAAAAACAACGACCATGATTATAAAAAGCACGACCAGCATTATAACAGCCACGACCATGATTATAACAACCCCGACCATGATTATAACAACCACGCCCATGATTATAACAATCAAGACCATGATTATAGCAACCACGACCATGATTATAACAACCGCGAATATAATCAAAACCACGACCATGATTATAACAACTACGACCAGGATTATAACAACCACGACCATGATTATAACAACGACGCCCATGATCATAACAGAGACCATGATTGTAACAACCAGCTCCATGATTATAACAACCTCGACCATGATTGTAACAACTACGACCATGATTACAACAACCACCCTATGATTATAACAACCACGACCATGATTATAACATCCATGACTATGATTATAACACCAACGACCATGATTATAACAACCACAACCATGATTATAACAGCCATAACCATATTTATAATAACCACGACCATGATTATAACAACAACGACCATGATTATATCAACCACGACCATGATTATAACAACCAAGAGCATGATTATAGCAACCACGACCATGATTATAACACCCACGACTATGATCAAAAGCACGACCATGATTATTACAAGCACGACCATAATTATAACAACCATGACCATGATTATAACAACGACGCCCATGATCAAAACAGAGATCATGATTGTAACAACCAGCATCATGAGTATAACAACGACAACTATGAATATAATAACCAGGACCACTATTATAACAAACAGGACCATGATTATAACAACCACGACTATGATCATAAGAACCACGACTTTGATCAAAACAACCACATCCTTGATTATAGCAACCACGACCATGACTATAACAACCACGACCACGAATATAAAAACCAAGACCATGATTATAGCAACCACGACCAAGATTATAACAACCGCGACTATGATCAAAACCACGACCATGATTATAACAACCACGACCATGATTATAACAACCACTACCATGATCATAACAACCATGACCATGATTATAACAACCACGACCATGATTATAGCAATCGCGACTATGATCCTAACCACTACTATGATTATAATAACCGCGACCATGATTATAACAACCGACGACCATGATCATAACAGAGACCATGATTGTAGCAACCAGCACCATGATTATAACAACCACGACCATGAATATAATAACCAGGACCATGATTATAACAACCAGGACCATGATTATTATAATACGACCATAATTATAACAACCACGACCATGATTATAGCAACCACAACCATGATTATAACAACCACGACCATGATTAAAACAACCACGACCATGATTATAACAACCACGACCATGATTATAACAACCACGACAATGATTATAACAACCACGACCATGACTACAGCAACCAGGACGATGATAAAAACCACGACCATGATTATAATAACCACGACCATGATTATAACAACCACGACCATGATTATAACAACCACGACCATGATTATAAAAAACACGACTATGATTATAACAACCACGACTATGATTATAACACCACGACCATGATTATAACAACCACGACCATGATTATAACAACCACGACCATGATTATAACAACCACGACCATGATTATAACAACCACGACCATGATTATAACAACCACGACCATGATTATAACAACCACGACCATGATTATAACAACCACGACCATGATTATAACAACCACGACCATGATTATAACAACCACGACCATGATTATAACAACCACGACCATGATTATAACAACCACGACCATGATTATAACAACCGCGACTATGATTAAAACCACGACCATGATTATAACAACCACGACCATGATTATAACAACCACGACCATGATTATAACAACGACGCCCATGATCATAAAAGAGACATGATTATAACAACCACGACCATGATTATAACAACCACGACCATGATTATAATAACCACGACCATGATTATAACAACCACGACCATGATTATAACAACCACGACCATGATTATAACAACCACGACCATGATTATAACAACCACGACCATGATTATAACAACCACGACCATGATTATAACAACCACGACCATGATTATAACAACCAAGACCATGATTATAACAACCACGACCATGATTATAACAACCGCGACTGTGATCAAAACCACGACCATGATTATAACAACCACGACCATGATTATAACAACCACGACCATGATTATAACAACCACGACCATGATTATAACAACGACCATGATTATAACAACCACGACCATGATTATAACAACCACGACCATGATTATAATAACCAGGACCATGATTATAACCACGACCATGATTATAATAACCACGACCATGATTATAACAACCACGACCATGATTATAACAACCACGACCATGATTATAACAACCACGACCATGATTATAACAACCACGACCATGATTATAACAACCACGACCATGATTATAACAACCACGACCATGATTATAACAACCACGCCATGATTATAACAACCACGACCATGATTATAACAACCACGACTATGATTATAACACCACGACCATGATTATAACAACCACGACCATGATTATAACAACCACGACCATGATTATAACAACCACGACCATGATTATAACAACCACGACCATGATTATAACAACCACGACCATGATTATAACAACCACGACTATGATTATAACAACCACGACCATGATTATAACAACCACGACCATGATTATAACAACCACTACCATGATTATAACACCGACTACCATGATCATAACAAACACCATGATTGTAACAACCACGACAATGATTATAACAACCACGACCATGATTATAACAACCACGACCATGATTATAACCACGACCATGATTATAACAACCACGACCATGATTATAACAACCACGACCATGATTATAACAACCACGACCATGATTATAACAACCACGACCATGATTATAACAACCACGACCATGATTATAACAACCACGACCATGATTATAACAACCACGACCATGATTATAACAACCACGACCATGATTATAACAACCACGACCATGATTATAACAACCACGACCATGATTATAACAACCACGACCATGATTATAACAACCACGACTATGATTATAACAACCACGACCATGATTATAAAACCACGACCATGATTATAACAACCACGACCATGATTATAACACCACGACCATGATTATAACAACCACGACCATGATTATAACAACCACGACCATGATTATAACAACCACGACCATGATTATAACAACCACGACCATGATTATAACAACCACGACCATGATTATAACAACCACGACATGATTATAACAACCACGACCATGATTATAACAACCACGACCATGATTATAACAACCACGACCATGATATCAACAGACCATGATTATAACAACCACGACCATGATTATAACTACCACGACCATGATTATAACAACCACAACCATGATTATAACAACCACGACTATGATCATAACAACCACGACCATGATTATAACAACCACGACCATGATTATAACAACCACGACCATGATTATAACAACGACTATGATTATATCACCCAACCATGATTATAACAACAACGACTATGATTATAGCAACCACGACCATGATTATAGCAACCACGACCATGATTATAACAACCACGACCATGATTATAACAACCACGACTATGATTATAACAACGACCAAGATTATAACAACACGACCATGATTATAACAACCACGACCATGATTATAACAACCACGACCATGATTATAACAACCACGACTATGATTATAACAACCACGACCATGATTATAACAACCACGACCATGATTATAACAACCACGACCATGATTATAACAACCACGACCATGATTATATCACCCAACCATGATTATAACACAACGACCATGATTATAAAAACACGACCATGATTATAACAACCACGACTATGATTATATCAACCACGACCATGATTATAACAACCACGACTATGATTATAACAACCACGACCATGATTATAACAACCACGACCATGATTATAACAACCACGACCATGATTATAACAACCACGACCATGATTATAACAACCACGACCATGATTATAACAACCACGACTATGATTATAAACCACGACCATGATTATAACAACCACGACCATGATTATAACAACCACGACTATGATCATAACCACGACCATGATTATAACAACCACGACCATGATTATAACAACCACGACCATGATTATAACAACCACGACCATGATTATAACAACCACGACCATGATTATAACAACCACGACCATGATTATAACAACCACGACCATGATTATAAAACCACGACCATGATTATAACAACCACGACCATGATTATAACAACCACGACCATGATTATAACAACCACGACCATGATTATAACAACCACGACCATGATTATAACAACCACGACCATGATTATAACAACCGAAACTATGATTGTAACACACGACCATGATTATAACAACCACGACCATGATTATAACAACCACGACCATGATTATAACAACCACGACCATGATTATAACAACCACGACCATGATTATAACAACCACGACCATGATTATAACAACCACGACCATGATTATAACAACACGACCATGATTATAACAACCACGACCATGATTATAACAACCACGACCATGATTATAACAACCACGACCATGATTATAACAACCACGACCATGATTATAACAACCACGACCATGATTATAACAACCGCGACCATGATTATAACAACGACCATGATTATAACAACCACGACCATGATTATAACAACCACGACCATGATTATAACAACCACGACCATGATTATAACAACCACGACCATGATTATAACAACCACGACCATGATTATAACCACGACCATGATTATAAAACCACGACCATGATTATAACAACCACGACCATGATTATAACAACCACGACCATGATTATAACAACCACGACCATGATTATAACAACCACGACCATGATTATAACAACCACGACCATGATTATAACAACCACGACCATGATTATAACAACCACGACCATGATTATAACAACCAAGACCATGATTATAACAACCACGACCATGATTATAACAACCACGACTATGATTATAACCACGACCATGATTATAACAACCACGACCATGATTATAACAACCACGACCATGATTATAACAACCGCGACTATGATCATAACCACGACCATGATTATAACAACCACGACCATGATTATAACAACGACGACCATGATCATAACAACGACCATGATTATAACAACCACGACCATGATTATAACAACCACGACCATGATTATAACAACCACGACCATGATTATAACAACCACGACCATGATTATAAACACGACCATGATTATAATAACCACGACCATGATTATAACAACCACAACCATGATTATAACAACCACGACCATGATTATAACAACCACGACCATGATTATAACAACCACGACCATGATTATAACAACCACGACAATGATTATAACAACCACGACCATGATTACAACAACCAGGACCATGATAAACCACGACCATGATTATAATAACCACGACCATGATTATAACAACCACGACCATGATTATAACAACCACGACCATGATTATAAAAACACGACCATGATTATAACAACCACGACCATGATTATAACAACCACGACCATGATTATAACAACCACGACCATATTATAATAACCACGACCATGATTATAACAACCACGACCATGATTATAACAACCACGACCATGATTATAACAACCACGACCATGATTATAACAACCACGACCATGATTATAACAACCACGACCATGATTATAACAACCACGACCATGATTATAACAACCACGACCATGATTATAACAACCACGACCATGATCAACCACGACCATGATTATAACAACCACGACCATGATTATAACAACCACGACCATGATTATAACAACCATGACCATGATTATAACTCACGACCATGATTATAACAACCACGACCATGATTATAACAACCACGACCATGATTATAAACGACGACCATGATTATAACAACCACGACCATGATTATAACAACCACGACTATGATTATGACCCACGACTATGATTATAAAAACCACGACCATGATTATAACAACCACGACCATGATTATAACAACCACGACCATGATTATAACAACCAAGACCATGATTATAGCAACCACGACCATGATTATAACAACCGCGACTATGATCAAAACCACGACCATGATTATAACAACCACGACCATGATTATAACAACCACGACCATGATTATAACAACGACGACCATGATCATAACACACGACCATGATTATAACAACCACGACCATGATTATAACAACCACGACCATGATTATAACAACCACGACCATGATTATAACCACGACCATGATTATAACAACCACGACCATGATTATAACAACCACGACCATGATTATAACAACCACGACCATGATTATAAAAACCACGACCATGATTATAACAACCACGACCATGATTATAACAACCACGACCATGATTATAACAACCACGACTATGATTATAACACCACGACCATGATTATAACAACCACGACCATGATTATAACAACCACGACCATGATTATAACAACCACGACCATGATTATAACAACCACGACCATGATTATAACAACCACGACTATGATTATAACAACCACGACTATGATCATAACAACCACGACCATGATTATAACAACCAAGACCATGATTATAACAACCACGACCATGATTATAACAACCACGACCATGATTATAGCAACCACGACCATGATTATAACAACGACGACCATTATCACAAGAGACCATGATTTTAACAACCACGACCATGATTATAACTACCACGACCATGATTATAACAACCACGACCATGATTATAACAACCACGACTATGATTATAACAACCACGACTATGATCATAACAACCACGACCATGATTATAACAACCACGAAAATGATTATAACAACAACGACTATGATTATATCACCCTACCATGATTATAACAACGACGACCATGATTATAACAACCATGCCCATGATTATAACAACCAGGAACATAATTATAACAACCACGACCATGATTATAAAAAGCATGACCATGATTATAACAACCACGACTATGATTATATCAACCACGACCATGACTATAACAAACAAGACAATGATTATAACAACCAAGACCATGATTATAACAACCACGACCATGATTGTAACAACTACGACCATGATTACAACAACCACCCCATGATTATAACAACCACGACCATGATTATAACAACCATGTCTATGATTATAACACCTACGACCATGATTATAACAACCACGACCAAGATTATAACAACCACAACCATGATTATAACAGCCACGACAATATTTATAATAACCACGACCATGATTATAACAACGACTATCATTATCATAACAGAGACCATGAATGTAACAACCAGCACCATGATTATAACAACCACGACCATGAATAAAATAACCAGGACCATTATTATAACCACGACCATGATTATAATAACCACGACCATGATTATAACAACCACGCCCATGATTATAGCAACCACGTCCATGATTATAACAACCACGACCACGATTATAACAACTACGACCATGTTTAAAACAAGCACCCCATGACTATAACAACCACGCCCATGATTATAACAACCACGACTATGATCATAACAACCCCGACTATGATCATAACAACCACGAACATGATTATAACAACCAAGACCATGATTATAACTACCACAACATTGATTATAACAACCACGACCATAATTAATGCAACCACGACCATGATTATATCAACGACGACCATTATCATAAGAGACCATGATTTTAACAACCACGACAATGATTATAACTACCACGACCATGATTATTATAACCACAACCATGATTATAACAACCACGACAATGATCATAACAACCACGACTATGTTCATAACAACCACCTCCATGATTATAACAACCACGAAAATGATTATAACAACAACGACCATGATTATAAAAAGCACGACCATGATTATAACAACCACGACTATGATTATATCAACCACGACCATGATTATAACAGGCACGACTATAATTATAACAACCACGACCATGATTATAACGACCACGACCATGATTATAACAACCACAACCATGATTATAACAACCAAGACCATGTTTATAACAATCACGACCATGATTATAACAACCGCGACTATGATCATAACCACGATCATGATTATAACAACCATGACCATGATTATAACAATCACGACCATGAATATAGAAAGCACGACCATGATTATAACAACCACGACTATGATTATATCAACCACGCACATGATTATAACAACCACGACCATGATTATAAAAAGCACGACCATGATTATAACAACCACGACTATGATTATATCAACCACGACCATGATTATAACAGCCACGACTATAATTATAACAACCACGACCATGATTATAACGAACACTACCATGATTATAACAACCACAACCATGATTACAACACCCAAGACCATGATTATAACAACCACGACCATGATTATAACAACCGCAACTATGATTATAACCACGACCATGATTATAACAACCACGACCATGATTATAACAACCACGACCATGATTATTACTACCACGACCATGATTATTGCAACCACGACCATGATTATAACTACCACGACAATGATTATAACAACCAAGACCATGATTATAAAAAACACGACCATGATTATAACAACCACGACCATGATTATAACAACCACGACCATGATTATAACAACCACGACCATGATTATAACAACCACGACTATGATTATAACCACGACCATGATTATAACAACCACGACCATGATATTAACAACCACGACCATGATTATAACTACCACGACCATGATTATAGCAACCACGACCATGATTATAACTACCACGACAATGATTATAACAACCAAGACCATGATTATAAAAAACACGACCATGATTATAACATCCACGAATATGATTATATCAACCACGACCATGATTATAACAACCATGACCATGATTATAACAACCAAGACCATGATTATAACAACCACGACCATGATTATAACAACCGCGACTATGATCATAACCACGACCATGATTATAACAACCACGACCATGATTATAACAACCACGACCATGATTATAACTACCACGTCAATGATTATAAGAACCACGACCATGATTACAACAACCAGGACCATGATTATAAACACGACCATGATTACAATAACCACGACCATGATTATAACAACCACGACCATGATTATAAGAACCACGACCATGATTATAACAAACACGACCATGATTATAACAACCACGACCATGATTATAACAACAACGACCATGATTATAACAACCACGACCCTGATTATAACAACCACGACCATGATTACAACAACCAGGACCATGATTATAACCATGACTATGATTATAATAACCACGACCATGATTATAACAACCACGACCATGATTATAACAACCACGACCATGATTATAACAACTACGACCATGATTACAGCAACCACCCCATGATTATAACAAACACGACCATGATTATAACAACCACGACTCTGATTATAACACCTACGACCATGATTAAAACAACCACGACCATGATTATAACAGCCACGACCATGATTATAACAACCACGACCATGATTATAACGCCCACAACCATGATTATATTAACCAAGACCATGATTATAACAACCACGACCATGATTATAATAACCGCGAATATGATCATAACCACGACCATGATTATAACAACCACGACCATGATTATAACAACCACGACCATGATTATTAAAAGCACGACCATGATTATAACTACAACGTCAATGATTATAAGACCCACGACCATGATTACAACAACCAGGACCATGATTATAAACACGACCATGATTACAATAACCACGACCATGATTATAACAACCACGACCATGATTATAACAACCACGACCATGAATATAGAAAACACAACCATGATTATAACAACCACAACCATGATTATAACAACAACGACCATGATTATAACAACCAAGAAAATGATTATAACAACCACGACCAGGATTATAACAACCTCGACTATGATCATAACCACGACCATGATTATAACAACCACGACCATGATTATAACAACCGCGACTATGATCATAACCACTACTATGATTATAACAACCGCGACCATGATTATAACAACGACGACCATGATCATAACAGCGACCATGATTATAGCAACCAGCACCATGATAATAACAGCCATTACCATGATTATTATAATACGACCATAATTATAACAACCACGACCATGATTATAGCAACCACACTCATGATTATAACAACCACGACCATGATTAAAACAACCACGACCATGATTATAACAACCACGACAATGATTATAACAACCTCGACCATGATTACAACAACCAGAACCATGATAATAACCACGACCATGATTATAATAACCACGGCCATTATTATATCAACCACGACCATGATTATAACAACCACGTCCATGATTATAAAAAACACGACCATGATTATAACAACTACGACCATGATTACAGCAACCACCCCATGATTATAACAAACACGACCATGATTATAGCAACCACGACTATGATTATAACACCTACGACCATAATTATAACAACCACGACCATGATTATAACAAAGACAACCATGATTATAACAGACACGACCATAATTATAACAACCTCGACCATGATTGTAACAAATACGACCATGATTAGAACAACCACCCCATGATTATAACAACCACGACCATGATTATAACAACCATGACTATGATTATAACACCTACGACCATGATTATAACAACCACGACCATAATTATAATATCCACAACCATGATTATAACAGCCACGACCAATTTATAATAACCACGACCATGACTATAACAACAACGACCATGATTATAAAAAGCACGACCAGGATTATAACAACCACGACCATGATAATAACAACCGCGACTATGATCAAAACCACGACCATGATTATTACAACCACGACCATGATTATAATAACGACGCCCATGATCATAACAGAGACCATGATTGTAACAACCAGCACCATGATTATAACAACGACGACCATGAATATAATAACCAGGACCATTATTATAACAACCAGGACCATGAATATAACAACCACGACTATGATCATAAGAACCACGACTATGATCATAACAACCACATCCATGATTATAGCAACCACGACCATGACTATAACAACCACGACCACGAATATATAAACCACGACCATGATTAAAACACCCACGACCATGATTATAACAACCACTACCATGATTATAACAACGACTACCATGATCATAACAGAGACCATGATTGTAACAACCAGCACCATGATTATAACAACCACGACCATGAATATAATAACCAGGACCATTATTATAACCACGACCATGATTATAATAACCACGACCATGATTATAACAACCACGACCATGATTATAAAAAACACGACCATGATTACAACAACCACGACCATGATTATAGCAACCACGTCCATGATTATAACAACCACGACCATGATTATAACAACTACAACCATGATTACAACAAGCACCCCATGACTATAACAACCACGACCATGATTATAACAACCACGACTATGATTATAACACCTACAACCATGATTATAACAACCAAGGACCATGATTATAACAACCCCAACCATGATTATAACAGCCACGACCATAATTATAACAACCACGCCCATGATTATAACAACCACGACTATGATCATAACAACCCCGACTATGATCATAACAACCACGACCATGATTATAACAACCAAGACCATGATTATAACTACCACAACATTGATTATAACAACCACGACCATGATTAATGCAACCACGACCATGATTATAACAACGACGACCATTATCATAAGAGACCATGATTTTAACAACCACGACCATGATTATAACTACCACGACCATGATTATAACAACCACAACCATGATTATAACAACCACGACTATGATCATAACAACCACGACTCCGATTATATCACCCAACCATGATTATAACAACAACGACCATGATTATAAAAAGCACGACCATGATTATAACAACCACGACTATGATTATATCAACCACGACCATGATTATAACAGCCACGACTATAATTATAACAACCACGACCATGATTATAACAACCACGACTATAATTAAAACAACCACGACCATGATTATAACAACCAAGACCATGTTTATAACAATCACAAACATGATTATAACAACCACAACTATAATTATATCAACCACGACCATGATTATAACAGCCACGACTATAATTATAACAACCACGACCATGATTATAACAACCACGACTATAATTATAACAACCACGACCATGATTATAACGACCACGACCATGATTATAACAACCACGATCACGATTATAGCAACCACGATCATGATTATAACTACCACGACAATGATTATAACAACCACGACCATGATTACAACACCCAGGACCATGATTTTAACCGCGACCATGATTATAATAACCACGACCATGATTATAACAACCACGACCATAATTATAACAACTACGACAATGATTACAACAACCACACCATGATTATAACAACCACACCATGATTATAATAACCACGACCATGATTATAACAACTACGACCATGATTACACCAACCACGACCATGATTAGAAAAAACACGACCATGATTATAACAACCACGATCATGATTATAACATCCTCGACCATGATTGTAACAACTACGACCATGATTACAACAACCACCCCATGATTATAACAACCACGACCATGATTATAACAACCATGACTATGATTATAACACCTACGACCATGATTATAACAACCACGACCATGATTATAACAACCACAACCATGATTATAACAGCCACGACCATATTTATAATAACCACGACCATGATTATAACAACAACGACCATGATTATAAAAAGTACGACCAGGATTATAACAACCACGACCAGGATTGTAATAACCACGACCATGATTATAACAACCACGACCATGATTATAACAACCAAGACCATGATCATAGCAACCGCGACCATGATTATAACAACCGCGACTATGATCAAAACCACGACCATGATTATAACAACCACGACCATGATTATAACAACCACGACCATGATTATAACAACGACGCCCATGATCATAACAGAGACCATGATTGTAACAACCAGCACCATGATTATAACAACGACGACCATGAATATAATAACCAGGACCATTATTATAACAACCAGGACCATGATTATAACAACCACGACTATGATCATAAGAACCACGACTATGATCATAACAACCACATCCATGATTATAGCAACCACGACCATGACTACAACAAGCACGACCACGAATATATAAACCAAGACCATGATTATAGTATCCACGACCATGATTATAACAACCGCGACTATGATAAAAACCACGACCATGATTATAAGAACCATGACCATGATTATAACAACCACTACCATGATTATAGCAACGACTACCATGATCATAACAGACACCATGATTGTAACAACCAGCACCATGATTATAACAACCACGACCATGAATATAACAACCAGGACCATTATTATAACCACGACCATGATTATAATAACCACGACCATGATTATAATAACCCCGACCATGATTATAACAACAACGACTATGATTATAAAAAACACGACCATGATTATAACAACCACGACCATGAATATAGCAACGACGTCCATGATTATAACAACCACGACCATGATTATAACAACCAAGACCATGATTTGAACTACCACAACATTGATTATAACAACCACGACCATGATTAATGCAACCACGACCATGATTATAACAACGACGACCATTATCATAAGAGACCATGATTTTAACAACTACGACCATGATTATAAATACCACGACCATGATTATAACAACCACAACCATGATTATAACAACCACGACTATGATCATAACAACCACGACTATGGTCATAACAACCACCTCCATGATTATAACAACAACGAAAATGATTATAACAACAACGACTATGATTATATCACCCAACCATGATTATACACAACGACTATGATTATAACAACCACGACCATGATTATATCGACCAGGACCATAATTAAAACAATCACGACTATGATCATAACAACCACGACTGTGATCATAACAGCCACGTCCATGATTATAACAACTACGAAAATGATTATAACAACCACGACTCTGATCATATCACCCAACCATTATTATAACAACAACGACCATGATTATAAAAAGCACGACCATGATTATATCGACCAGGACCATAATTAAAACAACCACGACTATGATCATAACAACCACGACTGTGATCATAACAGCCACGTCCATGATTATAACAACTACGAAAATGATTATAACAACCACGACTCTGATCATATCACCCAACCATTATTATAACAACAACGACCATGATTCTAAAAAGCACGACCATGATTATAACAACTACGACTATGATTATATCAACCACGACCATGATTATAACAGCCACGACTAAAATTGTAACAACCACGACCATGATTATAACAACCACAACCATGATTAAAACAACCAAGACCATGTTTATAACAATGACGACCATGATTATAACAACCGCGACTATGATCATAACCACGACCATAATTATAACAACCATGACCATGATTATAACCACCACGACCATGATTATAACAACCACGACCATGATTATAGCAACAACGACCATGATTATAACTACCACGACAATGATTATAACAACTACGACCACGAATATAGAAAGCACGACCATGATTATAACAACAAAGACTATGATTATATCAACCACGTCCATGATTATAGCAACCACGACTATAATTATAACAACCACGACCATGATTATAACGACCACGACCATGATTATAACAAGCGCGACCATGATTATAACAACCGCGACTACGATCATAACCACGACCATGATTATAACAACCACGACCATGATTATAACACCACGACCATGATTATAACAACCACGACCATGATTATAACAACAACGACCATGATTATAACAACCACGACCATGATTATAACAACCACGACCATGATTATAACAACCACGACCATGATTATAACAACCACGACTATGATTATAACCACGACCATGATTATAACAACCACGACCATGATTATAACAACCACGACCATGATTATAACAACCACGACCATGATTATAACAACCACGACCATGATTATAACAACCACGACCATGATTATAACAACACGACCATGATTATAACAACCACGACCATGATTATAACAACCACGACCATGATTATAACAACCACGACCATGATTATAACAACCACGACTATGATTATAACAACCACGACCATGATTATAACAACCACGACCATGATTATAACAACCACGACCATGATTACAACACCCAGGACCATGATTTTAACCACGACCATAATTATAATAACCACGACCATGATTATAACAACCACGACCATGATTATAACAACTATTACAATGATTACAACAACCACATTATGATTATAACAACCACGACCATGATTATAACAACCACGACTATGATTAAAACACCTGCGACCATGATTATAACAACCTAGACCCTGATTATAACAACCACAACCATGATTATAACAAGCACGACCATGATTATAGGAACCAGGACCATGATTATAACAACCACGACCATGATTATAACAACCACGACCAGGATTATAACAACCACGACTATGATTATATCACCCACGACCATGATTATAACAACCACGACTATGATTATAACAACCACGACCATGATTATAACAACCACGACCATGATTATAACAACAACGACCATGATTATAACAACCAAGACCATGATTATAACAACCACGACCATGATTATAACAACCGCGACTATGATCATAACCACGACCATGATTATAAGAACCGCGACTATGATTATAACAACCGCGACCATGATTATAACAACGACCGCCACGATCATATCAGAGACCATGATTGTAGCATCCAGCACCATGATTATAACAACCACAACCATGAATATAATAACCAGGACCATGAATATAACAACTAGGACCATGATTATAACAACACGACCATAATTATAACAACCAAGACCATGATTATAACAACCACAACCATGATTATAACAACACGACCATGATTATTACAACCACGACCATGATTTTAGCAACTACGACCATGATTACAGCAACCACCCCATGAATATAACAAACACGACCATGATTATAACAACCACGACTATGATTATAACACCTACGACCATGATTATATCAACAACCACCATCATTATAGCAACCACAACTATGATTATAACAGCGACGACCATGATTATAAGAACCACGACCATGATTGTAACAACCACGACCATGATTATAAAAAGCACGACCAGGATTATAACAACCACGACTGTGATTATATCAACCACGACCATGATTTTAACGACCACGACTATAAATATAACAACCATGACCATGATTATATCGACCACGACCATGATTATAACAACCACAACCATGATTATAATAACCAAGACCATGATTATAACAACCACGACAATGATTATAACAACCGCGAATATGCTCATAACCACGACCATGATTATTACAACCACGACCATGATTATGACAACCAGCACCATGATTATAACTACCACGACCATGATTATAGCAACCACAACCATGATTACAACTACCACGACAACGATTATAACAACCACGACCATGATTATAACAACCACGACCATGATTATAACAACCACGACAATGATTATAACAACCACGACCATGATTATAACAACCACGACCATGATTATATCAACCACGACCATGATTATAACAACCAGAACCATGATTATAACAACCGAGACCATGATTATAACAACCGAGACGATGATCATAACCACGACCATGATCATAACAACCATGACCATGATTATAACAACGATGACCATGCTCATAACAGAGACGATGATTGTAACAACCACGACCTTGATTATAACAACCACGACCATGATTATAACAACCAGCACCATGATTATAACTACCACGACCATGATTATAACAACCACGACCATGATTATAACAACCACGACAATGATTATAACAACCACGACCATGATTATAAAAAGCACGACCATGATTATAACAACCACGACTATGATTATATCAACCACGACCATGATTATAACAACCACGACTATGATTATAACAACCACGACCATGATTATAACAACCAAGACCATGATTATAACAACCACGACCATGATTATAACAACCACGACCATGATTATAACAACCACGACCATGATTATAACAACCACGACCATGATTATAACAACCACGACCATGATTATAACAACCACGACCATGATTATAACAACCACGACTATGATTATATCAACCACGACCATGATTATAATAACCACGACCATGATTATAACAACCACGACCATGATTATAACAACCACGACCATGATTATAAAAACCAAGACCATGATTATAACAACCACGACCATGATTATAACAACCACGACCATGATTATAACGACCACGACAATGATTTTTGCAACCACGACCATAATTATAACAACCACGACCATGATTATAACAACCACGACCATGATTATAACAACCACGACCATGATTATAGCAACCAGGACCATGATTATAACAACCACGACCATGATTATAATAACCAGGACCATGATTATAGCAACAACCACCATCATTATAATAACGACGACCATGATTATAGCATCCACGACAATGATTATAACAACCGCGAAAATGATTATCACAACAACGACTATGATTATATCACACAACCATGATTATAACAACAACGACTATGATTATAACAACATTGACCATGATTATAACAACCAGGACCATGATTATAACAACCACGACTATGATCATAACAACCACGACTATGATCATAACAACCACGTCCATGATTATAACAACCACGAAAATGATTATAACAACCACGACTATGATTATATCACCCAACCATGATTATAACAACAACGACCATGATTATATCAACCACGACCATGATTATAACAACCACGACAATGATTATAACAACCACGACCATGATTATAACAACCACGACCATGATTATAACAACCACGACTATGATTATATCAACCACGACCATGATTATAACAACTGCGACCATGATTATAACAACCACGACCATGATTATAACAACCACGACCATGATTATAACAACCAAGACCATGATTATAAAAACAACGACCATGATTATAACAACGACGACCATGATCATAACAGAGACCATGATTGTAACAAACAGCACCATGATTATAAGAACCACGACCATGATCATAACAACCACGACAATGATTATAACAACCACGACCATGATTATAACAACCAAGACCATGATTATAACAACCACGACCATGATTATAATAACCGCGACTATGATCATAACAATCACGATCATGCTTATTACAACCACTACCATGATTATAACTACCACGACCATGAATATAGCAACCACGACCACGATTATAACTACCACGCCAATGATTATAGCAACCACGACCATTATTATAAAAAGTTCGACCATGATTATAACAACCACGACTATGATTATATCAACCACGACCATGATTATAACAACCACGACTATGATTATAACAACCACGACCATGATTATAACAACCACGACCATGATTATAACAACCACGACCATGATTATAACAACCACGACCATGATTATAACAACCACGACCATGATTATAACAACCACGACTATGATTATAACAACCACGACCATGATTATAACAACGACGACCATGATCATAACAGAGACCTTGATTGTAACAACCACGACCATGATTGTAACAACCACGACCATGATTATAACACCCACGACCATAATTATAACAACCACGACCATGAATATAACAGCCACGACCATCATTATAGCAACCACGACCAAGATTATAACTACCACGACAATGATTATAACATCCACGACCATGATTATAACAAAGACGACCATGATCATAACAGAGACCATGATTGTAACAACCACGACCATAATTATAACAAACACGACCATGATTATAACAACCACGACCATGATTATAACAACCACGACCATGATTATAGCAACCACGACCATGATTATAACAACAACGACCATGATCATAACAGAGACCATGATTGTAACAACCACGACCATGATTATAACAACCACGACCATGATTATAACAACCACGACCATGATTATAACAACCACGACCATGATTATAACAACCACGACCATGATTATGACAACCACATATATGATCATAACAACCACGACTATGATATAACAACCACGACCATGATTATAACAACCACGACAATGATTATAACAACCACGACTATGATTATAACAACCACGACTATGATTATAACAACCACGACCATGATTATAACAACCACGACAATGATTATAACAACCACGACCATGATTATAACACCACGACCATGATTATAACAACCACGACCATGATTATAACAACCACGACCATGATTATGATTATATCAACCACGACCATGATTATAACGACCACGACCATGATTATAACAACCACGACCATGATTATAACAACCACGACTATGATCATAACCACGACCATGATTATAACAACCACGACCATGATTATAACAACCACGACCATGATTATAACAACCACGACCATGATTATAACAACCACGACCATGATTATAACAACCACGACCATGATTATAACAACCACGACCATGATTATAACAACCACGACCATGATTATAACAACCACGACCATGATTATAACAACCACGACCATGATTATAACAACCACGACAATGATTATACAACCACGACCATGATTATAACAATGACGACCATGATCATAGCAGAGACCATGATTATAACAACCACGACTATGATTATATAACCACGACCATGATTATAACAACCACGACCATGATTATAACAACCACGACCATGATTATAACAACCACGACAATGATCATAACCACGACCATGATTATAACAACCACGACCATGATTATAACAACCACGACCATGATTATAACAACCACGACCATGATTATAACAACCACGACTATGATTATAATAACCACGACCATGATTATAACAACCACGACCATGATTATAACAACCACGACCATGATTATAACAACCACGACCATGATTATAACCACGACCATGATTATAACAACCACGACCATGATTATAACAACCACGACCATGATTATAACAACCACGACCATGATTATAACAACCACGACTATGATCATAACCACGACCATGATTATAACAACCACGACCATGATTATAACAACCACGACCATGATTATAACAACCACGACCATGATTATAACAACCACGACCATGATTATAACAACCACGACCATGATTATAAAATAGACCATGATTATAACAACCACGACCATGATTATAACAACCACGACCATGATTATAACAACCACGACTATGATCATAACAACCCCGACTATGATTAAAAACCACGACCATGATTATGACATCCACGACCATGATTGTAACAACCACGACCATGAGTATAACAACCACGACTATGAATATATCATCCAATCATGACTATAACAACAACGACTATGATTATAACAACCACGACCATGATTATAACAACCACGACCATGATTATAACAACCACGACCATGATTATAACAACCACGACTATGATTATAACAACCACGACCATGATTATAACAACCACGACCATGATTATAACAACAACGACCATGATCATAACAGAGACCATGATTGTAACAACCACGACCATGATTATAACAACCACGACCATAATTATAACAACCACGATCATGATTATAACAACCACGACCATGATTATAACAACCTCGACCATGATTATAGCAACGACGACAATGATTATAACAACGATTATCAATGATCATAAAATAGACCATGATTGTAACAACCACCACCATGATAATAACAACCACGACCATGATTATAACAACGACTACCATGTTCATAACAGAGACCATGATCATAACAGAGACCATGAGTGTAACAACCACGACCATGATTGTAGCAACCACCACCATGATTATAACAACCAAGACCATGATTATAACGACCACGACCATGATTATAACAACCAGAACCATGATTATAATAGCAACGACCATGATTATAACAACGACGACCATGATTATTGCAACCATGGCCAGGATTATAACAACGACGACCACGATCATAACAGAGACCATGATTGTAACAACCAGCAATATGATTATAACGACCACGACCATGATTATAGCCACAACGACCATGATTATAACTACCACGACAATGATTATAACACCCACGACCATGATTATAAAAAGCACGACCATGATTATAACAACAACGACCATGATTATAACAACCACAACCATGATTATAAAAAGCACGACCATGATTATAACAACAACGACTTTGATTATATCAACCACGACCATGATTATAACAACCACGACCATGATTATAACAACGACGACCATGATCATAACAGAGACCATGATTGTAACAACCAGCACCATGATTATAGCATCCACGACCATGATTATAACGACCACGATCATGATTATAACAACCAGAACTATGATTATAACAACCAAGACCGTGATAATAACAACCACGACCATGATTATTATAACCGCGACTATGATCATAACCACGACCATGATTATAACAACCACGACCATGATTATAACTACCAGGACCATGTTTATAGCAAGCACGACCATGATTATAACTAGCACGACAATGATTATAACAACCACGACCATGATTATAACAACCACGACCATGATTATAACAACCACGACCATGATTATAACAACCACAACCATGATTATAATAACCACATATATGATCATAACAACCACGACTCTGATCATAACAACCACGTCCATGATTATAACAACAGCGAAAATGATTATAACAACCACGACTATGATTATATCACCCAACCATGATTAAAACAACAACGACCATGATTATAACAACCACGACCATGATCATAACAACGACCACCATGATCATAACAGAGACCATGATTGTAACTGCCAGCACCATGATTATAACAACCACGACCATGATCATAGCAACAACGACTATGATTATAACTGCCACGACAATGATTTTAACAACCACGACCATGAATATAAAAAGCACGACCATGATTATAACAACCACGACTATGATTATATCAACCACGACCATGATTATAACAACCACGACTATAATTATAACAACCACGACCATGATTATAACGACCACGACCATGATTATAACAACCACGACCATGATTATAACAACCAAGACCATGATTATAACAACCACGACCATGATTATAACAACCGAGACTATGATCATAACCACGACCATGATTATAACAACCACGACCAAAATTATAACAACGACGACCATGATCAAAACAGAGACCATGATTGTAACAACAACGACTATGATTATAACAACCACGACCATGATTAAAACATACAAGACCATGATTATACCAACCACGACCATGATTATAACAACCGAAACTATGATCATAACCACGACCATGATTATGACAACCACGACCATGATTACAACAACCACGACCATTATTATAGCAACCACGACCATGATTATAGCAACGACGACCATGATTATTACAACCACGACCATGATTATAACAACCACGACCATGATTATAACAACCACGACCATAATTATAACAGCCACGACCATGATTATAACTACCACGACCATGATTATAACATACAAGACCATGATTATACCAACCACGACCATGATTATAACAACCGAAACTATGATCATAACCACGACCATGATTATGACAACCACGACCATGATTACAACAACCACGACCATTATTATAGCAACCACGACCATGATTATAGCAACGACGACCATGATTATTGCAACCACGACCATGATTATAACAACGACGACCATGATCATAACAGAGACCATGATTGTAACAACCACGACTATGATTATAACAACCACGACCATGATTATAACAACCACGACCATGATTATAACAACCACGACCATGATTATAACAACAGAGACTATGATCATAACCACGACCATGATTATAACAACCACGACCATGATTATAACAACCACGACCATGATTATAACAATGACGACCATAATCATAACAGAGACCATGATTGTAACAACCACGACCATGATTATAACAACCACGACCATAATTATAACAACCACGACCCTTATTATAACAGCCACGACCATGATTATAACAAGGACGACCATGAATATAACTACCACGACAATGATTATTGCAACCACGACCATGATTATAACAATGACGACCAGGATCATAACAGAGACCATGATTGTAACAACCACGACCATGATTATAACAACCACGACCATGATTATAACAACCGAGACTATGATCATAACCACGACCATGATTATAACAACCACGACCATGATTATAACAACGACGACCATGATCATAACAGAGACCATGATTGTAACAACAACGACTATGATTATAACAACCACGACCATGATTATAACAACCAAGACCATAATTATAACAACCACGACCATGATTATAACAACAGAGACTATGATCATAACCACGACCATGATTATAACAACCACGACCATGATTATAACAACTACGACCATGATTATAACAACCACGACCATGATTATAGCAACGACGACCATGACTATAACAACGATTACCATGATCATACAATAGACCATGATTGTAACATCCAGTACCATGATTATAACAACCAGGACCATGATTATAGCAACAACGACTATGATCATAACAACCACGTCTGTGATCATAACAACCACGTCCATGATTTTAACAACCACGAAAATGATTATAACTACAACGACTATGATTATATCACCCAACCATGATTATAACAACCACGACCATGATTATAACAACCACGACCATGATTATAACTACCACGACAATGATTATAACAACCACGACCATGATTATAAAAAGCACGACCATGAATATAGCAACCACGACTATGATTATATCAACCACGACTATGATTATAACAGCCACGACTATAATTATAACAACCACGACCATGATTATAACAACCACGAAAATGATTATAACAAAAACGACTATGATTATATCACCCAACCATGATTATAACAACAACGACTATGATTATAACAACCGCTACCATGATTATAACAACCACGACCATGATTATAACAACCACGACC
The DNA here is from genome assembly GCA_958450375.1 of Homarus gammarus. Classification (NCBI taxonomy): domain Eukaryota; kingdom Metazoa; phylum Arthropoda; class Malacostraca; order Decapoda; family Nephropidae; genus Homarus; species Homarus gammarus. The sequence continues at coordinate 38,819 of CAUDMG010000587.1, forward strand.
ATGATTATAACTACCAAGACCATGATTATAGGACCCACGACCATGATTATAACTACCACGATAATGATTGTAACAACCACGACTAAGATCATAAAAATTACGAACATAATTATAACAACCACGACTATATTTATAACAACCAAGACCATGATTATAACGACCACGACCATGATTATAACAACGACGACCATGATCATAACAGAGACCATGATTGTAACAACCACGACCATGATTATAACAACCACGACCATAATTATAACAATCACGACCATGATTATAACAGCGACGACCATGATTATAACAACCACGACCATGATTATATCTACCATGACAATGATTATAACAACCACGACCATGATTATAGCAACCACGACCATAATTATAACAACGACGACCATGATCATAAGAGAGACCATGATTGTAACAACCACGACCATGATTATAAAACCACGACCATGATTATAACAGCCACGACCTTGATTATAGCAACGACGACCAATATTATAACAACGATTACCATGATCATAAAATAGACCATGATTGTAACAACCAGCACCATGATTATAACAACCACGACCATGATTCTAACAACAACTACCATGTTCTTAACAGAGACCATGATCATAAGAAAGCCCATAATTGCAACAACCAGCACCATGATTAAAACAACCAAGACCATGATTATAACGACCACGACCATGATTATAACAACCAGAACCATGATTATAACGAGACGACCATGATTATAACAACCACGACCATGATTATAACAACCACGACCATGATTATAACAACCACGACCATGATTATAACAACACGACCATGATTATAACAACCACGACCATGATTATAACAACCACGACCATGATTATAACAACCACGACAATGATTATAACAACCACGACCATGATTATAACAACCACGACCATGATTATAACTACCACGACCATGATTATAACAACCACGACCATGATTATAGCAACCACGACCATGATTATAACAATCACGACCATGATTATAACAACCACGACTATGATAATAGCAATGACGACCATGATTATAACAACGATTACCATGATTCCAGCAACCACGACCATGATTATAACTACCACGACAATGATTAAAACACCCACGACCATGATTATAAAGCACTACTATGATTATAACAATCCCGACTATGATTATATCAACCACGAATATGATTATAACGACCACGACTGTAGTTATAACAACCACGACCATGATTATAACAACCGCGAAAATGATTATAACAACGACTATGATTACATCACCCAACCATGATTATAACAACAACGACTATGATTATAGCAACCACGACCATAATTATAGCAACCACGACAATGATTATAACTACCACGACCATGATTATAACAACCACGACCATAATTATAACAACCACGACCATGATTATAACAACACGACCATGATTATAACAACCACGACCATGATTATAACAACCACGACCATGATTATAACAACCACGACCATGATTATAACAACCACGACTATGATTATAACAGCCACGACTATGATTATAACAACCACGACCATGATTATAACAACCACGACCATGATTATAACAACCACGACCATGATTATAACACCACGACCATGATTATAACAACCACGACTATGATTATAACAACCACGACCATGATTATAACAACCACGACCATGATTATAACAACGACGACCATGATCATAACAGAGATCATGATTGTAACAACGAGCACCATGAACATAACAACCACGACCATGATTATAACGACCACGATCATGATTATAACAACCAGAACCATGATTTTAACAACCAAGACCATGATTATAACAACCACGACCATGATTATAATAACCGCGACTATGATCATAACCACGACCATGATTATAACAACCACGACCATGATTATAACAACCACGACCATGATTATAACAACCACGACCATGATTATAACCACCACGACAATGATTATAACAACCACGACCATGATTATAACAAGTACGACCATGATTATAACAACCACGACTATGATTATAACAACCACGACCATGATTATAACGACCACGACCATGATTATAACAACGACGACCATGATCATAACAGAGACCATGATTGTAACAACCTCGACCATGATTATAACAACCACGACCATAATTATAACAATCACGACCTTGATTATAACAGCCATGACCATGATTATAACATCCACGACCATGATTATAACAACGACGACTATGATCATAACAGACACCATGATTGTAACAACCAGCACCATGAATATAACAACCACGACCATGATTATAACGACCACGATCATGATTATAACAAACAGAACCATGATTATTAGAACCAAGACCATGATTATAACAACCACGACCATGATTATAATAACTGCGACTATGATCATAACCACGACCATGTTTATAACAACCACGACCATGATTATAACTGCCACGACCATGTTTATAGCAACCACGACCATGATTATAACTACCACGACAATGATTATAACAACCACGACTATATTAATAACAACCACGACAATGATTATAACAACGACGACCAAGATCATAACAGAGACCGTGATTGTAACAACCACGACCATGATTATAACTAACACGACCATGATTATAACAGTGACGACCTTGATTATAACAACCACGACCATGATTATAACAACCACGACCATGATTATAACAACCACGACAATGATTATAACAACCACGACCATGATTATAACAACCACGACCATGATTATAACAACCACGACCATGATCATAACAGAGACCATGATTGTAACAACCAGGACCATGATTATAACAACCACGACCATGAAGTATAACAACGACTACCATGTTCATAACAGAGACCATGATCATAACAGAGACCATGATTGTAACAACCACGACCATGATTATAACAACCACGACCATGATTATAACAACCACGACCATGATTATAACAACCACGACCATGATTATAACAACCACGACCATGATTATAGCAACCACGACCATGATTATAACAACCACGACCATGATTATAACAACACGACCATGATTATAACAACCACGACCATGATTATAACAACCACGACCATGATTATAACGACCACGACCATGATTATAACAACCACGACCATGATTATAACAACCACGACCATGATTATAACAACGATGACCATGATCATAACAGAGACCATGATTGCAACAACCAGCACCATGATTATAACAACCACGACCATGATTATAACGACCACGACCATGATTATAATAACCACGACCATGATTATGACAACCACGACCATGATTATAATAACCACGACTATGAATATATCACCCAACCATGATTATAACAACCACGACTATGATTATATCAACCACGACCATGATTATAACAACCACGACCATGATTATAACAACCACGACCATGATTATAACAACCACGACCATGATTATAACACCACGACCATGATTATAACAACCACGACCATGATTATAACAACCACGACCATGATTATAACAACCACGACCATGATTATAACAACCACGACCATGATTATAACAACCACGACCATGATTATATCAACCACGACCATGATTATAACAACCACGACTATGATCATAACACACACGACCATGATTATAACAACACTGACTATGATTATAACAACCACGACCATGATTATAACAACCACGACCATGATTATAACAACCACGACCATGATTATAAAAGCACGACCATGATTATAACAACCACGACCATGATTATAACAACCACGACCATGATTATAACAACCACGACCATGATTATAACCACCATGATTATAACAACCACGACCATGATTATAACAACCACGACCATGATTATAACAACCACGACTATGATTATAACACCACGACCATGATTATAACAACCACGACCATGATTATAACAACCACGACCATGATTATAACAACCACGACCATGATTATAACAACCACGACCATGATTATAACAACCACGACCATGATTATAACAACCACGACCATGATTATAACAACCACGACCATGATTATAACAAAAGCGACCATGAAGATAACATAGACCATGATTGTAACAACCACGACCATGATTATAACAACCACGAACATGATTATAACAACCACGACCATGATTATAACAACCACGACCATGATTATAACAACCACGACCATGATCATAACAGAGACCATGATTATAACAACCACGACCATGATTATAACAACCACGACCATGATTATAACAACCAAGACTATGATTATAACAACCACGACCATGATTATAACAACCACGACCATGATTATAACAACCACGACCATGATTATAACAACCACGACCATGATTATAACAACGACAACCATGATCATAACATAGACCATGACTGTAACAACCACGACCATGATTATAACAACCACGACCATGATTATACAACCACGACCATGATTATAACAACACGACCATGATTAAAACACCCTCGACCATCATTATAACACATACGACCATGATTATAACAACCACGACCATGATTATAACAACCACGACCATGATTATTACAACGACGACCATGATTATAACAACCACGACCATGATTATAACAACCACGACCATGATTATAGCAACCACGACCATGATTATAACAACCACGACTATGATTATAACAACCACGACCATGATTATAACAACCACGACTATGATTATAGCAACCACGACCATGATTATAACAACCACGACCATGATTATAACAACCACGACCATGATTATAACAACCACGACCATGATTATAACAACCACGACCATGATTATAACACCACGACCATGATTATAACAACCACGACTATGATTATAACAACCACGACCATGATTATAACAATCACGACCATGATTATAACAACCACGACCATGATTATAACAACCACGACCATGATTATAACAACCACGACCATGATTATAACAACCACGACCATGATTATAACTACCACGACCATGATTATAACAACCACGACCATGATTATAACAACCACGACCATGATTATAACAACCACGACCATGATTATAGCAACCACGACCATGATTATAACAACCACGACCATGATTATAACAAAAACCTTATTGTAACAACCACGACCATGATTATAACAACCACGACCATGATTATAACAACCACGACCATGATTATAACAACCACGACCATGATTATAACAACCACGACCATGATTATAACAACCACGACCATGATTATAACAACCACGACCATGATTATAACAACCACGACCATGATTATAACAACCACGACCATGATTATAACAACCACGACCATGATTATAACAACCGCGACTATGATCATAACCACGACCATGATTATAACAACCACGACCATGATTATAACAACCACGACCATGATTATAACAACCACGACCATGATTATAACAACCACGACCATGATTATAAGAACCACGACCATGATTATAACAACACGACCATGATTATAACAACCACGACCATGATTATAACAACCACGACCATGATTATAACAACCACGACATGATTATAACAACCACGACCATGATTATAACAACCACGACCATGATTATAACAACCACGACCATGATTATAACAACACGACCATGATTATAACAACCACGACCATGATTATAACAACCACGACCATGATTATAACAACCACGACCATGATTATAACAACCACGACCATGATTATAACAACCACGACCATGATTATAACAACCACGACCATGATTATAACAACCACGACCATGATTATAACAACCACGACCATGATTATAACAACGACCATGATTATAACAACCACGACCATGATTATAACAACCACGACCATGATTATAACAACGACTATGATTATAACAACCACGACCATGATTATAACAACCACGACCATGATTATAACAACCACGACCATGATTATAACAACCACGACCATGATTATAACAACCACGACCATGATTATACAACCACGACCATGATTATAACAACCACGACCATGATTATAACAACCACGACCATGATTATAACAACCACGACCATGATTATAACAACCACGACCATGATTATAACAACCACGACCATGATTATAACAACCACGACCATGATTATAACAACCACGACAATGATTATAACAACCACGACCATGATTATAACAACCACGACTATGATTATATCAACCACGACCATGATTATAACAACCACGACTATGATTATAACAACCACGACCATGATTATAACAACCACGACCATGATTATAACAACCACGACCATGATTATAACAACCACGACCATGATTATAACAACCACGACCATGATTATAACAACCACGACCATGATTATAACAACCACGACCATGATTATATCAACCACGACCATGATCATAACCAGACATGATTTAACAACCACGACCATGATTATAGCAACCACGACCATGATTATAACAACCACGACCATGATTATAACAACCACGACCATGATTATAACAACCACGACCATGATTATAACAACCACGACCATGATTATAACAACCACGACCATGATTATAACAACACGACCATGATTATAACAACCACGACCATGATTATAACAACCACGACCATGATTATAACAACCACGACCATGATTATAACAACCACGACCATGATTATAACAACCACGACCATGATTATAACAACCACGACCATGATTATAAACTGGGACCATGATTATAACAACCACGACCATGATTATAACAACCACGACCATGATTATAAAACCACGACCATGATTATAACAACCACGACTATGATTATAACAACCACGACCATGATTATAACAACCACGACCATGATTATAACAACCACGACCATGATTATAACAACCACGACCATGATTATAACAACCACGACCATGATTATAACAACCACGACCATGATTATAACAACCACGACCATGATTATAACAACCACGACCATGATTATAACAACCACGACCATGATTATAACACCACGACCATGATTATAATAACCACGACCATGATCATAACAGAGAGTATGATTGTTACAACCACGACCATGATTATAACAACCACGACCATGATTATAACAATCACGACCATGATTATAACACACGACCATGATTATAACAACCACGACCACGATTATAATAACCACGACCATGATCATAACAGAGAGTATGATTATAACAACCACGACCATGATTATAACAACCACGACCATGATTATAACAACCACGACCATGATTATAATAACCACGACCATGATTATAACAACCACGACCATGATTATGACAACCACGACCATTATTATAACAACCACAACCATGAGTATAACAACCACGACCATGATTATAACAACCACGCACATGATTATAACAACCACGACCATGATTATAACAACCACGACCATGATTATAACAACCACGACCATGATTATAACAACCACGAAAATTATTATAACAAACACGACTATGATTATAACCAAGACTATGATTATATCACCCAACCATGATTATAACAACAACGACTATGATTATAACAAGCACGACCATGATTATAACAAACAGGACAATGATTATAACAAAGACGACCATGATTATAAAAACCACGACCATGATTATAACAACCACGACCATGATTATAACACCCACGACCATGATTATAACAACCACGACCATGATTATAACAACCACGACCATGATTATAACAACCACGACCATGATTATAAGAACCACGACCATGATTATAACAACCACGACGATGATCATAACAGAGACAATGATTGTAACAACCAGCACCATGATTATAGCAACCACGACCATGAATATGGTAACCAGGACCATGATTATAACATCCAGGACCATGATTATAATAAAAACGACCATCATTTTCACAACCACGACCATGATTATAACAACCACAACCATGATTATAAAAACCACGACCATGATTTAAACAACCACGACCATGATTATAACAACCATGATCATGATTATTACAACCACGACCATGATTATAGCAACCACGACCATGATTATAGCAACCACGACCATGATTATAACAACGATGACCATGGTCATAACAGAGACCATGATTGTAACAACGAGCACATTGATTATAACAACCACGACCATGAATATAATAACCACGACCATGATTATAACAACCGCGAAAATGATTATAACAACAACGACTATGATTATATCACCCAACCATGATTATAACAACCACGACTATGATTATAACAACCACGACCATGATTATAACAACCACGACCATGATTATAACAACCACGACTATGATCATAACAACCACGACTATGATCATAACAACCACGACCATGATTATAACAACCACGAAAATGATTATAACAACCACGACTATGATTATATCACCAACCATGATAATAACAACAACGACCATGATTATAAAAGCACGACCATGATTATAACAACCACGACCATGATTATAACAACCACGACCATGATTATAACAACCACGACCATGATTATAATAACCACGACCATGATTATATCAACCACGACCATGATTATAACCTACGACTATAATTATAACAACCACGACCATGATTATAACAAACACGACCATGATTATAACAACCACGACCATGATTATAACAACCACGACCATGATTATAACAACCACGACCATGATTATAACAACCGCGACTATGATCATAACCACGACCATGATTATAACAACCACGACCATGATTATAACAACCACGACCATGATTATAACAACCACGACCATGATTATAGCAACCACGACCATGATTATAACTACCACGACAATGATTATAACAACCATGACCATGATTATAACAATGACGACCATGATCATAACAGAGAGTATGATTGTAACAACCACGACCATGATTATAACAACCACGACCATGATTATAACAACCACGACCATGATTATAATAACCACGACCATGATTATAACAACCACGACCATGATTATAACAACCACGACCATGATTATAACAACCGAAACCATGAGTATAACAACCACGACCATGATTATAACAACCACGCAGATAATTATAACAACCACGACCATGATTATAACAACCACGACTATGATCATAACAACCACGACCATGATTATAACAACCACGACCATGATTATAACAACCACGACCATGATTATAACAACCACGACCATGATTATATCAACCACGACCATGATTATAACAACCACGACTATGATTATAACAACCACGACCATGATTATAACAGCGAGGACAATGATTATAACAACCACGACCATGATTATAACAACCACGACCATGATTATAACAACCACGACAATGATTATTACAACCACGACCATGATTATAACAACCACGACCATGATTATAAGAACCACGACCATGATTATAACAAACACGACCATGATTATAACAACCACGACCATGATTATGACAAACACGACCATGATTATAACAATCACGACCATGATCATAACAGAGACAATGATTGTAACAACCAGCACCATGATTATAGCAACAACGATCTTGAATATAACAACACGACCATGATTATAACAACCACGACCATGATTATAACAACCACGACCATGATTATAACAACCACGACCATGATTATAACAACCACGACCATGATTATAACAACCACGACCATGATTATAACAACCACGACCATGATTATAACAACCACGACCATGATTATAACAACCACGACCATGATTATAACAACCACGACCATGATTATAACAACCACGACCATGATTATAACAACCACGACCATGATTATAACAACCACGACCATGATTATAAGAACCACGACCATGATTATAACAACGACGACCATGATCATAACAGAGACCATGATTGTAACAACCAGCACCATGATTATAACAACCACGACCATGATTATAACGACCACGAACATGATTATAACAACCAGGACCATGATTATAACAACCACGACCATAATTATAACAACCACGACCATGATTATAACAACCACGACCATGATTATAACAACCACGACCATGATTATAACAACCACGACCATGATTATAACAACCACGACCATGATTATAACTACCACGACCATGATTATAACCACGACCATGATTATAACAACCACGACCATGATTATAACAACCACGACCATGATTATTACAACACGACCATGATTATAACAACCACGACCATGATTATAACAACCACGACCATGATTATAACAACCACGACCATGATTATAACAACACGACCATGATTATATCAACCACGACCATGATTACAACAACCACGACCATGATTATAACACCCATGACATTGATTATAACATCTACGACTATGATTATAACATCCACGACCATGATTATAACAACCACGACCATGATTATAACAACCACGACCATGATTATAACAACCGCGACAATGATTATAACAACCACGACCATGATTATAACAACCACGACCATGATTATAACAACCACGACCATGATTATAACTACCACGACCATGATTATAACAACCATAGCCATGATTATAACAACCACAACCATGATAATAACAGCCACGACCATTATTTTAACAACCACGCCCATGATCATAACAACCACGATTATGATCATAACAACCACGACCATGATTATAACAACCACGACCATGATTATAACAACCACGACCATGATTATAACAACCAGACCATGATTATAACAACCACGACCATGATATAACAACCACGACCATGATTATAACAACCACGACCATGATTATAACAACCACGACCATGATTATAACAACCACGACCATGATTATAACAACCACGACCATGATTATAACAACCACGACCATGATTACAACAACCACGACCATGATTATAACAACCACGACCATGATCATAATAGAGACCATAATTGTAACAACCAGCACCATGATCATAACAACCACGACTATGATCGTAACAACCACGACCATGATTATAACAACCACGACCATGATTATAACAACCACAACCATGATTATAACAACCACGACTATGAATATATCACCCATCCATCATTATAACAACAACGACTATGATTATAACAAGCACGACCATGATTATAACAATCAGGACCATGATTATAACAACCACGACCATGATTATAAAAAGCACGACCATGATTATAACAAGCAAGGCCATGATTATAGCAACGACGACAATGATTATAACAATGACGACCATGATCATAACAGACTCCTTAATTATAACAACCACGACCATTATTATAACAACCACGACCATAATTATAGCTACCATGACCATCATTATAACAACCACGACCATGATTATAACAACCACGACCATGTTTATAGCAACCACGACCATGATTATAACAAGCACGACCATTATTATAACAACCACGACCATGATTATAGCAACCACGACCATGATTATAACAATGACGACCATAATCATAAGAGATCATGATTGTAACAACCAGCACCATGATTATAACAACCACCACCATGAATATAATAACCAGGACCAGTGTTATAACAACCACGACCACGATTATAACAACTACGACCATAATTATAACAACCACGACCATGATTATGACAACCACGACCATTATTATAACAACCACAACCATGGATAAACAACCACGACCATGATTATAACAACCACGGCTATGAAGATAACCACTACCATGATTATAACAACCACGACCATGATTATAACAACCACGACCTTGATTATAACAACCATGACCATGATTATAACAACCACGACCATGAATATAAGAACCACGACTATGATCATAACCACGACGATGATTATAACAACCACGACCATGAATATAGCAACCACGACCGTGAATATAACAACGACGACCATGATCATAACAGAGACCATGATTATAACAACCAGGACCATGATTATAACAACCACGACCATAATTTTAACAACCACGATCATGATTATATCAACCACAATCATAATTATTACAACCACGACCATGATTAAAACAACCACGACCATGATTATAACAACCATGACCATGATTATAACAATGACGACCATGATCATAACAGAGACCATGATTGTAACAACCAGCACCATGATTATAACAACCACAACCATGATCATAACAGAGAGTATGATTGTAACAACCACCACCATGATTATAATAACCAGGACCATGATTATAACAACCACGACCATGATTATAATAACCACGACCATAATTATAACAACCACGACCATGATTATGACAACCACGACCATTATTAAAACAACCACAGCCATGAGTATAACAACCACGTCCATGATTATAACAACCACGAAAAATATTATAACAATCACGACCATGATTCTATCACCCAAACATGAATATAACAACAACGACTATGATTATAACAAGCACGAACATGATTACAACAACCAGGACAATGATTATAACAACGACGACCATGATTATAAAAAGCACGACCAAGATTATAACAACCATGACAATGATTATATCGCCCACGACCATGATTATAACAACCAAGACCATGAATATAACAACCACGACCATGATAATAACAACCATGACCATGATTACAACAACCACGACCATGATTATAACAACCACGACCATAATTATAACAACGACTACCATGATCATAACAGAGACAATGATTGTAACAACCAGCACCATGATTATAGCAACCACGATCATCATTATAACAACCACAACCATGATTATAACAATCACGACCAATACTAAAACAACCACGAACATGATTATAACAACCATGACCATGATTATAACAACCACGACCATGATTATAACAACCACGACCATGATGATAACAACCACGACCATGATTATAACAACGACGACCATGATCATAATAGAGACCATAATTGTAACAACCACGACCATGAATATAAAAACCAGCACCATGATTATAACAACCAGGACCATGATTATAACAACCACTACCATAATTATAACAACCACGACCATGATTATAACAACCACGACCATGATCATAACAACCACGACCATGATTATAACAACCACGACCATGATTATAACAACCACGACCATGATTATAACAACAACGACAATGATTATAACAACCACGACCATGATTGCAACTCCCAGGACCATGATTTAAACCACGACCACGATTATAATAACCACGACCATGATTATAACAACCACGTCCATGATTATAACAACCACGAAAATTATTATAACAACCACGACCATGATTATAACAACCACGACTACGATTATATCACCCAAACATGAATATAACAACAACGACTACGATTATAACAAGCATGACCATGATTATAACAACCAGGACAATGATTATAACAACGACGACCATTATTATAAAAAGCACGACCAGGATAATAACAACCACGACAATGATTATATCACCCACGACCATGATTATAACAACCAAGACCATGAATATAACAACCACGACCATGATTATAACAACCATGACCATGATTACAACAACCACGACCATGATTATAACAACCACGACCATAATTATAACAACGACGACCATGATCATAACAGAGACAATGATTGTAACAACCAGCACCATGATTATAGCAACCACGATCATCATTATAACAACCACGACCATGATTATAACAATCACGACCAATACTAAAACAACCACGAACATGATTATAACAACCATGACCATGATTATAACAACCACGACCATGATTATAACAACCACGACCATGATTATAACAACCACGACCATGATTATAACAACGACGACCATGATCATAACAGAGACCATAATTGTAACAACCACGACCATGATTATAATAACCACGACCATGATTATAACAACCACGACCATGATTATAACAACCACGACCATGATTATAACAACCACGAACATGATTATAACAACCACGACCATGATTATAACAACCACGACCATGATCATAACAACCACGACCATGATTATAACAACCACGACCATGATTATAACAACCACGACCATGATTATAACAACCACGACAATGATTATAACAACCACGACCATGATTACAACTACCAGGACCATGATTATAACCACGACCACGATTATAATAACCACGACCATGATTATAACAACCACGACCATGATTATTCCAACATCGACCATGATTATAGAAAACACGACCATGATTATAACAACCACGACCATGATATTAACAACCACGACCATGATTATAACAACTACGACTATGATTATAACAACCACGACCATGATTACAACTACCAGGACCATGATTATAACCACGACCACGATTATAATAACCACGACCATGATTATAACAACCACGACCATGATTATTCCAACATCGACCATGATTATAGAAAACACGACCATGATTATAACAACCACGACCATGATATTAACAACCACGACCATGATTATAACAACTACGACTATGATTATAACAACCACCCTATGATTTTAACAACCACGACCATGATTATAACAACCACGACCATGATTATAACAACCATGACCATGATTATAACAACCACGACCATGAATATAAGAACCGCGACTATGATCATAACCACGACCATGATTATAGCAACCACGACCATGATTATAACAACCACGACCATGATTATAACTACCACGACAATGATTATAACAACCACGACCATGAATATAGCTACCACGACCGTGATTTTAACAACCACGACCATGATTATAACAACGACGACCATGATCATAACAGAGACCATGATTATGACAACCAGGACCATGATTATAACAACCACGACCATAATTTTAACAACCACGATCATGATTATATCAGCCACAACCATAAATATAACAACCACGACCATGATTTAAACAACCACGACTATGATTATGACAACCACGACCATTATTTTAGCAACCACAACCATGGATAAACAACCACGACCATGATTATAACAACCGCGGCTATGATCATAACCACGACCATGATTATAACAACCATGACCTTGATTATAACTACCACGACCATGATTATAACAAACATGACCATGATTATAACAACCACGACCATGAATAAAAGAACCGCGACTATGATCATAACCACAACCATGATTATAGCAACCCCCACCATGATTATAACAATCACGACCATGATTATAACTACCACGACAATGATTATAACAACCACGACCATGAATATAGCAACCACGACCGTGATTATAAGAACGACGACCATGATCATAACAGAGACCATGATTATAACAACCAGGACCATGATTATAACAACCACGACCATAATTTTAACAACCACGATCATGATTATATCAACCAAAACTATAATTATAACAACCACGACCATGATTATGACAACCACGACCATTATTATAACAACCACAACCATAGATTAACAACCACGACCATGATTATAACAACCGCGGCTTTGATCATAATCACGACCATGATTATAACAACCACAACCATGATTACAACTACCACGACCATGATTATAACAACCATGACCAAGATAATAACAACCACGACCATGAATATAAGAACCACGAATATGATCATAACCACGACCATGATTATAGCAACCACGACAATGATTATAACAACCACGACCATGATTATAACTACCACGACAATGATTATAACAACCACGACCATGAATATAGCAACCACGACCGTGATTATAAGAACGACGACCATGATCTTAACAGAGACCATGATTATAGCAACCAGGACCATGATTATAACAACCACGACCATGATTATAATAACCACGACCATAATTATAACAACCACGACCATGATTATGACAACCACGACCATTATTATAACAACCACAACCATGAGTATAACAACCACGACCATGATTATAACAACCACGCAGATGATTATAACAACCACGACTATGATCATAACAACAACGACTATGATCATAACAACCACGTCCATGATTATAACAACCACGAAAATTATTATAACAACCACGACCATGATTATAACAACCACTCTATGATTATATCACCCAACCATGATTATAACAACAACGACTATGATTATAACAAGCACGACCATGATTATAACAACCAAGACAATGATCACAACAACGACGACCATGCTTATAAAAAGCACGACGAGGATTATAACAACCACGACAAAGAGTATATCACCCACGACCATAATTACAACAACAAAGACCATGAATATAACAACCACGACCATGATTATAACAACCATGACCATGATTACAACAACCACGACCATGATTATAACAACCACGACCATGATTATATCAACGACGACCATGATCATAACAGAGACAATGATTGTAACAACCAGCACCATGATTATAGCAACCACGACCATGAATATAATAACCAGGACCATGATTATAACATCCAGGACCATGATTATAATAACAACGACCATAATTTTAACAACCACGACCATGATTATAACAACCACAACCATGATTATAACAATCACGACCAATACTAAAACAACCACGACCATGATTATAACAACCACGACCATGATTATAACAACCACGACCATGATTATAACAACCACGACCATGATTATAACAACCACGACCATGATTATAACAACGACGACCATGATCATAACAGAGACCATGATTGTAACAACCAGCACCATGATTATAACAACCACGACCATGAATATAAAAACCAGGACCATGATTATAACAACCAGGACTATGATTTTAACAACCACGACCATAATTATAACAACCACGACCATGATTATAACAACCACAACCATGATTATAACAACCACGACCATGATTAAAACAACCACGACCATGATTATAACAACCACGACCATGATTATAACAACCACGACAATGATTATAACAACCACGACCATGATTACAACTACCAGGACCATGATTATAACCACGAACTCGATTATAATAACCACGACCATGATTATAACAACCACGAGTATGATTATAACTACAACGACAATGATTATAACAACCACGACCATGAGTATAGCAACCACGACCGTGATTATAACAACGACGACCATGATTATAACAACCACGCAGATCATTATAACAACCACGACTATGATCATAACAACAACGACTATGATCATAACAACCACGTAAATGATTATAACAACCACGAAAATTATTATAACAACCACGACCATGATTATAACAACCACGACTATGATTATATCACCCAACCATGATTATAACAACAACGACTATGATTATAACAAGCACGACCATGATTATAACAACCAAGACAATGATTATAACAACGACGACCATGATTATAAAAAGCACGACCATGATTATAACAACCACGACCATGATTATATCACCCACGACCATGATTATAACAACCACGACCATGATTATAACAACCACGACCATGATTATAACAACCATGACCATGATTACAACAACCACGACCATGATTATAACAACCACGACAATGATTATATCAACGACGACCATGATCATAACAGAGACAATGATTGTAACAACCAGCTCCATGATTATAGCAACCACGACCATGAATATAATAACCAGGACCATGATTATAACATCCAGGACCATGATTATAATAACAACGACCATAATTTTTACAACCACGACCATGATTATAACAACCACAACCATGATTATAACAATCACGACCAATACTAAAACAACCACGACCATGATTATAACAACCATGACCATGATTATAACAACCACGACCATGATTATAAAAACCACGACCATGATTATAACAACCACGACCATGATTATAACAACGTCGACCATGATCATAACAGAGACCATGATTGTAACAACCAGCACCATGATTATGACAA
The DNA here is from genome assembly GCA_958450375.1 of Homarus gammarus. Taxonomy (NCBI): domain Eukaryota; kingdom Metazoa; phylum Arthropoda; class Malacostraca; order Decapoda; family Nephropidae; genus Homarus; species Homarus gammarus. Next base: position 56,741 of record CAUDMG010000587.1, read on the forward strand.
CCACAACCATGAATATAAAAACCAGGACCATGATTATAACAACCAGGACTATGATTTTGACAACCACGACCATGATTATAACAACCACGACCATGATTATAACAACCACGACCATGATTATAACAACCACGACCATGATTATAATAACCACGACCATGATTATAACAACCACGACCATGATTATAACAACCACGACAATGATTGTAACAATCACGACCATGATTACAACTACCAGGACCATATAGCAACCACGACCGTGATTATAACAACGACGACCATGATCATAACAGAGACCATGATTATTACATCCAGGATCATGATTATAACAACCACGACCATAATTTTAACAACCACGATCATGATTATAACAACCACAACCATGATTATAACAACCACGACCATGATTAAAACAACCACGACCATGATTATAACAACCATGACCATGTTTATAACAATGACGACCATGATCATAACAGAGACCATGATTGTAACAACCAGCACCATGATTATAACAACCACAACCATGATCATAACAAGGAGTATGATTGTAACACCAACCAAAATGATTATAATAACCAGGACCATGATTATAACAACCACGACCATGATTATAATAACAACGACCATAATTATAACAACCAAGACCATGATTATAACAACCACGACCATTATTATAACAACCACAACCATGAGTATAACAACCACGACCATGATAATAACAACCACGCAGATGATTATAACAACCACGACTCTGATCAAAACAACAACGACTATGATCATAACAACCACGTCCATGATTACAACAACCACGAAAATTATTATAACAACAACGACCATGATTATAGCAACCACGACTATGATTATATCACCCAACCATGATTATAACAACAACGACTATGATTATCACAAGCACGACCAAGATTATAGCAACCAGGACAATGATTATAACAACGACGACCATGATTATAAAAAGCACGACCAGGATTATAACAACCACGACAATGATTATAACAACCATGACCATGATTAAAAAAACCACGACCATGATCATAACAGAGACAATGATTGTAACAACCAGCTCCATGATTATAGCAACCACGACCATGAATATAATAACCAGGACCATGATTATAACATCCATGACCATGATTATAATAACAACGACCATAATTTTAACAAACACGACCATCATGATAACAACCACAACCATGATTATAACAATCACGACCAATACTAAAACAAACACGAACATGATTATAACAACCACGACCATGATTATAACAACCACGACCATGATTATAACAACGACAACCATGATCATAACAGAGACCATAATTGTAACAACCAGCACCATGATTATAACAACCATGACCATGAATATAAAAACCAGGACCATGATTATAACAACCAGGACAATGATTATAACTACCACGACCATAAATATGACAACCACGACCATGATTATAACAACCACAACCATGATTATAACAACCACGACCATGATTAAAACAACCACGACAATGATTATAACAACCACGACCATGATTATAACAACCACGACAATGATTATAACAACCACGACCATGATTACAACTACCAGGACCATGATTATTCCAACATCGACCATGATTATAGAAAACACACAACCATGATTATAACAACCAAGACCATGATATTAACAACCACGACCATGATTATAACAACTACGACTATGATTATAACAACCACCCTATGATTATAACAACCACGACCATGATTATAACACCCATGACATTGATTATAACACCTACGACTATGATTATAACATCCACGACCATGATTATAACAACCACGACCATAATTATAACAACCACGACTATGATCATAACAACCACGTCCATGATGATAACAACCACCGAAATTATTATAACAACCACGACCATGATTATAACAACCACAACCATGATTATAACAGCCACGACCATTATTATAACAACCACGCCCATGATTCTAACAACCACGATTATGATTATAACAACCATGACTATGATCGTAACAACCACGACCATGATTATAACAACCACGACAATGATTATGACAACCACGACCATGATTATAACAACCACGACTATGAATATATCACCCAACCATGATTATAACAACAACGACTATGATTATAACAAGCACGTCCATGATTATAACAACCAGGACCATGATTATAACAACCACGACCATGATTATAAAAAGCACGACCATGATTATAACAACCAAGGCCATGATTATAGCAACGACGACCATGATTATAACAACGACGACAATGATCATAACAGAGACCTTAATTGTAACAACCACGACCATGATTATAACAACCACGACCATAATTATAGCAACCATGACCATGATTATAACAACCACAACCATGATTATAACAACCACGACCATGTTTATAGCAACCACGACCATGATTATAACAACCACGAAAATAATTATAACAACCACGACCATGATTATAGCAACCACGACCATGATTATGACAATGACGACCATAATCATAACAGAGATCATGATTGTAACAACCAGCACCATGATTATAACAACCACCACCATGAATATAATAACCAGGACCATGATTATAACAACCACGACCATGATTATAACAACCACGACCATAATTATAACAACCACGACCATGATTATGACAACCACGAGCATGATTATAACAACCATGACCATGATTATAACAATAACGACCATGATCATAACAGAGATCATGATTGTAACAACCAGCACCATGATTATAACAACCACAACCATGATCATAACAGAGAGTATGATTGTAACAACCACCACCATGATTATAATAACCAGGACCATGATTATTACAACCACGACCATGATTATAATTACAACGACCATAATAATAACAACCACGACCATGATTATAACAACCACGCAGATGATTATAACAACCATGACTATGATCATAACAACCACGAATATGATCATAACAACCACGACCATGATTATAACAACTACGACTATGGTTATATCACCCAACCATGATTATAACAACAACGACTGTGATTATATCAACCACGACCATGATTATAACACCGACGACTATAGTTATAACAACTATGACCATGACCATTATTATAACAAAAACAACCATGATTATAACAACCAAGACCATGATTATAACAACCACGACCATGATTATAACAACCGCGACTATGATCATAACCACGACCATGATTATAACAACCACGACCATGATTATAACAACCACGACCATGATTAAAACTAGCACGACCATGATTACAGCAACCATGACCATGATTATAACTACCACGGCAATGATTATAACAACCACGACCATGATTAAAACAACCACGACTCTGAATATAACAACCATGACCATGATTATAACAATGACGACCATGATCATAACAGAGACCATGATTGGAACAACCAGCACCATGATTATAACAACCACAACCATGATCATAACAGAGAGTATGATTGTAACAACCACCACCATGATTATAATAACCAGGACCATGATTATAACAACCACGACCATGATTATAATAACCACGACCATAACCATAATAACCACGACCATGATTATGACAACCACGACCATTATTATGACAACCAAAACCATGAGTATAACAACCACGACCATGATTATATCAACCACGCAGATGATTAAAACAACCACGACTATGATCATAACAACCACGTCCATGATTAAAACGACCACGAAAATTATTATAACAACCACGACCATGATTATAACAACCACGACTATGATTATATCACCCAACCATGATTATAACAACAACGACTATGATTATAAATAAACAACCAGGATTATAACAACCACGACAATGATTATATCACCCACGACCATGATTATAACATCCAAGACCATGAATACAACAACCACGACCATGATTATAACAACCATGACCATGATTACAACAACCACGACCATGATTATAACAACCACGACCATGATTATAACAACGACGACCATGATCATAACAGAGACAATGACAGTAACAACCAGCACCATGATTATAGCAACCACGACCATGAATATAATAACCAGGACCATGATTATAACAACCACGACCATGATTATAACAACAACGACCATGATTATAACAACCACGACCATGATTATAACAACCACGACCATGATTATAACAACCACGACCATGATTATAACAACCACGACCATGATTATAACAACCACGACAATGATTATAACAACCACGACCATGATTATAACTACCAGGACCATGATTATAACCACGACCACGATTATAATAACCACGACCATGTTTATAACAACCATGACCATGATTATTCAAACATCGACCATTATTATAGAAAACACGACCATGATTATAACAACCACGACCATGATTATAACAACCACGACCATGATTATAACAACTACGACTATGATTATAACAACCACCCTATGATTATAACAACCACGACCATGATTATAACAACCACGACCATGATTATAACACCACGACCATGATTATAACATCCACGACCATGATTATAACAACCACGACCATGATTATAACAACAACGACCATGATTATAACAACCACGACAATGATTATAACAACCACGACTATGATTATAACAACCACGACTATGATTATAACAACCACGACCATGATTATAACAACCACGACCATGATTATAACAACCACGACCATGATTATAACAACCACGACTATGATTATATCAACCACGACCATGATTATAACAACCACGACTATGATTATAACACCCAACCATGTTTATAAGAGCAACGACTATGATTATAACAACCACGACCATGATTATAACGACCAGGACCATGATTATAACAACCACGACTATGATCATAACAACCACAACTATGATCATAACAACCACCTCCATGATTATAACAACCACGAAAATGATTATTGCAACCGCGACTATGATTATATCACCAAACCATGATTATAACAACAACGACCATGATTATAGCAACCACGACCATGATTATAACTACCACGACAAAGATTATAACACCCACGACCATGATTATAAAAAACACGACCATGATTATAACACCGACGACTATAATTATAAATACCACCACCATGATTATAACAACCAAGACCATGATTATAACAACCACGACCATGATTATAACAACCGCGACTATGATCATAACCACGACCATGATTATAACAACCACGACCATGATTATAACAACCACGACCATGATCATAACAGAGACCATGATTGTAACAACCAGCACCATGATTATAACAACCACGACCATGATTATAATAACCAGGACCATGATTATAACAACCAGGACCTTGATTATTACATCCACGACCATAATTATAACAACCACGACCAAGTTTATAACAACCGCGAAAATGATTATAACAACAACGACTATGATTATATCACCCAACCATGTTTATAAGAGCAACGACTATGATTATAACAACCACGACCATGATTATAACGACCAGGACCATGATTATAACAACCACGACCATGATCATAACAACCACGACTATGATTATAACAACCACCACCATGATTATAACAACCACGACCATGATTATAACAACCACGACCATGATTATAACAACCACGACCATGATTATAAGAACCACGACCATGATTATAACAACGACGACCATGATCATAACAGAGACCAAGATTGTAACAACCAGCACCATGATTATAACAACCACAACCATGAATATTATAACCAGGTCCATGATTATAACAACAAGGACCATGATTATAACAACCACGACCATAATTTTAACAACCACGACCATGATTATAACAACCACGACCATGATTATAACAACCACGACCATGATTATAACAACCACGACCATGATTATAAAAACCACGACCATGATTATAATAACGACGACCATGATCATAACAGAGACCATGAGTGTAACAACGAGCACCATGGTTATAACAACCTCGACCCTGAATATAATAACCAGGACCATGTTTATAACAACTAGGACCCTGATTGCAACATCCACGACCATAATTATAACAACCACGACCATGTTTTTAACAACAGCGAAAATGATTATAACAACAACGACTATGATTATATCACCCAACCATGATTATAACAGCAACGACTATGATTATAATAACCACGACCATAATTATAACGACCAGGACCGTGATTATAACAACCACGACTATGATTATAACAACCACGACCATGATTATAACAACCACCTCCATGATTATAACAACCACGAAAATGATTATAACAACCGCGACAATGAATATATCACCCAACCATGATTATAACAACAACGACCATGATTATAACAACCACGACCATGATTATAACTACCACGACAATGATTATAACACCCACGACCATGATTATAAAAAGCACGACCATGATTATAACAACCACGACCATGATTATAACTAGCACGACCATGATTATAGCAACCATGACCATGATTATAAATACCACGACAATCATTATAACAACCACGACTATGATTGTATAAGCACGACCATGATTATAACAACCACGACTATGATTATATCAACCAGGAGCATGATTATAACAACAACGAATATAATTATAACAACCACGACCATGATTATAACGACCACGACCATGATTATAACAACCACGACCATGATTATAACAACCACGACTATGATTATAAAAGCACGACCATGACCATAACAACCACGACTATGATTATATCAACCAGGAACATGATTATAACAACCACGAATATAATTATAACAACCACGAATATAATTATAACAACCACGCCCATGATTATAACAACCACGACTATGATCATAACAACCCCGACTATGATCGTAACAACCACGACCATCATTATAACAACCATGACCATGATTATAACAACCACGACCATGATTATAACAACCACGACTTTGAATATATCACCCAACCATGATTATAACAACAACGACTATGATTATAAAAACACGACCATGATTATAACAACCAGGACCATGATTATAACAACCACGATCATGATTATAAAAAGCACGACCATGATTATATCAACCACGACCACGATTATGTCAACCACGGCCATGAATATAACAACGACGACCATGATCATAACAGAGACCATGATTGTAACAACCACGACCATGATTATAACAACCACGACCATAATTATAACAACCATGTTCATGATTATTGCAACCACGACCATGATTATAACAACCACGACCATGATTATAGCAACGACGACCATGATTATAACAACAATGACCATGATCATAACATAGACCATGATTGTAACAACCAGCACCATGATCATAACAACCACGACCATGAATATAACAACCACGACCATGATTATAGCAACCACAACCATGATTATAACGACCACGAACATGATTATAACAACCACGACCATGATTATAGCAACCACGACCATGATTTTAACAACGACGACCATGATCACAACAGAGACAATGATTGTAACAACCAGCACCATGATTATAACAACCACCACCATGATTATAATAACCAGGATCATGATTATAACAACCACGACCATGATTATAACAACCACGACTATGATTATATCAACCTGGAACATGATTATAACAACCACGGCTATAATTATAACAACCACGAGTATGATCATAACCACGACCATGATTATAACAACCACGACCATGATTATAACAACCACGACCATGATTATAACTACCACGACCATGATTATAGCAACCACGACCATGATTATAACTACCACGACAATGATTATAACAACCACGACCATGATTATAAAAAGCACGACCATGATTATAACAACCACGACTATGATTATATCAACCAGGAACATGATTATAACAACCACAACTATAATTATGACAACCACGACCATGATTATAACGACCACGAACATGATTATAACAACCACGACCATGATTATAACAACCAAGACCATGATTATAACAACCACGCCCATGATAATAACAACCGCGACTATGATCATATCCACGACCATGATTATAACAACCACGACCATGATTATAACAACCACGACCATGATTATAACTACCACGACAATGATTATAATAACCACGACCATGAATATAGCAACCACGACCGTGATTAGAATAACGACGACCATGTTCATAACAGAGACCATGATTGTAACACCCACGACTATGATTATAACAACCACGACCATAATTATAACAACCACAACAATGATTATAACAAGCACGACCATGATTATAACAACCACGACTATGATTATATCAACCTGGAACATGATTATAACAACCACGGCTATAATTATAACAACCACGACCATGATTATAACAACCACGACCATGATTATAGCAACCACGGCCATAATTATAACAACGACGACCATGATTATAACCACCACAACCATGATTACAACAGCCACGATCATGATTATAACAACCACGCCCATGATTATAACAACCACGACTATGATCATACCAACCCCGACTATGATCGTAACAACCACGACCATGATTATAACAACCACGACCATGATTATAACAACCACGACAATGATTATAACAACCACGACTATGAATATATCACCCAACCATGATTATAACAACAACGACTATGATTATGACAAGCACGACCATGATTATAACAACCAGGACCATGATTATAACAACCAGGACCATGATTATAGCAACCACGACCGGGATTATAACAACGACGACAATGATCATAACAGAAACCATGATTGTAACAACCATGACCATGATTATAACAACCACGACCATAATTATAACAACCATGACCATCATTATAGCAACCACGAACATGATTATAACAACGACGACCATGATCATAAAAGAGACCATGATTGTAACAACCACAACAATAATTAAAACAACCACGACCATGATTATAACAACCACGACCATGATTATAACAACCACGACCATAATTATAGCAACGACGACCATTATTATAACAACAATGACCATGATCATAACATAGACCATGATTGTAACAAAGAGCACCATGATTATAACAACCACGACCATGATTATAACAGCGACGACCATGATCATAACAGAGACCATGATTGTTACAACCACGACCATAATTATTGCAACCACGACTATAAATATAACAACCACGACCATGATTATAGCAACCACGGCCATGATTATAACAACGACGACCCTGATCATAACAGAGACCATGATTGTAACAACCAGCACCATGATTATAACAACCACGACAATGATTATAATAACCAGGACCATGATTATAACAACCACGACCATGATTATAACAACCACGACCATGATTATAACTACCACGACCATGATTATGACAACCACAACCGTGATTATAACAACCACAACCTTGATTATAACAGCCACGACCATGATTTTACCAACCACGCCCATGATTATAACAACCACGATTATGATCATAACAAACACGGCTATGATCATAACAACCACGACCATGATTATAACAACAACGACCATGACTATAACAACGACGACCATGATTATAACAACCACGACTATGAATATATTACCCAACCATGATCATAACAACAACGACTATGATTATAACAAGCACGACCATGATTATAATAACCAGGACCATGACTATAACAACCAAGACCATGATTATAAAATGCACGACCATGATTATAGCATCCAAGACCATGATTATAGCTACCACGACTATGATTATTACAACAACGACCATGATTATAACAGAGACCCTGATTGTAACAACCACGACCATGATTATAACAACCACGAATATGATTATAACAGCGACGACCATGATCATAACAGAGACCATGATAGTTACAACCACGACCATAATTATAACAAACACGACCATAATTATAACAACCACGACCATGATTATAACAACCACAACCATGATTTTAACAACCACAACCTTGATTAAAACAGCCACGACCATGAGTATAACAACCACGCCCATGATTATAACAACCACAATTATGATCATAACAACCACGACTATGATCATAACAACCACGACTATGATCATAACAACCACGACCATGATTATGACAACCACGACCATGGCTATAACAACCACGACCATGATTATAACAACCACGACTAATGAATATTACCCAACCATGATTATAACAATAACGACTATGATTATAACAAGCACGACCATGATTATAATAACCAGGACAATGACTATAACAACCACGACCATGATTATAAAAAGCACGACCATGATTAAAACAACCAAGGCCATGATTATAGCTACCACGACCATGATTTTAACAACCACAACCTTGATTAAAACAGCCACGACCATGATTATAGCAACCACGACCATGATTATAACAACCACGACTATGATTATAACAACCACGACTATGATCATAACAACCACGACTATGATTATAACAACCACGACCATGATTATAACAACCACGACCATGATTATAACAACCACGACCATGATTATAACAACCACGACCATGATTATAACAACCACGACCATGATTATAACAACCACGACCATGATTATAACAACCACGACCATGATTATAACAACCACGACCATGATTATAACACCACGACCATGATTATAACAACACGACCATGATCATAACACAGACCATGATTATAACAACCACGACCATGATTATAACAACACGACCATGATTATAAACCAGGACCATGATTATAACATCCACGACCATGATTATAACAACCACGACCATGATTATAACAACCACGACTATGATTATAACAACCACGACCATGATTATAACAACCACGACGATGATTATAACAACCACGACTATGATTATATCAACCACGACCATGATTATAACAACCACGACCATGATTATAACAACCACGACCATGATTATAACAACCACGGCTATGATTATATCAACCACGACCATGATTATAACAACCACGACCATGATTATAACAACCACGACCATGATTATAACAACCACGACCATGATTATAACAACCACGACCATGATTATAACAACCAAGACCATGATTATAACAACCACGACCATGATTATAACAACCACGACTATGATCATAAACCACGACCATGATTATAACAACCACGACCATGATTATAACAACCACGACCATGATTATAACTACCACGACCATGATTATAACAACCACGACCATGATTATAACAACCACGACCATGATTATAACAACCACGACTATGATTATAAAACACGACCATGATTATAACAACCAGGACCATGATTATAACAACCACGAACATAATTATAAAAACCACGACCATGATTATAACAACCACGACCATGATTATAACAACCACGACCATGATTATAACAACCACGACTATGATCATAACCACGACCATGATTATAACAACCACGACCATGATTATAACAACCACGACCATGATTATAACAACCACGACCATGATTATAACAACCACGACCATGATTATAACAACGAAGACCATGATTATAACAACCACGACCATGATTATAACAACCGCGACTATGATCATAACCACGACCATGATTATAACAACCACGACCATGATTATAGCAACCACGACCATGATTATAACAACGACGACCATGATCATAACAGAGACCATGATTGTAACAACCACGACCATGATTATAACAACCACGACTATGATTATAACAACCACGACCCTTATCATAGCTGTGACCATGATTATAACAACCACGACCATGATTATAACAACCACGACCATGATTATAACAACCACGACAATGATTATAACATCCACGACCATGATTATAACAACCACGACCATGATTATAACAACCACGACCATGATTATAACAACCACGACCATGATTATAACAACCACGACCATGATTATAACACCACGACCATGATTATAACAACCACGACCATGATTATAACAACCACGACTATGATCATAACAACCACGACCATGATCATAACAACCACGACTATGATCATAACAACCACGACCATGATTATAACAACCACGACCATGATTATAACAACCACGACCATGATTATAACAACCACGACTATGATTATAACACCAACATGATTATAACAACCACGACTATGATTATAACAACCACGACCATGATTATAATAACCAGGACCATGATTATACAACCACGACCATGATTATAAAACCACGACCTTGATTATAACAACCACGCCCCTGATTATAGCAACCACGACCATGTATATTACAACAACGACCATGATCATACAGAGACCATGATTATAACAACCACGACCATGATTATAACAACCACGACCATGATTATAACAACCACGACCATGATTATAACAACCACGACCATGATTATAACAACCACGACCATGATTATAACAACCACGACCATGATTATAACAACCACGACCATGATTATAGCAACCACGACCATGATTATAACAACGACCACCATAATCATAACAGAGACCATGATTGTAGCAACCACGACCATGATTATAACAACCACGACCATGATTATAATAACCACGATCATGATTATAACAACCACGACCATGATTATAACAACCACGACCATAATCATAACAACGACCATGATTAACAACCACGACCATGATTATATCAACCACGACCATGATTATAATAACCACGACCATGATTATAACAACCACGACCATGATTATAACAACCACGACCATGATTATAACAACCACGACCATGATTATAACAACCACGACCATGATTATAACAACCACGACCATGATTATAACAACCACGACCATGATTATAACAACCACGACCATGATTATAACAACCAGGCCATGATTATAACCACGACCATGATTATAACAACCACGACCATGATTATAACAACCACGACCATGATTATAACAACCACGACCATGATTATAACAAACACGACCATGATTATAACAACCACGACCATGATTATAACAACCACGACCATGATTATAACAACGACGACCATGATCATAACAGAGACCATGATTGTAACACCACGACCATGATTATAACAACCACGACCATGATATAATAACCACGACCATGATTATAACATCCAGGACCATGATTATAACATCCACGACCATGATTATAACAACCACGACCATGATTATAACAACCGCGAAAATGATTATAACAACAACGACTATGATTATATCACCCAACCATGATTATAACAGCAACGACTATGATTATAACAACCACGAACATGATTATAACGACTAGGACCATGATTATAACAAGCACGACTATGATCATAACAACCACGACTGTGATCATAACAACCACGTCCATGAATATAACAACCACGATAATGATTATAACAACCGCGAATATGATTATATCACCCAACCATGATTATGACAACAACGACCATGATTATAACAACCACGACCATGATTATAACAACCACGACTAATATTATATATACCACGACCATGATTATAACACCGACGACTATAATTATAACAACCACGACCATGATTATAACGACCACGACCATGATTATAACAAAAACAACCATGATTATATCAACCAAGACCATGATTATAACAACCACGACCATGATTATAACAACCGCGACAATGATCATAACCACGACCATGATTATAGCAACCATGACCATGATTATAACAACCACGACCATGATTATATCTAGCACGTCCATGATTATAACAACCACGACCATGAATGTAGCAACCGCGACTATGATCATAACCACGACCATGATTATAACAACCACGATCATGATTATAACAACCACGACCATGATCATACCGACCACGACCATAATTATAACAACCACGACCATGATTATAACAACCAAGACCATGATTATAACAACCACGACCATGAATATAACAACCGCGACTATGATCATAACCACGACAATGATTATAATAACCACGACCATGAATATAGCAACCACGACCGTGATTAGAACAACGACGACCATGATCATAACAGAGACAATGATTGTAACACCCACGACCATGATTATAACAACCACGAATATAATTATAACAACTACGACCATAATTATAACAACCACGACCATGATTATAACAACAACGACCATGATTATAACAACCACGACCATGATTATAGCAACCACGGCCATAATTATAACAACGACGACCATGATCATAACAGATCCCATGATTGTCACAACCAGCAACATGATAATAACAACCACGACCATGATTATAATAACCAGGACTATGATTATAACAACCACGACCATGATAATAACAACCATGACCATGATTATAACTACCACGACCATGATTATAACAGCCACAACCATGATTATAACAACCACAACCATACTTATAACAGCCACGATCATGATTATAACAACCACGCCCATGATTATAACAACCACGACTATGATCATAACAACCACGACCATGATTATAACAACGACGACCATGATCATAACAGAGACCATGATTGCAACAACGAGCACCATGATTATAACAACCACGACCATGAACATAATAACCAGGACCATGATTATAACAACCAGGACCCTGATTATAACATCGACGCCCATAATTATAACAACCACGACCAAGTTTATAACAACCGCGAAAATGATTATAACAACAACGACTATGATTATATCACCCAACCATGTCTATAAGAGCAACGACTATGATTATAACAACCACGACCATGATTATAACGACCAGGACCATGATTATAACAACCACGACTATGATCATAACAACCACGACCATGATTATAACAACCACGACCATGATTATAACAACCATGACTTTGAATATATCACCCAACCATGATTATAACAACAAGGACTATGATTATAGCAAGCACGCCCATGATTATAACAACCACGACCATAATTATAACAGCCATGACCATGATTATAGCAACCACGAACATGATTATAACAACGACGACCATGATCATAACAGAGAACATGATTGTAACAGCCACGACCATGATTATGACAACCACAACAATAATTATAATAACCACGACCATAATTATAACAACCACGACCATGATTATAACAACCGCGACCATGATTAGAGCAACGACGACCATGATTATAACAACAATGACCATGATCATAACAGAGACAATGATTGTAACAACCAGAAAAATGATTATAACAACCATAGTAGTGATTATAATAACCAGGACCATGATTATAACAAACACGACCATGATTATAACAAAAACGACCCTGATTATAACAGCCACGACCATGATTATAGCAACCACGACCATGATTATACCAACCACGACCATGATTATAACTACCACGACAATGATTATAACAACCACGACCATGATTACAACAACCAATACCATGAATATAACCACGACCATCATTATAATAACGACGACCATCATTATAACAACCACGACCATCATTATAACAACCACGACCATGATTATAAAAAACACGACCAAATTATAACAACCACGACCATGATTATAGCAAGTACAACCATGATTATAACAACCACGACCATGATTACAGTATAACACCCACTACTATGATCATAACAACCTCGAGCATGATTATAACAACCAGGACCATGATTATTGTAACCACGACCATGATTATGACAATCGCGACTATGATTATAACCTTCACGACCATAATTATAGCAACCACGAGCATAAATATTTTAACAAGCACGACCATGATTATAACAACAACGACCATGATTATAACAACCACGACCATGATTATAACAACCAAGACCATGATTATAACAACCACGACCATGATTATAACAACCACGACTATGATTATAACAACCACGACCATGATTATAACAACCACGACCATGATTATAACAACCACGACCATGATTATAACAACCACGACCATGATTATAACAACCACAACCATGATTATAACAACGACGACCATGATCATAACAGAGACCTTGATTGTAACAACGAGCACCATGATTATAACAACAACAACCATGAATATAATAACCAGGACCATGATTATAACATCCACGACCATGATTATAACATCGACGACCATAATTATAACAACCACGACCATGATTATAAGAACCGCGAAAATGATTATAACAACAACGACTATGATTATATCACCTAACCATGATTATAACAGCAACGACTATGATTATAACAACCACGACCATGATTATAACGACTAGGACCATGATTATAACAAGCACGACTATGATCATAACAACCACGACTGTGATCATAACAACCACGTACATGATTATAACACCGACGACTATAATTATAACAACCACGACCATGATTATAACGACCACGACCATGATTATAACAAAAACATCCATGATTATAACAACCAAGACCATGATTATAACAACCGCGACTATGATCATAACCACGACCATGATTATAACAACCATGACCATGATTATGACAACCACGACCATGATTATAACTAGCACGACCATTATTATAGCAACCATGACCATGATTATAACTACCACGACAATGATTATAACAACCACGACTATGATTATAAAAGCACGACCGTGATTATATCAACCAGGAACATGATTATAACAACCACGAATATAATTATAAAAACCACGACCATGATTATAACGACGACGACCATGATTATAACAACCACGACCATGAATGTAACAACTGCGACTATGATCATAACCACGACCATGATTATAACAACCACGATCATGATTATAGCAACCACGACCATGATCATACCGACCACGACCATAATTATAGCAACCACAACCATGATTATAACAACCAAGACCATGATTATAACAACCACGACCATGAATATAACAACCGCGACTGTGATCATAACCACGACAATGATTATAATAACCACGACCATGAATATAGCAACCACGACCGTGATTAGAACAACGACGACCATGGTCATAACAGAGACAATGATTGTAACACCCACGACCATGATTATAACAACCACGAATATAATTATAACAACTACGACCCTGATCATAGCAGAGACCATGATTGTAACAACCAGCACCATGATTATAACAATCACGACCATGATTATAATAACCAGGACAATGATTATAACATCCACGACCCTGATTATAACAACCACGACCATGATTATAACTACCACGACCATGATTATAACAACCACAACCATGATTATAACAACCACAACCTTGATTATAACAGCCACGACCATGATTATAACAACCACGCCCATGATTATAACAACCACAATTATGATCATAACAACCACGACTATGATCATAACAACCACGACTATGATCATAACAACCACAACCTTGATTATAACACCACGACCATGATTATAACAACCACGACCATGACTATAACAACCACGACCATGATTATAACAACCACGACTATGAATATATTACCCAACCATGATTATAACAACAACGACTATGATTATAACAAGCACGACCATGATTATAATAACCAGGACCATGACTATAACAACCACGACCATGATTATAAAAAGCACGACCATGATTATAACAACCAAGGCCATGATTATAGCTACCACGACCATGTTAATTACAACAACGACCATGATCACTACAGAGACCATGATTGTAACAACCACGACCATGATTATAACAACCACGACCATAATTATAACTACCATGACCATGATTATAACAACCACGACCATGATTAAAACAGCCACGACCATGATTATAACAACCACGACCATGATTATAGCAACCACGACCATGATTATAACAACGACGACCATAATCATAACAGAGACCATGAGTGTAACAACCAGCACCATGATTATAACAACCACCACCATAATTATAATAACCAGGATCATGATTATAACAACCACCACCATGATTATAACAACGACGACCATAATCATAACAGAGACCATGAGTGTAACAACCAGCACCATGATTATATCAACCACAACCATGAATATAATAACCAGGACCATGATTATAACAACCAGGACCCTGATTATAACAACCACGACCATGATTATAACAAAGACGACCATAATCATAACAGAGACCATGAGTGTAACAACCAGCACCATAATTATAACAACCAGGACCATGATTATAACAACCACGACCATAATTTTAACAACCAGGACCATGATTATAACCACAACCATGATTATAACAACCACGACCATGATTAAAACAACCACGACCATGATTATAACAACCATGACCATGATTATAACAACCACGACCATGATTATAACAACCACGACCATGATTATAACAACCACAACCATGATTATAACAACGACGACCATGATCATAACAGAGACCATGATTGTAACAACGAGCACCATGATTATAACAACAACGACCATGAATATAATAACCAGGACCATGATTATAACATCCAGGACCATGATTATAACATCGACGACCATAATTATAACAACCACGACAATGATTATAAGAACCGCAAAAATGATTATAACAACAACGACTATGATTATATCACCCAACCATGATTATAACAGCAACGACTATGATTATAACAACCACGACCATGATTATAACGACTAGGACCATGATTATAACAAGCACGACTATGATCATAACAACCACGACTGTGATCATAACAACCACGTCCATGATTATAACAACCACGAAAATGATTATAACAACCGCGAATATGATTATATCACCCAACCATGATTATAACAACAACGACCATGATTATAACAACCACGACCATGATTATAACAACCACGACTAAGATTATATCAACCACGACCATGAATATAACACCGACGACTGTAATTATAACAACCACGACCATGATTATAACGACCACGACCATGATTATAACAAAGACAACCATGATTATAACAACCAAGACCATGATTATAACAACCACGACCATGATTATAACTACCGCGACTATGATCATAACCACGACCATGATTATAACAACCATGACCATGATTATAACAACCACGACCATGATTATAACTAGCACGACCATTATTATAACAACCATGACCATGAGTATGACTACCACGACAATGATTATAACAACCACGACTATGATTATAAACGCACGACCATGATTTTATCAACCAGGAACATGATTATAACAACCACGAATAAAAATATTTAAACCACGACCATGATTATAACGACCACGACCATGATTATAACAACCACGACCATGAATATAACAACCGCGACTATGATCATAACATCGACCATGAGTATAACAACCACGATCATGATTATAACAACCACGACCATGATCATACCGACCACAACCATAATTATAACAACCACGACCATGATTATAACAACCAAGACCATGATTATAACAACCACGACCATGAATATAACAACCGCGACTATGATCATAACCACGACAATGATTAAAATAACCACGACCATGAATATAGCAACCACGACCGTGATTAGAACAACGATGACCATGGTCATAACAGAGACAATGATTGTAACACCCACGACCATGATTATAACAACAACGAATATAATTATAGCAACTACGACCATAATTATAACAACCACGACCATGATTATAACAACAACGACCATTATTATAACAACCACGACCATGATTATAGCAACCACGGCCAAAATTATAACAACGACGACCATGATCATAACAGATCCCATGATTGTCACAACCAGCAACATGATTATAGCAACCACGACCATGATTATAATAACCAGGACTATGATTATAACAACCATGACCATGATTATAACAACCATGACCTTGATTATAACTACCACGACCATGATTATAACAACCACAACCATGATTATAACAACCACAACCATACTTATAACAGCCACGACTATGATCATAACAACCACGACCATGATTATAACAACGACGACCATGATCATAACAGAGACCATGATTGTAACAACGAGCACCATGATTATAACAACCACGACCATGAACATAATAACCAGGACCATGATTATAACAACCAGGACCCTGATTATAACATCCACGCCCATAATTATAACAACCACGACCAAGTTTATAACAACCGCGAAAATGATTATAACAACAACGACTATGATTATATCACCCAACCATGTTTATGAGAGCAACGACTATGATTATAACAACCACGACCATGATTATAACGTCCAGGACCATGATTATAACAACCACGACTATGATCATAACAACCACGACTATGATCATAACAACCACCTCCATGATTATAACAACCACGACCATGATTATAACACCCACGACCATGATTATAACAACCACGACTTTGAATATATCACCCAACCATGATTATAACAACAACGACTATGATTATAACAAGCACGCCCATGATTATAACAACCACGACCATAATTATAACAACCATGACCATGATTATAGCAACCACGAACATGATTATAACAACGACGACCATGATCATAACAGAGAACATGATTGTAACAGCCACGACCATGATTATGACAACCACAACAATAATTATAACAACCACGACCATAATTATAACAACCACGACCATGATTATAACAACCGCGACCATGATTAGAGCAACGACAACCATGATTATAACAACAATGACCATGATCATAACAGAGACCATGATTGTAACAACCAGAAAAATGATTATAACAAACCATGATAGTGATTATAATAACCAGGACCATGATTATAACAAACACGACCATGATTATAACAAAAACGACCATGATTATAACAACCACAACCATGATCATAACAACCACAACCATAATTATAACAGCCACGATCATGATTACAACAACCACGCCCATGATTATAACAACCACGACTATGATCATAACAACCACGACCATGATTATAACAACGACGACCATGATCATAACAGAGACCATGATTGTAACAACGAGCACCATGATTATAACAACCACGACCATGAATATAATAACCAGGTCCATGATTATAACAACCAGGACCCTGATTATAACATCCACGCCCATAATTATAACAACCACGACCAAGTTTATAACAACCGCGAAAATGATTATAACAACAACGACTATGATTATATCACCCAACCATGTTTTTAAGAGCAACGACTATGATTATAACAACCACGACCATGATTATAACAACCACGACCATGATTATAACAACCACGACCATGATTATAACAACCACGACCATGATTATAACAACCGCGACCATGATTAGAGCAACGACGACCATGATTATAACAACAATGACCATGATCATAACAGAGACCATGATTGTAACAACCAGAAAAATGATTATAACAACCATAATAGTGATTATAGTAACCAGGACCATGATTATAACAAACACGACCATGATTATAACAAAAACGACCCTGATTATAACAGCCACGACCATGATTATAGCAACCACGACCATGATTATACCAACCACGACCATGATTATAACTACCACGACAATAATTATAACAACCACGACCATGATTGCAACAACCAGTACCATGAATATAACCACGACCATCATTATAATAACGACGACCATCATTATAACAACCACGACCATCATTATAACAACCACGACCATGATTATAAAAAACACGACCAAATTATAACAACCACGACCATGATTATAGCAAGTACAACCATGATTATAACAACCACGACCATGATTACAGTATAACACCCACTACTATGATCATAACAACCTCGAGCATGATTATAACAACCAGGACCATGATTATTGTAACCACGACCATGATTATGACAATCGCGACTATGATTATAACCTTCACGACCATAATTATAGCAACCACGAGCATAAAAATTTTAACAAGCACGACCATGATTATAACAACAACGACCATGATTATAACAACCACGACCATGATTATAACAACCAAGACCATGATTATAAACAACCACGACCATGATTATAACAACCACGACTATGATTATAACAACCACGACCATGATTATAACAACCACGACCATGATTATAACAACCACGACCATGATTATAACAACCACGACCATGATTATAACAACCACAACCATGATTATAACAACGACGACCATGATCATAACAGAGACCTTGATTGTAACAACGAGCACCATGATTATAACAACAACAACCATGAATATAATAACCAGGACCATGATTATAACATCCACGACCATGATTATAACATCGACGACCATAATTATAACAACCACGACCATGATTATAAGAACCGCGAAAATGATTATAACAACAACGACTATGATTATATCACCTAACCATGATTATAACAGCAACGACTATGATTATAACAACCACGACCATGATTATAACGACTAGGACCATGATTATAACAAGCACGACTATGATCATAACACCCACGACTGTGATCATAACAACCACGTACATGATTATAACAACCACGAAAATGATTATAATAACCGCGAATATGATTATATCACCCAACCATGATTATAACAACAACAACCATGACTATAACAACCACAACCATGATTATAACAACCACGACTAAGATTATATCAACCACGGCCATGATTATAACACCGACGACTATAATTATAACAACCACGACCATGATTATAACGACCACGACCATGATTATAACAAAAACAACCATGATTATAACAACCAAGACCATGATTATAACAACCACGACCTTGATTATAACAACCGCGACTATGATCATAACCACGACCATGATTACAACAACCATGACCATGATTATAACAACCACGACCATGATTATAACTAGCACAACCATTATTATAACAACCATGACCATGATTATAACTACCACGACAATGATTATAACAACCACGACAATGATTATGAAAGCACGACCATGATTATATCAACCAGGAACATGATTATAACTACCACGAACATAATTATAGAAACCACGACCATGATTATAACGACGACGACCATGATTATAACAACCACGACCATGAATGTAACAACTGCGACTATGATCATAACCACGACCATGATTATAACAACCACGATCATGATTATAACAACCACGACCATGATCATACCGACCACGACCATAATTATAACAACCACAACCATGATTATAACAACCAAGACCATGATTATAACAACCACGACCATGAATATAACAACCGCGACTGTGATCATAACCACGACAATGATTATAATAACCACGACCATGAATATAGCAACCACGACCGTGATTAGAACAACGACGACCATGGTCATAACAGAGACAATGATTGTAACACCCACGACCATGATTATAACAACCACGAATATAATTATAACAACTACGACCCTGATCATAGCAGAGACCATGATTGTGACAACCAGCACCATGATTATAACAACCACGACCATGATTATAACTACCACGACCATGATTATAACAACCACAACCATGATTATAACAACCACAACCTTGATTATAACAGCCACGACCATGATTATAACAACCACGCCCATGATTACAACAACGACAATTATGATCATAACAACCACGACTATGATCATAACAACCACGACTATGATCATAACAACCACAACCTTGATTATAACAGCCACGACCATGATTATAACAACCACGACCATGACTATAACAACCACGACCATGATTATAACAACCACGACTATGAATATATTACCCAACCATGATTATAACAACAACGACCACGATTATAACAAGCACGACCATGATTATAATAACCAGGACCATGACTATAACAACCACGACCATGATTATAAAAAGCACGACCATGATTATAACATCGAAGGCCATGATTATAGCTACCACGACCATGTTTATTACAACAACGACCATGATCACTACAGAGACCATGATTGTAACAACCACAACCATGATTATAACAACGACGACCATAATTATAACTACCATGACCATGATGATAGCAACCACGAGCATGATTAAAACAACCACGACCATGATTATAGCAACCATGACCATGATTATAACAACCACGACCATGATTATAGCAACCACGACCATGATTATAACAACGACGACCATAATCATAACAGAGACCATGAGTGTAACAACCAGCACCATGATTATAACAACCACCACCATAATTATAATAACCAGGATCATCATTATAACAACCACCACCAAGATTATAACAACGACGACCATAATCATGATTATATCAACCACAACCATGAATATAATAACCAGGACCATGATTATAACAACCAGGACCCTGATTATAACAACCGCGACTATGATCATAACATCGACCATGATTATAACAACCACGATCATGATTATAACAACCACGACCATGATCATACCGACCACGACCATAATTATAACAACCACGACCATGATTATAACAACCAAGACCATGATTATAACAACCACGACCATGAATATAACAACCGCGACTATGATCATAACCACGACAATGATTAAAATAACCACGACCATGAATATAGCAACCACGACCGTGATTAGAACAACGACGACCATGGTCATAACAGAGACAATGATTGTAACACCCACGACCATGATCATAACAACCACGAATATAATTATAACAACTACGACCATAATTATAACAACCACGACCATGATTATAACAACAACGACCATGATTATAACAACCACGACCATGATTATAGCAACCACGGCCAAAATTATAACAACGACGACCATGATCATAACAGATCCCATGATTGTCACAACCAGCAACATGATTATAACAACCACAACCATGATTATAATAACCAGGACTATGATTATAACAACCACGACCATGATTATAACAACCATGACCTTGATTATAACTACCACGACCATGATTATAACAACAACAACCATGATTATAACAACCACAACCATACTTATAACAGCCACGATCATGATTATAACAACCACGCCCATGATTATAACAACCACGACTATGATCATAACAACCACGACCATGATTATAACAACGACGAACATGATCATAACAGAGACCATGATTGTAACAACGAGCACCATGATTATAACAACCACGACCATGAACATAATAACCAGGACCATGATTATAACAACCAGGACCCTGATTATAACATCCACGCCCATAATTATAACAACCACGACCAAGTTTATAACAACCGCGAAAATGATTATAACAACAACGACTATGATTATATCACCCAACCATGTTTATGAGAGCAACGACTATGATTATAACAACCACGACCATGATTATAACGACCAGGACCATGATTATAACAACCACGACTATGATCATAACAACCACGACTATGATCATAACAACCACCTCCATGATTATAACAACCACGACCATGATTATAACACCCACGACCATGATTATAACAACCACGACTTTGAATATATCACCCAACCATGATTATAACAACAACGACTATGATTATAACAAGCACGCCCATGATTATAACAACCACGACCATAATTATAACAACCATGACCATGATTATAGCAACCACGAACATGATTATAACAACGACGACCATGATCATAACAGAGAACATGATTGTAACAGCCACGACCATGATTATGACAACCACAACAATAATTATAACAACCACGACCATAATTATAACAACCACGACCATGATTATAACAACCGCGACCATGATTAGAGCAACGACGACCATGATTATAACAACAATGACCATGATCATAACAGAGACCATGATTGTAACAACCAGAAAAATGATTATAACAAACCATGATAGTGATTATAATAACCAGGACCATGATTATAACAAACACGACCATGATTATAACAAAAACGACCATGATTATAACAACCACAACCATGATTATAACAACCACAACCATACTTATAACAGCCACGATCATGATTACAACAACCACGCCCATGATGATAACAACCACGACTATGATCATAACAACCACGACCATGATTATAACAATGACGACCATGATCATAACAGAGACCATGATTGTAACAACGAGCACCATGATTATAACAACCACGACCATGAATATAATAACCAGGTCCATGATTATAACAACCAGGACCCTGATTATAACATCCACGCCCATAATTATAACAACCACGACCAAGTTTATAACAACCGCAAAAATGATTATAACAACAACGACTATGATTATATCACCCAACCATGTTTATAAGAGCAACGACTATGATTATAACAACCACGACCATGATTATAACGACCAGGACCATGATTATAACAACCACGACTATGATCATAACAACCACGACTATGATCATAACAACCACCTCCATGATTATAACAACCACGACCATGATTATAACAACCACGACCATGATTATAACAACCACGACTTTGAATATATCACCCAACCATGATTATAACAACAACGACTATGATTATAACAAGCACGCCCCTGATTATAACAACCACGACCATAATTATAACAGCCATGACCATGATTATAGCAACCACGAACATGATTATAACAACGACGACCATGATTATAACAAAAACGACCATGATTATAACAGCCACGACCATGATTATAGCAACCACGACCATGATTATAACAACCACGACCATGATTATAACTACCACGACAATGATTATAACAACCACGACCATGATTACAACAACCAGTACCATGAATATAACCACGACCATCAATATAATAACGACGACCATCATTATAACGACCACGACCATCATTATAACAACCACGACCATGATTATAAAAAACACGACCAAATTATAACAACCACGACCATGATTATAACAAGCATAACCATGCTTATAACAACCACGACCATGATTACAGTATAACACCCACTACTATGATCATAACAACCTCGAGCATGATTATAACAACCAGGACCATGATTATTGTAACCACGAACATGGCTATGACAATCGCGACGATGATTATAACCTTCACGACCATAATTATAGCATCCACGACCATAAAAATTTTAACAAGCACGACCATGATTATAACAACAACGACCATTATTATAACAACCACGACCATGATTATAACAACCAAGACCATGATTATAAACAACCACGACCATGATTATAACAACCACGACTATGATTATAACAACCACGACCATGATTATAACAACCACGACCATGATTATAACAACCACGACCATGATTATAACAACCAAGACATATGATTACAACAACCACGACCATAGCTATAACAACCGCGATTATGATCATAACAACGACCATGATTATAACAACTGCGACCATGATTATAACAACGACGACAATGTTCATAACGGAGACCATGATTGCAACAACCAGCACCATGATTATAGCAACCACGACCATGAATATAATAACCAGGACCATGATTATAACAACCAGGACCATGATGATAACTACAACGACCATAATTTTAACAACCACGACCATGATTTTAACAACCACAACCATGATTATAACAACCACCCCATGATTATAACAACCACGACCATGATTATAACACCGACGACTATGATTATAACATCCACAACCATGATTATAACAACCACGACCATGATTATAACAACCACGACCATGATTATAACAACCACGACCATGATTATAACAACCACAACCATGATTACATCAGCCACGACCATGATTATAACAACCACGCCCATGATTATAACAACCACGACCATGATTATAACACCGACGACTATGATTATAACATCCACAACCATGATTATAACAACCACGACCATGATTATAACAACCACGACCATGATTATAACAACCACGACCATGATTATAACAACCACAACCATGATTATAACATCCACGGCCATGATTATAACAACCACGACCATGATTATAAGAACCACAACTATGAATATATCACCCAACCATGATTATAACAACAACGACTATGATTAAAACAAGCACGACCATGATTATAACAACCTGGACCATTATTATAACAACCACGACCATGATTAAAACAACCACGACCACCATTATAACAACCATGACCATGATTATAACAACCACGGCCATGATTATAACAACCACGACCATGATTATAACAACCACGACCATGATTATAACAACCACGACTATGATTACAACAACAGAACCATGATTATAACAACCTGGACCATTATTATAATAACCACGACCATGATTATAACAACCACGACCATGATTATAAGAACCACGACCATGATTATAACAACCACGTCCATGATTATAAACAACCACGACCATGATTATAACAACCACGACAATGATTATAACAACCACGACCATGATTATAACAACCTAGGGCTGAGGTGTTGATTGTATGTAGAAGTAGGGTGTTTCATAGGTGGGAAGATCAGCTAAAACTAATGGCCCATCACTTTTTTGGTAGATTTTAGTGTATATAAACAGAAAATAATTTCAGTTTCAATATTTTGCAACCTTTTGCTAGGTAAATTTTAGCGTGAAATTTATCGAAAATCTAAAAGTACAGCTGCATTAGTGCATTACAATTAAATAGTGAACATTGCTTTCTGACTTCATTCTTTAACAACCCAACTAGCAATATTTTTTTCTGTTTCAGATTCTGATGCATTTATAAGTTGATAATTTTTGCGATGGCTGCTTGTGTCAGGACGAGGAACCAAAAATCCAGCCATCTCAGTCACTATCTTGGGTCTGGGAGAGAGCTCCTGAAGTCGGAGTTGCCTACATTGAGAGATGCTTTGAGATACGGTGTTTTAATCAGGCAAATCAGTGAAAAGAACCAAAGAACTTACACAAACAAAGACATTGCCAGTGATATGACCAAAGCTGTCTTGGCACAGTACACTCTGGCTAACGCTCAGTTCAAGCCTCCAGTCATAACAAGTCAGAAGAAGATTAGTGAGAGACTGCTAGCCAGTTGGGAAAAGGCAAGAGATATCTCTCTTGGGAGAGGAAAACTTGCGGTTAAGGACAGCTTTGCCAAGCAACTATACCAGTTATTTGACATAATTACTTGCAAGTGCCCAATTGTTCTCTGTCCTGAGTTTGGATGCAATCGTGACTGTAAATCCGAGGCCAACATCTCCTGTATTTGCAAGCGTGAACTGAAGATTCCTGTGATCGAACTGGCATTTGTCAAAGCACAGAGAGACAGAAGAGGAGAAGAGTTGCCGAGGAAAAGAGACTTGAGAAGGCCCAGGGTGAGGTAAAAAAGGCCGATGATTGGAGTCAAGCTGAATCAGAGTTTAATGACTTCCCCATGGCTGATCCGAGTGCTGACCAGGAGAATGGTGACTTTGTCCCTAACCCAGAATAATGATCCCAAACCTTCCAGGCATAAGATTCGAAATAGGAAAGACATCCCGAGCATAGCTCTGGCCAGCATGCGACACCACACTGGTCTCAGAGAAACTGCAGAGATAGCAACAGCTGCCTGGATTGACGGTGGTTTGATAACACCTGATGATGTTCACCTGGTGATAGATCATAACAAAGTAAGGAGAGCTCAGGAGAAACTTGTCAGTAACCTAGAAGAGGAGTTTGATAAGGGGATAAGAGAAAATGGAATCAATTGTTTGTTCTTTGATGGGAGAAGGGATGACACTAAAGTGTTCATGAAAGTTGGAGATTCTGACAAGTTGTTCCCTGCCATGGTGAAGGAGGAACACTACTCCTGCTGCAGTGAACCAGGAGGGAAGTATTTGTGGCATTTCACTCCAGAGAAAGATGACATCAGGAAACCAGCTGAGATAGTGGCAGATAACATTGTGAACTGGCTCAGAGAGAGGAACGTAGACCAGACCCTGCAGGCCATTGGAGGGGACAGCACCAACACGAACACAGGGTGGCAAGGGGGGGTCATACAGTGGATAGAGCGGAAGATTGGGAGGAAGCTGGTCTGGATTGTTTGTGACCTCCACACCAACGAGTTGCCACTCAGACATCTGATCCAGGAGCTGGATGGCAAGACTCTTTCAAACAACAGATGGTCTGGTCCTCTTGGCAAGATGCTGGACTCTGCCACTGAGTTAGAAATGAATCCGAGCTTTGAAAAAATCACAGTTGGCCCTCCACTCGTTGAGCTTGCACATACTGTCATTGACGACCTGAGTACTGACCAGTACTATGGTTACATGATTTGCAGTGCCATCAAAACTGGGGTCATGCCTGATAGACTTGCTTACCTGCAGATAGGTCCAGTCTCACATTCTAGGTGGCTCACAACGGCTCTCAGATTCTGCAGAATTTGGGTCGCTCATCATAAACTGAAAGGGAACCAGCTTCACAACCTGAGACTTATTGTCCAATTCATCGTGAGTGTCTACTTGCCAAATTGGTTCAACACCAGGGTCAAGTCATCGTTCTCCGAAGGTCCGAGGCATGTTCTCTTCCAGCTTGAGCTCCTGAGGAGTCAGCCAAGGAAGGTTGTTCAGATTGTGGAGCAGACTGTGAGGAGATCTTCCTGGTATGCTCATCCCGAGGCAGTTCTGCAGACAATGCTCTGCAGTAAGGATGAGGAGGAGAGAAGAGTGGCAGTCAAAAAGATCTTGGATATGAGACTTATGAGAGGATCTGGGCATGACGAATCAGTTGGTGACGATTCCTTCAGGGTCAGGAAGACTCCTGAAGTCAATCTAGGTGCCAAGACCCTCACTGATCTCATAGATCTGGATAACATCCAGGCTGGCAGTGAGCCCCCTCTTACCTGCAGCCTCACCAATGTTCAAGTCAGAGCTTTCCTGGACAACCCCATGCATGTCCCTGCTTTCCCTCGCACACCCAGAGTATAGAGCGTTGTGTACAGCAAGTGAGCGAGGCCAGCAGTCACGTGTACAGCCAGGAGAGGAGGGAAGGCTACATCCGAGCTCAGGTGGTCAGCAGGGAGGTGATGAGTAGAAACAGAAGCAAGAAAGACATGTTCTCTATGGTGTACAGCAACACCGGGTCGTAGTAGTAAAACCGGTTTTTGTATTTGATGATTTTGTTTTCTAAAGGAATATTAAATTTAATAAATGTGTCAAGATCATTCGTTTCACTATTCTGGATCATTTTCATCCTAATAAATTTACCTGATACATTTACTTTACTTTAAATAAGCTATTTAGTGGTGTTGGTAAAAGGGTGGGAATACTGAATTTCATAAGATTTCAAGTTAAAATTTACCTAGCAAAAAATAAAGACTTTTCAAATCTGAAGATATCACATGATTCTGCACATAGAACTACATCATTAATACCATGGGCCGATTTTTCAAACTAAAAAAAAAAAAATTCGCCTCCGTATGACACACCCTACTGGGTCAGTGAGACTGACCTCTCTTGGGTCCGTTCTGGACAGCTTGTCCAGGTGTAGTTTCTTGACAAACACGGTCATAACACCGGGTTAACTCCGGTACCTTGTCCGTGACCTCTCCTGGGTCAGGTCTTACTGTCACTGGAGGGTGTGTCAACCTATGTGGGTTACCACGTGGTCATTTACTTACTGTTATATGTGTTGTATTTCTCTGGGCTGTATCTGTGGTGTGATAAACAATCATCACACACTGTTCATCACTGATCTTACTTCTTTCCGAAACGCAATCACTTTTGATTTTATTGATATCCCGGTGGTGAGGATGGGTCGAGGAGAGGGACTTGGAGAATGGGCCGAACATTGGCCAAGGGGGGGCAGCAGGAGCAGCTCCTGATAGGTCTTGACCCTCCGGTGGGTGTGTGTGTGTGTGTGTGTGCGTGTGTGTGTGTGTTTAAAATAATAATAATAATAATAATAATAATTATAAACGGTTTATTGAAAAAGTTCTGCAGCCTGAAGGCTGAAAATATACATTGGACATAAATGACTCATTACATACAGTGGTGGTTTAACAAAAGCCTTCATTAGAGAAAGGTGAAGGAACATATAGTGAACATACGGATTAATGTTTACAGCGGAGGTCACGTAGATCATGTGAGCTGAGGTGTTGAACAGCTGACACGTAGTGTAGTAACTCCCTCACAGATGGCGTTATGAGGGACATCCCGTGGAGTAATAGTTCCCTTACAGGTGGTGTTTTGAGGGGTTTGACATGGTGTAGTAATTCCCTCATTGGTGGTGTATGAGGGGCCTGATGATGTAGTAATTCTCTCACAGTTGACCTCTGACCCAGCTTGGAGAAGGTCGTGCCCGATCGTGCTCCCGTTAGAGACCAAGGAAAATGGCCGCTTTGGATCGTTGTGTCGTGGGGGAAGAGGAACATAAGAACATAAGAAAGTGGGATACTGCAGGAAGCCGACTGGCCCATACAGGGCAGATCCCTTTCACACCCATCCCAGCACTTCCATGTGCCTATCCAACTTCGTCTTGAAGCTCCCTAGCGTCCCCGATCCTACTATAGCACTCGGTAGCCTATTCCACATATCCACAACTCTATTACCAAACCAGTGCTTGCCTATATCCTTTCTGAATCGGAATTTATCTAATTTAAAGCCATTTGTTCTAGTTATTTCGTTATTACTGAGCTTCAGAACATCTTCCATTTTACCCTTGTTAATCCCACTCACCCACTTGTACACCTCTATCATATCTCCCCTAACTCTACGCCTCTCTAATGAATGCAAGCCTAAGCTTTTCAGTCTTTCTTCATATGTAAGGTTTCTAATATTATGGATCATT
This sequence comes from Homarus gammarus, assembly GCA_958450375.1. Lineage (NCBI taxonomy): Eukaryota > Metazoa > Arthropoda > Malacostraca > Decapoda > Nephropidae > Homarus > Homarus gammarus. Next base: position 89,427 of record CAUDMG010000587.1, read on the forward strand.
TTTGTCATTCTTCTTTGTACTCTCTCCAAAGAATCTATGTCCATTCTATAATAAGGACACCAGAACTGAACCGCATAATCCATGTGTGGCCTCACTAATGCTAGGTAAAGTTTCAAGATAACGTCAGCAGTTCTGTTACTCACAGACCTAGATATGAACCCTAGAATCCTGTTTGCCTTGTTGCGAACGCTAATACATTGTTTTCTAGGTTTCAAGTCGTTGCTAACAAATACACCTAGATCTTTTTCACAAACTGAGTTTTCTATTTCCGTGTTACCTAGTTTATACTTAACGTTTGTATTCGTCTTCCCTATCTGTAGTACCTTGCATTTATCAGTATTAAAATTCATTTGCCAGTCTACTGACCACTCATGTAAGGTATCTAGATCTCTTTGAAGGTGTTCAAAGTCACTGTCTGAATTTATCACTCTCCCCATTTTGGTATCATCTGCAAATTTACTAATCCTACTAGTTATGTCTAAATCAAGATCATTAATGAATATAACAAACAGCAGAGGGCCCAATACAGATCCCTGGGGAACTCCGCTTTTGACCGCACCCCAGTCTGACTTTAATCCATTTATGCTGACTCTTTGTTTCCTACCAGTTAACCATGACCTAATCCATTTTAATAATGATCCACCTATTCCATGTGCTTCTACCTTCCTTATCAATCTCTCATGAGGGACTCTATCGAATGCTTTACTGAAATCTAAATAAATTATATCATATGACTTATCATTATCTACCGCTTCATATACTTCTGAGAAAAAGCTAAGCAAATTTGTGAGACAAGAACGTCACTGGGTGAACCCGTGCTGAGAAGAATGAATTAAGTTGAATGTTTCAAGGTGGCTTCTGATTTTTGTAGCAATAATTGACTCTAGCAACTTGCCTATGATTGACGTGAGACTAATGGGACGGTAATTTGATGCAATTGATTTATCACCCTTTTTGAAAATCGGAACTACATTTGCAAGTTTCCAAGCTTCTGGCACTAGGCCCGATTCTAATGACTTATTAAATAAAACTGCTAATGGATTACTCAACTCATCTCTACATTCTTTTAATATTCTAGCATATACCTCGTCTGGACCAGGCGATTTATGAGGCTTCAGTTTGTTAATTACTTTAAGCACATCGTTACTAGTAATATTGATATTCATCAACATATTTTCTATACTGTCGTTATATACCTTATGAACTTCTGGAAACTGTGCTAGGTTTTCATTTGTGAATACGGAGCGAAAATGACTATTTAACGTACTACACATTTCTAACTCATCATCAGTCATTTCTCCTGTCGTAGTTTTAAGGGGACCTATTGTATCTCTAACCTTTGATTTATACAGTTGATAAAAAGCTTTGGGGTTATTTTTCGATTCGTTTGCTATCTTGATTTCATAATTTCTCTTTGCTTTCCTAATTTCTGTTTTTACCTGTCTTGTTAGGTTCTGATAGTAACCAAGTAAGTGATTTTCGCCTTTCTTAACTTTTCTATATACTCCTTTCTTTTTCCCTAGAAGATCTAAGAGTCTATTATTCATCCATTTTGGTTGGTTCCGTATCGATCTGAATTTTCTTTTAGGGATGTGTTTATTTTGAGCATTATTGATTGTCGCAATAAATTGTTCATAAGTAGCTGCTAAATTAAATTCGGGGTTATCCCGTCCTAAGTTGACAGTTTCCGGAGGTGTGGGGGGGATTAATCTTTTGACCATAGGGTCATCCCTTAGGTCTCTCCTTAAGCTACCGTAATTAGCCTTCCTAAAATCCGGGATCAAGGCCGAATTTTCCTTCTTCCTGCCATCCCATATTATGTTAAAATATATGGCTTTATGATCACTGTTTCCTAGTTCGTCTCCAATCCCAACATCTTTTACTAGATTTTCATTATTACTGAGAACTAAATCGAGGATATTATTTCCTCTAGTGGGCGAGTTTATGAATTGATATAAAAAACTATCTTGTACTGCTTCTAGAAAATCTTCAGATTCATTATCGCTAAGTTGATTTTTCCAATCTATGCCTGAAAAGTTGAAATCGCCTAGAATACATACATTGTTTCTATCAGATGCCTTCTTTATTTCCTCCCATAGCAATTCACCATCGTTCCTACTCAAATTAGGTGGTCTATATATAACACCAATGACTACGGATTCACTGCCCTCACCAATCTCTACCCAAATACTTTCATTGTCGCTATTTGTTTTAATGTTTGATTTATTGCAGCTTTTTAATGACACCCTGATATACACTGCTACACCGCCACCTCTCCTTCCTACTCTGTCAAATTTAAATAGGTTATATCCTGGAATATGAAATTCTGCTAAAAAATGTTTGCTGTTTGAATTTATCCATGTTTCCGTTATTGCAATTATATCTATGTTCTCTTTACTAACAATGGCCCTGAGCTGGTCCATTTTGTTACACAGGCTTCTACTATTAGTATAATAAACACTCAATATATTTCTTCCGTTTCTATCTGTTTTACATTTATTACTTTGATGTTTGTTATTATGACTAACTATATTTTCGGCATTATCTACTTCTGTTTCACTACTTCCCAGGACCTGCTTGTTTTTTGACTCCCATTTTCCCCGACCCCTCTCTACTGGCGAAACCCCCCCTTCGGAGTGACAATTTCACGCTCCAGGGATGCAGACAACGTCTTTACCCCCTCACGAGACAAGTGTACTCCGTCGCGACAGTACAGGTAGTCGTTGCCATAAAATCGTTGCCAGTCATCAATGAATGCCCAACCATTGTTTGCACAATGTTTTTCCAGTCGGCAATTAATAGCAATTGCCCTGGACAGCCATTCACGACCAACCCCTCTTCTAGGCAAGACACCACATACTATCGGGATCCCTCCCCTATCTCTAATCTTCCCCAGCGCCTCCCTATACCTCTTGAAAAGTTCCTCACTCCTAACCTTACCTATGTCGTTTCCTCCCACACTAAGACACACTACTGGATTGGTACCCTCCCCTGACAAAACTCTGTCTAACCTCTCGGCTACATGCCCTATCCCAGCCCCAGGAAAACATACCCTAGTCCTACGTTTCCTATCTCTCGCACAAAAAGCCCTATCCATAAACCTCACCTGGCTGTCACCAACTACCACGACCTTACCTGTGGGCAGGGTTTGTACAACTGCCCTTTCCTCTCCTTGATCCATACCGTCCTGCCTCTTCTCTTCCTCTCCAGCTTCCTGCAGCACCTGGTAAGGGTTACTGCACTCCACACCCTGGTCAGCTTTCCTAAGCCTGACCCTAGTCCCCTTGGAGACAACCACTCTCCACGCCTGCTCCTCCTTCGCAGGTGTCCTGCTAGGCAGGACACCTACCTGAAGGAGTTCCGTCCTGAGGGCTTCATTTTCCCCCTTTAGAGTGTCAACCTCACTCCTCAACTGCCCCAGCTGCCTTAACAGCGTGGCAAGGAGGTCGTCCTTCCCCACACTCCCCTCCTCTTCCCCCACGACACAACGATCCAAAGCGGCCATTTTCCTTGGTCTCTAGCGGGAGCACGATCAGCACGACCTTCTCCAAGCTGGGTCAGAGGTCAACTGAGCTGGGTCAGAGTGTGGGGAAAGACGACCTCCTTGCCACGCTGTTAAGGCAGCTGGGGCAGTTGAGGAGTGAGGTTGACACTCTAAAGGGGGAAAATGAAGCCCTCAGGACGGAACTCCTTCAGGTAGGTGTCCTGCCTAGCAGGACACCTGCGAAGGAGGAGCAGGCGTGGAAAGTGGTTGTCTCCAAGGGGACTAGGGTCAGGCTTAGGAAAGCTGACCAGGGTGTGGAGTGTAGTAACCCATACCAGGTGCTGCAGGAAGCTGGAGAGGAAGAGAAGAGGCAGGACGGTATGGATCAAGGAGAGGAAAGGGCAGTTGTACAAACCCTGCCCACAGGTAAGGTCGTGGTAGTTGGTGACAGCCAGGTGAGGTTTATGGATAGGGCTTTTTGTGCGAGAGGTAGGGAACGTAGGACTAGGGTGTATTTTCCTGGGGCTGGGATAGGGCATGTAGCCGAGAGATTAGACAGAGTTTTGTCAGGGGAGGGTATCAATCCAGTAGTGTGTCTTAGTGTGGGAGGAAACGACATAGGTAAGGTTAGGAGTGAGGAACTTTTCAAGAGGTATAGGGAGGCGCTGGGGAAGATTAGAGATAGGGGAGGGATCCCGATAGTATGTGGTGTCTTGCCTAGAAGAGGGGTTGGTCGTGAATGGCTGTCCAGGGCAATTGCTATTAATTGCTGACTGGAAAAACATTGTGCAAACAATGGTTGGGCATTCATTGATAACTGGCAACGACTACCTGTACTGTCGCGACGGAGTACACTTGTCTCGTGAGGGGGTAAAGACGTTGTCTGCATCCCTGGAGCGTGAAATTGTCACCACGAAGGGGGGAATTCGCCAGTAGAGAGAGGTCGGGGAAAGTGGGAGTCAAAAAACAAGCAGGTCCTGGGAAGTAAAATTAGTTGCTCAGGACAAGGGGTAAAACAGGACCAGGGAAGAGTAGGTTTAAATGTATACTATACAAACAGTAGGAGCGTTAGAAATAAAATAGACTTGCTGAGAGCGGTTGAATGTACCGAGAATGTAGACGTCATAGCAATCACCGAAACTTGGATGAATCTGGCGAGCAAAAATTTTTGATCAGAGTACCACATAGAAGGGTACAACCTTTTTCACAAGGACAGGGAAGGTAGAAGGGGGGAGGGGTCGCACTCTTCGTCAAGGATACATTAAATTGTTGTACTAATAATTCAATAAAGGGTGAAATAGGAACCGAGTCTGTGTGGGTAGAAATCACGGAAGGAAGAGAAAAACTAATTATGGAAGTGATTTATAGGCCCCCAAGTCTTAGCAAAGAAGCAGCTCAGCCCATATGGCAGGAAATGAGTAGGGCAGCAAAATATAACAACCTATGCATTATGGGGGATTTCAACTTCAGAAATATTGACTGGGACAACATTGTAGGCGACTATGAATCTGAAGACTTCCTAGACGCAGTGCAGGACAATTTTTTGAAACAACTAATTACAGAACCTACGAGAGGTGACAATATATTAGACCTAGTATTAACAAATAAAGAAAATATTATCAGAGATATCACAGTAGGGGAAGAACTGGGTAACAGTGATCATAGAGAAATTAGGTTCACCCTAAATTTGGAAACGAAAAACAATGACAATATGGTCAGAGTCCCAAACTTTCGGTTGGCGGATTATCAGGGGTTAAGAAGGTACCTAGGTGAGGTCACCTGGGAACAGTCACGTCAGTTCCCAGTAGGAAGTGGTGAGGTCATAGATGACACAACAATTGATCATGACTATAATATATTCACCAGTATACTACATAAAGCACAAGAACAAAATATACCACACAGAAAAATTAGGTCAAATAAGAATGAGCCAAGGTGGATGACCAGAAAACTTAAACATGACATAGGAATAAAGAAAGGAATATATAAGAAATTAAAGGGAGGGGAGGAGCAGCTCAGAAACAGGTATAATGAACTATCTAGGAATGTTAAGAAAAATGTAAGGAAAGCAAAGAGAGATTATGAAATCAAAATAGCAAGAGAATCCAATTCGAATCCCAAGGGATTTTTCCAGGTATATAGGACAAAGGTCAAGGACAAAGTTGGGCCTTTAAAGTCAGGGAGGGGAGAATTGATAAATGGCAGTGAAGACATGAGCAAAGCATTGAACAGCTACTTCTTAACAGTTTTCACAGAAGAAATTTGGGATGAAATTCCGGAGGTGGAACTGATAGTTAAGGAAAAGGAAGAAGAGAAATTAAAGAATATCACTATCAGAAAAGAGGATGTACTTAAGAAGATAAATAAACTAAAGAACATAAAATCCCCAGGGCCGGATGAAATTTTTCCTCGAGTCTTAAAAGAGTGTAGGGAACAGATCAGCGGACCCCTCGTAAACTTATTTACAAAATCATTAAACACTGGAGTTGTGCCAGAGTTGTGGAAACAGGCGAATGTAGTACCCATATTTAAAAAGGGAGACAGAGCATCAGCGTCAAATTACCGGCCGATCAGTTTGACGTCAGTAGTGGGGAAATTTCTTGAATCAATTATAGCAGATAGCATCCGATCGCATCTAGAGAAAAGCAAATTAATCTACGACTCTCAACATGGGTTTACAAAGGGAAAATCTTGTCTAACAAATCTGCTAACGTTTTTTGGGAAAGTCTTCGAGGTAGTAGATAATGACGAAAATTACGATGTTATTTACTTAGACTTTAGCAAGGCATTTGACAGAGTACCGCATCAGAGGCTTCTGAGAAAAATTAAGGCTCATGGTATCGAGGGGAAAGTTTCAAATTGGATAAAATCATGGCTCACCGATAGAATGCAGAGGGTCAGCGTAGATGGTGTTAAATCTGAGAGGGGCCGTGTAACCAGTGGGGTTCCCCAGGGGTCAGTACTAGGCCCACTCTTGTTCATAATCTACATAAACGATTTAGATACTGGGATCAGCAGTGACATAAGCAAGTTTGCGGATGACACCAAAATAGGGCGGCAAATTAATTCAGGGCAGGATGCAAATGCATTACAGGAGGATCTAAATATACTGCAGGGGTGGTCTGAAAAATGGCAAATGAAATTCAACACCAGCAAGTGCAGCGTACTTAATATTGGAAGAACAAATACTTATAATATATACAGCCTGAACAACATCAACCTAGAGAAGTCGACTTGTGAAAGAGACCTAGGGGTACTTGCAAGCCCGGACCTACGGCCTAGAAAACAGTGCGTTAATGTTCGAAATAAGGCAAAGAGTATTGGGTTTTATATCTAGAAGTGTAAGTAACAAGAGTGCAGAGGTCTTATTGCAACTATATCTTGCGCTAGTTAGGCCGCACCTCGATTATGCGTTTCAGTTCTGGTGCCCCTATTATAGAATGTATATAAATTCACTAGAGTCGGTGCAGCGAAGAATGACAAAAATGATTCCGGGACTTAGAAACCTTCCATATCAGGATAGGTTAAAGAAACTTAACTTGCATTCCCTAGAAAGACGAAGAGTGCGGGGAGATATGATAGACGTATTTAAGTGGGTGAAAGGAATCAATAAAAGGGATATAGATAAAGTTCTTATAATATCCGAGCAGGATAGGACTCGGAGCAACGGATTCAAGTTGGATAAGTTTAGGTTTAGGAGGGAGATAGGAAGAAACTGGTTCACAAATAGGGTGGTGAACGAGTGGAACAAGCTTAGCAACTTTGTAGTAAGTGCGGGAACTCTGGAAAGTTTCAAAAGGAGGCTAGATAGATTCATGGATGATAGAGAGTGGTAGTAACTCTCGACAGGAGCTGCCATGCACAGGCCAACCGGCCTATTGCAGACTCCTTATTTTCTTATGTTCTTATGTTCTTATGTGTAGTAAATCCCTCACAGATGGTGTATGAGGGGCCTCATGTGATGTAATAATTCCCTCATAGATGGTGTTATGAGGGGAATCACATGGCGTAGTAATTCCCTCATGGATGGTATTATGAGGGACATCACGTGGTGTAGTAGTTCCCTCACAGATGGTGTTATGGGGAACCTTACATGATGCTGTCGTAACTCATTCACTACGTGGTGTCGTAGCATCATGAGGACACCACGTGGTGTGTTGTCACAGGACCTCACTCACTCTAGTGAATGAGGTGTGGTCCCAGGCCTCCCCATCGTGGAGTCTCAGGGGAATTATCAATGGATACCTGGGACCTCACTGTGCAAAGGTTAGCTTGGGTAAGACTCAACTGTGACTGCCGAGTTGTTTTTCACTGACTTAAGCACTTTTCACCACTATTCAGCACTGGTTCCATTCCTTTCCCAAATGAAACAGTAACTTCTGGCGAGAACTTGTTGATATTCCTGAGGGGAGGAGGGTTCAGGGGAGGGAGATGGTATGGGCAAACACAATAGTTGACGTGGCTGCTGCTAGAGCAGCTCAAGGTGCGTCTTGACCCGTCGGTGGTAAAGGATGAAGTGTGCGTGTGCGTGTGTGTGAGTGTGTGTGTATGTGTGTGTGTGAGTGTGTGTGTATGTGTGTGTGTGTGTGTGTGTGTGTGTGTAGTATACAAAACAGCCCAAGAGTCGCCGTCTATATGAGGACTGGCTGATGGAAAACATGTCACGAAAGTATGTAACTTTTTTGAGCATCAGGGAAAAGTAATGTAGCTGCATCTTTTTTAGGATCAAGAAAAAAACGGATACCTGGAAAGACACAAAACATATGCAATAGAGAAAAAAAGAGTTAGTGATACTGGCGATAATATGTATGTATGTGTGTGTATGTGTGTGTGTGTGTGTGTGTGTGTGTGTGTGTGTGTGTGTGAGAGAGAGAGAGAGAGAGAGAGGGGCGTATACAATTAGCTAATTCTATATTTGCTCTCACTGTCAGGCTCTGAAAGATTAATCATTTCGTAACCAGGATTTAATAGCAACAATTTGAATTCATCGTCTTTTCGTTTCCACCACTTCTGAGGATTTAGTCAATGGTAGTGCTTCACCAAAAACACCAGGACGACATTCTTAATCCTTCTTCCTCTTGTCTTCTTTACCACGAAAGATTTTACCAAAGATAAATGTGATGATGCGAGATAGGGTGAGGCAGAGGAAGAGGAGAACGACGCAGAGGAGCAGCAACACGTCGAACATGTAAAGCTGTACCCAGGACAGGTGTGTGACGGGGGACCTCAACTGGGGCGCCCCTCGGTGACGGATGACGTACTCTGTCCAAAACACTGCTACCTCCCTGGGCGTGTTGATCTGATCCTGCACGAGTCTTGAACTCCTTAACACATTTTCTTTATACCTAACCATGGAAAATAATGATTGTGAATAAAATGTCATTTGTTGAATGAGAGTAAATTTTCTGTTGGGATAACTTATGAATAATTTGTACAATACACTTGAGGATTTTAAAGAATACATTTGATCTTCAATCTGTGTGTTCCCCCAGTTATGTAATGATTAGATTATTTATAATATTTCAGATACAATAATATAACATTACTAACAGAATCATACAGATGTACAGTAGCTAAAACAACTATCTGTGCATACATTGTGGAAAACAATATGAGACCATGGACGATAAATTTTGGTATATGAGGGCTGTCACTGGTCACACGTAAAATTTTGGAGCATATCGACCTGTAACAGCAACATTTGTATTATATAAATATTTACCCAAATATATATTACCCATATATTCACCAAGTCATTCACCCATGAGTATGAATCAATTGGTGAGTTGACATTTCCTCTGGGGATCAGGCGAGGTCAAGCTTAGTCAGCGTAGTTCAACAACAACACCTGAAGTATATCCTTTAAGGCCCGCCTGACAACTCCCTCTCCCTGGTGTGAGATAGAGACTATCATATCACCTGTTACCCAGTGAACATCTCACTTAAGTGCTCTGCTATACAAGTGCACTAAGACCTTTCCCTGAGCAGAGAAGGTACATTATACTCTCAACTCAACTCAGTACCAGTGAAACTATATTTTTCTACAATAAAGCAGAACCAACAAAGTGTTTACTTCAGCCTTGCCACTTATCAAATCAAGAGCTAATATATATATATATATATATATATATATATATATATATATATATATAATCAACTCCTCAACCCGCCAGGATTCGAACCCACGGCCCACAAGCCTATGACTGTGACCGGGGAACGCTAACCGCTGGACCACCAGGATACTAAAAGCAGTCCTAGACTTTGTTATATTCACAATTCACAAAGCCTGTTCAACGAGCTTATGGCGCCGTGAACCTCTAATGGGGACCACCCGTACCACTTAGGTGGTCAGAGTAACGCTTTACCAAATCCGGCTTCGAAACACGAGGATCCATATATATTTCATTAGCCCAATAAAGCACGCGGACTTCTACATACAATCAACACCTCAACCCACCTAAGTGGTACGGGTGGTCCCCATTAGAGGTTCACGGCGCCATAAGCTCGTTGAACAGGCTTTGTGTGAAATATAGCAAAGTCTAGGACTGCTTTTAGTATCCTGGTGGTCCAGCGGTTAGCGTTCCCCGGTCACAGTCATAGGCTTGTGGGCCGTGGGTTCGAATCCTGGCGGGTTGAGGTGTTGATTGTATGTAGAAGTCCGCGTGCTTTATTGGGCTAATGAAATATATATATATATATATATATATATATATATATATATATATATATGTATATATATATATATATATTTGACCTGACCTGAGTAGTCACGTCGCCCCCCCGTCTCTTAAGCTCCTCTACATGTGTGTTGGTGTTGGTGTGAAGATTAGTGGATGACATCACTATGTCTGACCTCATGTTTAAAAAGGTCACCCTGTATATTTAAGCCTCTCTCTGTCCATGTAATCCAGTTGCCTCTGAAGATGTCTTGAATAAAGACGAAAGAACATAAGAAAATAAGGAGTCTGCAATAGGCCGGTTGGCCTGTGCATGGCAGCTCCTGTCGAGAGTTACTACCACTCTCTATCATCCATGAATCTATCTAGCTTCCTTTTGAACTTTCCAGAGTTCCCGCACTTACTACAAAGGTGCTAAGCTTGTTCCACTCGTCCACCACCCTATTTGTGAACCAGTTTCTTCCTATCTCCCTCCTAAACCTAAACTTATCCAACTTGAATCCGTTGCTCCGAGTCCTATCCTGCTCGGATATTATAAGAACTTTATCTATATCCCCTTTATTGATTCCTTTCACCCACTTAAATACTTCTATCATATCTCCCCGCACTCTTCGTCTTTCTAGGGAATGCAAGTTAAGTTTCTTTAACCTATCCTGATATGGAAGGTTTCTAAGTCCCTGAATCATTTTTGTCATTCTTCGCTGCACCGACTCTAGTGAATTTATATACATTCTATAATAGGGGCACCAGAAATGAACCGCATAATCGAGGTGCGGCCTAACTAGCGCAAGATATAGCTGCAATAAGACTTCTGCACTCTTGTTACTTACACTTCTAGATATAAAACCCAATACTCTGTTTGCCTTATTTCGAACATTAACGCACTGTTTTCTAGGCCGTAGGTCCGGGCTTACAAGTACCCCTAGGTCTCTTTCACAAGTCGACTTCTCAAGGTTGATGTTGTTCAGGCTGTATTCATTATAAGTATTTGTTCTTCCAATATTAAGTAAGCTAACGTGCTCCGTTGTTTCCCTTTTCCCGTGTGAATTTATCAATATATATATATATATATATATATATATATATATATATATATATATATATATATATATCGGTATATGTTGATAGCCACAAGGAAAAAGAAAACACGAAGTTCCCAAGCGCTTTCGTGTAATTCACATCTTTTGGGGTGAGTTCAGACTAAAATAGAAGTGCAGAACAAGTTATATATATACAGAGGAGGGTTAGAACAAGTCCACAGAGGTCAAGTATAGGTAATGACCCTACTAATCTTTACAAAAGCACCGCAGCGGTCGGTAGTCAGGTCAGAGGGAAAACTGACCCAACCTTCTCACCTGGTGACAAATCTTCTTAATTACAAAATTGTCCAATTTGTACATACCGTTACTCAAATTCATGTTAACGGATTCGGTATGTTTAATGAGAATAGATTTTATGATGTTCCTACTATCAGTTGAATTACAAGGTAATATTGAGGAGGCATTATCCCAGTCAATGCAATGTTTATTATCCCTAAAATGAACGAACAGAGCATTGGATTCCTGGCCTGTCCTAACACTGTATTTATGTTGTTTAAGTCTAGTTACAAGATCTTTACCTGTTTGGCCCAAGTAAAACTTATTACATTCCTTGCAAGGGACTATATAAATGCAGCCATTTGTATTATTGGGGGAGTTCTTGATTAACATCTGTTTGACAGTGCATGAGTTTTTAAATGCCACATTGACGTTCCAGGTTTTTAGTTGTAAAGGAATTTGAGAGAAAATTTGTGAAATGGTAATACTAGGAGATTCTTATGGTCATGGGTGGGCTTGGGATCAGTTCTATAAAAAGATTTCTTAGTAACGTTCAGGCATTTGTCTATGAAAGATCTAGGGTATTTAAGGTTTGAGCCAATATTATAGATATATTTATATTCCTCATCAATGAATTCCGGGCAGCAAATTCTCAAAGGACGTAAAAACATTGTTGAAAATACTGACTGTTTGACTCTATTGTGGTGTGCACAATAATAATGAATGTATGAACACATTAGTAGGTATTCTATAAATACTGAACTTAAAGGTGTTACCTATTCTGTGGATCAGACAGTCTAGGAAAGGCAATTTATAGTCATGCTCTAATTCCACAGTGAATTTGATCGAGGCGACTAAGTTATTTAGTTGTGGCAGGAACGCTTTTAGGTCCTCATTACTAGGCCAGAGACATAATACATCATCTACATGTCTAAACCAGACTGCTGAAGGTGGTAAGATATTACTTAATAGTTTCTTTTCAAAGAATTCCATCTATAGGTTGCTTAATACAGGTGAGAGTGGATTACCCATTGCCATGCCAAAGTTTTGAGCATAATATTCTCCATTGAATTCAAATTTACAATCCTTAATACATAGTTTGATGAGTTCGATGAGGTTATCTTTCGAGACAGGCAATGAAATATTATCCAGAGAATCTATGAGGAACTCCAGTAAATCATCAACTGGGACCTTTGTAAAGAGTGATGTTACATCAAAACTGACCAGTTTAAAATCATAATTAATGAGTAAGTTATTGAGTTTATCAACCAGATCCATATTATTCTTAATATTAGAGTTAGAAATGTTGCCAACTTGGGGATTTAGTAAAGAAACTATCCATTTAGATAATTTATAAGAGATTCATCCAACTGAGCTAATGATGGGTCTTGCTGGGTTATTAGACTTGTGGGTCTTAATTAAACCGTATATGTATGGAAGTGGAGGGGACGTTTAATGAGAGTAGCTTTGCCTCTCAATAGAGACTTAAGTTTAAGTTGAACTGGGTGTTAACAGTGTTGAGATGATTATTTATGAGCTTAGACTATGTTTCAGCATCACATAAAAGGTCATTCATTTTGGAAATATAATCATCTTTGTTTAAAATCACTACTGTGTTGGCTTTATCTGCTTTAGTGAAATGTAGATCCTTATTTTTCTTTAGGGCTTGGATTGCTTTGGTGAATCTATCTGGACAGTTTGAGTCCTCGCTGGTGAGGTCGTTATTATATATATATATATATATATATATATATATATATATATATATATATATATATATATATATATATATATATATATATATATTGTTACGAGTTGGGGATTTATAATATAGTTCAACGTCTACCCAGATCCCAACAGGTAACAACAAAAAAAAACAAAGACAATCGGACTACAAAAGGGTAGACAAAGGATGCGAGTTTTCGTTGTGTATAATAAAGTACCATAAATCCCTTAACAAAATATTCAGCTTATAAATTACCCTTAACCAAACTTAACCTAAACATTAACAGTATATACATATTAATAAAACATAAAACAATAGTGAAGCAAGGTGGAGGGGGGAGAGGCAATACAAGATTACAAATACTTAAGTGAGGAGCTGAGATGGCTGACGAGTAAGGATGAGTATTGTAGAAGACGATAGGTAGTCACTGTGCCGTAGGTTTCCAGGATAGGTGATCCTGTGGTCACTTCCCAGAGCCAAGTGCTCTCTCCTCGAACTCGAGCTGACAAAGAAGACTTGGAGGAAGTGACGCAACAACCAGGATATGGAGAAGGGAAACCCTGGAGTGGTAACTAAGACGAGTCATACTCGTGTCTCGTCCCTAGATGGCGTTGCTCGTGGTGGTGGGTAGGTAGATCAGGACAATAGATGGCGTGGTTCGTAGTGCTGGGTAGGTAGATCATCTTTGTTTAAAATCACTACTGTGTTGGCTTTATCTGCTTTAGTGACATGTAGATCCTTATTTTTCTTTAGGGCTTGGATTGCTTTGGTGAATCTATCTGGACAGTTTGAGTCCTCGCTGGTGAGGTCGTTATTATATATATATATATGTAATATTCAGAAATTTCAGAGTAATTTCGAATGCCCCGCCATTGGCAACACTGAGCGTTCAAGGTCATGGGAGGGGAGAGAGCGCTCCCTGCTCATAGCGGGAGATGGTGGAATTAGGCCTATATGATATTAAATGTAGTTTACCGATTTAATAATGATGCGATTCATGAAGTAAGGGACTATTATTGAATTTTAAATTATTATAGATCGTTTAGCAGTCTGAATAATGTTACGGGTGTCCCAAGGAGTTATTAGTTAGGCGGAAAATAGGTCACGTAGACCCAAGCTGACGCCTTGAGAGACGACCCGGCCTCTCTCTCAGTCCCGGATAGCACTCACACAAACAAGACGTCTCTGCGCGTCTGTCCCCGAAATAGTCACGTGGCCTAGTCACCTGTGCTGAAATATTGCAGTATAACAAGTAAGTCTCATTCGATCTCAGACAGGGTTAGATAGGGCAGTGATAAAGTAAACTAGAGCTAACAGTGAGTTCATTTCAGGGTTTCCGTGAGAACCCACTTGACTGGAGTTGACCCGGAGTTGACTGCGAGAGATTGACTGCCGTTTGAGACTGCCGTTGATGATTGAGGGTGGCGATTGTCGCCATTGGACCGAGCAAAGTAGGCCTGTCACTGTTTAGCGGGGTAGCAAAGGATCTCTTGAGTGAACGAGTGCTCCCGACAACTAAACGACCCGGGACCAGCAGTGGGTGATCAGTTCTTACCACTCCGGGCACATCACCACGTGTCCCGAGCTGCTAGCGAAACCCTCTTGCTAACGGGACGCTAAAGCTTCTCTCAACTGTACAAGGTCTGATCGGCTCACTCCCGTCCGCTTTATGGACGCACTGGGAGTACACTGAGGCTATCTGAGTAGACTAATGGTCACACACTGAGACCGTGAGTCTAGGTCTCTAGGAGATACCTGGAGGAACATTTTCCCTCCCTTATTACGGGTGTAGTTTAATAGTTTCTAGATAATTTTCATAATATTGTTTTGAATGTTTGTGCCATCAAGTGGAACCAGAGTGATACTGTGATTTGATTCTTTTAATGCCTCTGATTGTTCTTCATAATTCTGATCTCAGGTATAACCTTGTTCCCCAGAGTAGTGGTTAGGTTAGGTTAGGAAGTGTGCATCTGTTGGGGTGCTATAATTGTGTTGAGTGCCCTTAAGGCCTATTCATTGTTGAGTATTTAATTTCATATTTTATTACCATTTCCTCAGTGACTGATATAATTTTGTTGCGTGCCCTTAAGGCCTATTCATTGTAGAGTATTTAATTTCATATTTTATTTCCATTCCTCAGTGACATATAATTTTGTTGAGTGCCCTTAAGGCCTATTCATTGTAGAGTAGTAAATTTCTATTTTTTTAATACCTAAGTGACTGATATTATTGTGTGAAAGCCTTTAAGGCCTGTTTCATGTGTGCACGCAACAGTTCTTAATACTTCAAATTTATTGTTGCCTGAGTTTCTAATAATTTTTATATCATGTATAACTTTTATTCCCCAGAGTAGTGTTTTAAGTTCAGGTTGAGAGGTGCGCATATTGGTGTACCATTATTTGATTGTGTTTGTAGTGTTGGAGGGAATATAAGTGTCTAAATTTTACAGTGTGTCTCATTCATCCCAGTCACAGATGCTATCCTTCCACGGGTCACGGACAATTTATCTGGTTTAGTAGATTTAAGTGTTCTTGTGCTGGTTCGGGATTTTTCTCAAAGGGGCGCTTCCACTGCCATTACCATCTATTAATTTTAAATAAACCCCAAGTCAAGTGAGAAATTAGTCCAGTAAATTCCGACCGGTTATATATATATATATATATATATATATATATATATATATATATATATATATATATATATATATATATATATATATATATATATATATATATATATGCTGATAACCACAAGGAAAGAAGAAAACACGAAGTTCCCAAGCGCTTTCGTGTAATTCAAATCTTCAGGGGTGAGCACAGACTGTACTCACCCCTGAAGATGTGAATTACACGAAAGCGTTTGGGAACTTCGTGTTTTCTTCTTTCCTTGTGGTTATCAGCATATACCTAGATCACGCGCACCTACAGTGATTTACTTGCATATATATATATATATATATATATATGCTGATAACCACCAGGAAAGAAGAAAACACGAAGTTCCCAAGCGCTTTCGTGTAATTCACATCTTCAGGGGTGAGTACAGACTAGATAGAGTAATGCAGAACAAGATGAATATATACAGAGGAGGGTGAGACCAGGTCCACAATGGTCAGGTAATGACCCTACTAATCTTTAAATGGCACACAACGGTTGGCGGTTGGGTCAGATGGGACAGTGACCCGCCCTCTCACCTGATCACAAATCTTCTTAATTACAAAGTTCAGTATTTATAGAAAACCAACCAATGTGTGTTCATACATTCATTATTATTCTGCCCACCATAATAAAGTCAAACAGTCAGTATTTACAACAATGTTTTTACGTGCCTTGAGAATTTGCAGTCCGGAATTCATCGATGAGGAATACAAATATATATATAATATTGGCTCAAACCTTAAATACCCTAGATCTTTCATAGACAAATGCTTAAACATTACTAAGAAAACTTTTTATAGAACTGATCCCAAGCCCACCCATGACCATAAGAATATCTTAATATTACCATTTCACAAAAATTTCTCACACATTCCGGCACAGCTAAAATCTTGGAACGTCAATGTGGCATTTAAAAACTCATGCACTGTTAAACAAATGTTAATCAAGAACTCCCCCAACAACACAATTGGTTGCATTTATAAAGTTCCTTGCAAGGAATGTAATATGTTTTACTTAGGCCAGACAGGTAAAGATCTTGTAACTAGAATTAAACAACACAAATACAGTGTCAGGACAGGCCAGGAATCCAATGCTCTGTTTGTTCATTTGAGGGATAACAAGCATTGCATTGACTGGGATAATGCCTCCTCAATATTACCATGTAATTCAATTGATAGTAGGAACATCATAGAATCTAGTCTTATTAAACATACCGAAGCATTCAACATGAATTTGAGTAACGGCTTGTACAAGCTGGACAACTTTGTAATTAAGAAGATTTGTGATCAGGTGAGAGGGCGGGTCACTGTCCCATCTGACCCAACCACCAACCGTTGTGTGCCATTTAAAGATTAGTAGGGTCATTACCTGACCATTGTGGACCTGGTCTCACCCTCCTCTGTATATATTCATCTTGTTCTGCATTACTCTATCTAGTCTGTACTCACCCCTGAAGATGTGAATTACACGAAAGCGCTTGGGAACTTCGTGTTTTCTTCTTTCCTGGTGGTTATCAGCATATACCTAGATCACGCGCACCTACAGTGATTTACTTGCATATATATATATATATATATATATATATATATATATATATATATATATATATATATATATATATAATCAACACCTCAACCAGCCAGGATTCCGGTCCGCGACTGTGACCGGGGAACGCTACCTCCAAACCACCAGGATACAAAAAGCAGTCCTAGACTCTTTTATATTTCACACAAAGCCTATTCAACGAGCTTATGGCGCCGTGAACCTCTAATGGGGACTACCCGTATCACTTAGGTGGTCAGAGTAACGTTTTACCAAATCCGGCTTCGAAATACGAGGATCCATATATATTTCATTAGCCCAATAAAGCACGCGGACTTCTACATACAATCAACACCTCAACCCGCCAGGGTTCGAACCCATGGCCAACGAGCCTATGACTGTGCCCCGGGAACACTACCTCTGGACCACCAGGATACAAAAAGCAGTCCTAGACTCTGCTATATTTCACACAAAGCCCCCATTAGAGGTTCACGGCGCCATAAGCTCGTTGAACAGGCTTTGTGTGAAATATAACAAGGTCTAGGACTGCTTTTAGTATCCTGGTGGTCCTGAGGTAGCGTTCCCCGGTCACAGTCATGGGCTCGTGGGCCGTGGGTTCGAATCTTGGAGGGTTGAGGTGTTGATTGTATGTAGAAGTCCGCATGCTTTATTGGGCTAATGAAATATATATATATATATATATATATATATATATATATATATATATATATATATATATATTGTGACCAACACAGACCCCCACCTGCGCACATAGTTGTTTTAGCTACTGTACATAATATATGTTTTATTTTGTTCTTTGGCATATAAAATGAAGAAGAAACAGCCAAGATTCTTTTTTCGATAAAGGATTAAAGGAAAAATTTCCTTATTCCTAAGTCAATGAGTTGTTCGAGTGCTTAACTATCTATTACTTATTAAAGACACTTAGATCTAAACGTTATATTCTTGTTCAGGAGGAGAAAAGGTTAGAGAATCTTACAAAAGAAAAGTTCATCAACAAAACTAACGTGACGTTGTTGAGGATGTCAGTGAGAGCATCAAGAATCACGTCAGTGGTCAGTTCCTCCCACTGTAACGAGTGACCCAGGCCAGAATCTCTCGCCCTCAGAGCGTTCTTGGGCTGGTCACTGAATAATGGGAGGGCGAGGAGAGGTTTGGCGTGGTAGATGGTCTCCTGCAGGCTGAGGAGTCCACAGTGAGTGATGAACACCTTCACGTTGTCATGAGCTGCAGTACACAAGTTATGTCAGAGGCAGGAAGGTCTAATGTACTTTAGATTGACTCCTTAATCAATACACGGGAAAAATACTAAAGTTTGCTGAAAGAAGAATTGGTTCCAGGAAATAATCCTACAAAATCATCAAGTATTTGTCTATTCACAGAACCTAAAACTGTGTTGACATTGATGTAATTGGTAATATTTAAGTATTCAAGAGTCGCCGTCTGTATGAGGACTTGCTGATGGACTAAGTAAAAGTCAAGAAAACATGTAAACATGTAATAATTTCACTCTTACTAGACATATGTGTAGAGGACATTATGATTTGACAGCCACACCTTTAATTGACCTGGATGTTTGTCACAGAAAGGAAGTGAAATGGATACGATAACGAAAACATAATGTAGGATAAACATAAAAGAAGTAATTTTATAGTGTAGTTAGTAAAAGGAAATAAGGTGTGTCACTTATATGGCCACAACGGAACATATTTTACAAAATTCTGACAAACTGTACAAAAAAAAAAAAAAAAAGATGCAAGTGAACCGTTGGATGGACTTATACAGAGGGCAACAGTGACAGCACAAGAAGTAGTGGGTTTTCAACAACAAATATCCCAGACTAGACTCACCGAGAACATCCTGCTGGGGGAGCCACTTGCTGATCATCACGTTGTCGGGGACGTCCTTCAGCTCTCCCTCAAATTTCCAGATGACCCGCTGAGGTAACCTGCGGAATACCTGGAGGAAGATCTGCTGATACTCAAGTGGCAACGACTTACTGTCCATCACAGAACCCAGACTGAAGTAGATGACGCCCGCAGACCCAGCGCCATTGATCCAAGATTCGAGATCCTGTAAGACATCGAGTTGTAGTCAGCCAAGTTCTGGACACCAAGAATGTCCAGGGGAAGAAACGGGGGGGTGGGGGGGAAGCTTTTGTGCCTGCCACTGTTATATTTCCAGAAGGAATCACATTACAAACAAAGTATTTACAAAGTTGTTCTGATCGCTCTGGACAATACAATAGTTTCATTTTCTCGTAAAGTACACTCAGTAACACAAGGTTGTAACATAGGATTAAGAAGATCTGGAATTTGATTGGCAGTAATTGGCAGACAAATAACCGAAAGGGCATTTACTGGAGAAGGTCACAATATGGGCAGTACATGACCTCCAGCAGTAGTAGTTACCTGAGCCACCCAGCAGGCGTATTAGCTGTGACCCCCAGTAGAAGGACTTAATGAAGCCTCAAACAGAAGTACTTAATGAAGACTCCAGGAGAAATACTTACGTGAAACCTTCAGCAGGAAAACTTAACACTCATGCAGCCGAAGTACCCAGTTGAGCCAAACGTCATGACCAGCAAGAACCATACCTGTGGCATGCAACTGAAGGCTTACCTCCGGTATGGAGCAGAACACCTACCTGTGGCATGTAGTAGAACATTTACTTTTTTTTTTTTTTTACGGGCATTAGCCCACCCGGGCACAGGTCATTTTTAATGACCCACATCAAGGCCTGGGTTTCGAAAATATAATATAATAAAATAATAATATAAAATAATTATGATGATGATGATGATAATAATAATAATAATAATAATAATAATAATAATAATAATAATAATAATTATAGTAATAACAATAATAATAATAATAATTGTCATAAAGTTAATATAAATATATATTAAATAAATAACAATTATAATAAAATAACAATAATAAGAATATAAGAATAAGAATATGAATAAGAAAATTAGTAACAGCATTTAAATTAAATAACAATTATAATAAAAAAATTAATAAAAAATTATCAATAATACCCCCAGTAATAAGAAAGAGCCATAAATATATACAAAAACAAAAATAATAATATCAATAGTGAGAAACGATATATGTATGTTGTGTTGTCCAAGTAAGAGAAACGATTGAGGCCCTGCAATTGTGTGTAAATGAGGCAGAAAGTCAGATCAGCAACCTGGGACTTGGTCACAATTTTTGTGATGCCATATGGCAGCAGGGTCTACCGTTAGACAAAACATTACGCTTCTAATATCTTCCCAGGCGGTAGTACCTCCGTTTGATAGCTGCCTACTTTCCTGTGGCGTGCAACGGAACACATTTACCTGTGGCGTGCAACAGAACATAAGAACATAAGAAAATAAGGAGTCTGCAATAGGCCGGTTGGCCTGTGCATGGCAGCTCCTGTCGAGAGTTACTACCACTCTCTATCATCCATGAATCTATCTAGCCTCCTTTTGAAACTTTCCAGAGTTCCCGCACTTACTACAAAGTTGCTAAGCTTGTTCCACTCGTCCACCACCCTATTTGTGAACCAGTTTCTTCCTATCTCCCTCCTAAACCTAAACTTATCCAACTTGAATCCGTTGCTCCGAGTCCTATCCTGCTCGGATATTATAAGAACTTTATCTATATCCCCTTCATTGATTCCTTTCACCCACTTAAATACTTCTATCATATCTCCCCGCACTCTTCGTCTTTCTAGGGAATGCAAGTTAAGTTTCTTTAACCTATCCTGATATGGAAGGTTTCTAAGTCCCGGAATCATTTTTGTCATTCTTCGCTGCACCGACTCTAGTGAATTTATATCCATTCTATAATAGGGGCACCAGA
Organism: Homarus gammarus; assembly: GCA_958450375.1. Taxonomy (NCBI): domain Eukaryota; kingdom Metazoa; phylum Arthropoda; class Malacostraca; order Decapoda; family Nephropidae; genus Homarus; species Homarus gammarus. Next base: position 110,704 of record CAUDMG010000587.1, read on the forward strand.
ACTGAACCGCATAATCGAGGTGCAGCCTAACTAGTGCAAGACATAGTTGCAATAAGACCTCTGCACTCTTGTTACTTACACTTCTAGATATAAAACCCAATACTCTGTTTGCCTTATTTCGAACATTAACGCACTGTTTTCTAGGCCGTAGGTCCGGGCTAACAAGTACCCCTAGGTCTCTTTCACAAGTCGACTTCTCTAGGTTGATGTTGTTAAGGCTGTATACATTATAAGTATTTGTTCTTCCAATATTAAGTACGCTGCACTTGCTGGTGTTGAATTTCATTTGCCATTTTTCAGACCACCCCTGCAGTTTATTTAGATCCTCCTGTAATGCATTTGCATCCTGCCCTGAATTAATTTGCCGCCCTATTTTGGTGTCATCCACAGACTTGCTTATGTCACTGCTGATCCCAGTATCTAAATCGTTTATGTAGATTATGAACAAGAGTGGGCCTAGTACTGACCCCTGGGGAACCCCACTGGTTACACGGCTCCACTCAGATTTAACACCATCTACGCTGACCCTCTGCGTTCTATCGGTGAGCCATGATTTTATCCGATTTAAAACTTTCCCCCTCGATACCATGAGCCTTAATTTTTCTCAGAAGCCTCTGATGCGGTACTCTGTCAAATGCTTTGCTAAAGTCTAAGTAAATAACATCGTAATTTTCGTCATTATCTACTACCTCGAAGACTTTCCTAAAAAACGTTAGCAGATTTGTTAGACAAGATTTTCCCTTTGTAAACCCATGTTGAGAGTCGTAGATTAATTTGCTTTTCTCTAGATGCGATCGGATGCTATCTGCTATAATTGATTCAAGAAATTTCCCCACTACTGACGTCAAACTGATCGGCGGGTAGTTTGACGCTGATGCTCTGTCTCCCTTTTTGAATATGGGTACTACATTTGCCTGTTTCCACAACTCTGGCACAACTCCAGTGTCTAATGATTTTGTAAATAAGTTTACGAGGGGTCCGCTAATCTGTTCCCTACACTCTTTTAAGACTCGAGGAAAAATTTCATCCGGCCCTGGGGATTTTGTATTCTTTAGTTTATTTATCTTCTTAAGAACATCCTCTTTTCTGATAGTGATATTCTTTAATTTCTCTTTTTCTTTCCCTTAAATATCAGTTCCACCTCCGGAATTTCATTGCAAATTTCTTCTGTGAAAACTGATAAGAAGTAGCTGTTCAATGCTTTGCTTATTTCTTCACTGCCATTTATCAATTCTCCCCTCCCTGACTTTAAAGGCCCAACTTTGTCCTTGACCTTTGTCCTATATACCTGGAAAAATCCCTTGGGATTCGCCTTGGATTCTCTTGCTATTTTGATTTCATAGTCTCTCTTTGCTTTCCTTACATTTTTCTTAACATTCCTAGATAGTTCATTATACCTGTTTTTGAGCTGCTCCTCCCCTCCCTTTAATTTCTTATATATTCCTTTCTTTATTCCTATGTCATGTTTAAGTTTTCTGGTCATCCACCTTGGCTCATTCTTATTTATCTGTGGCGTGCAACTGAACACTTACCTGTAGCATGTATGAAAACACTTACCTGTGGAAGTGGTTTACCAGGACGACAGTGCATGGCGCCCACCTCCACCTGTGAGGGCAGGAGGGGTAGCGCCTTGTCCATGGAGAACTGAGTGTTGAGAAGCACCAGACTTGTGTTTTTCTCCAGGTCTAGCAGTGGCGGCAGGTCCGGGAACTGGGCTGAGATCTGAGGAAGGGCAGACGTTCAGAGAGCACAAGCCTCAATACCTTCACAATACCTAAGTTGTGGCTGTGAGAGACCCTGATCTAACCATCACACTATACACCTACAAGAATAAAACTCTGTGTTGTATATTGTTCTCTTTCAGTTGATAATAATTTACAGCTCAGTGATCTTTCTGCCATAAACAATGGACATGCCAGGAACGATAATTATTTTTTTTCTCTACAGTTACACACACAGACAGTGTGATATGTCAGCCTATCAATGCCGTCGTCGGAAAATTTACTGACAGGTGCACAACTCACCTCCTTCTGTATCGCAGGCACGGTAACCCAATTTCTGTGCATATAGGAATATCCCACTTGCGCAATCATGTTCATCAAGAGGCCCCATGATGGTATCAGAAAGTGTGGTTCAAACATGGCATTGGCGAGATAGATTGGGTGGAGGAAGTTGCCCAGAACAGCACTAAATAGCGGGTCAGTATCTCTTGTCGACACCATGATGAAGGGGACCTCATGCACGAAGGGATAAATCATCTGCAGGGAAAATATTGTGTGTCATCAATGTTTTAAAGGTGGAGGTAATAGTGAAGTGGATGGAAGACTTCATAGGCATCAACAAGTGATTCATTAACGTAGAACAAAGTTAAAAATTCATTAATCAAAAGTTCTTTCAAAGTCACACAAATCTTGAAGGACTAAACTGACCCACACTGAATAGTCTGAGAAGTTGTTTTAAGATATTAATAACACCCAAAGACTCATAAGAGGGGGTATACCTGAATAATCATAGTGACCATCAATACCTTCACTACAGTGAAAGTGACACCTGAGATAGACACACTTACCTAAATGAATACAAGATTCAAGTTACATGCGATCATATTAAGCTGTGGATGAAATTGAAGCTCTTTTCCATTTAAGACACTTTGTTAAATATAACACTGATTCCAGAAACAATTTCCTTGATGACCATAAAACTAAGGCGAACTTCACTCATTTAATTGTACCTATGGAGAACAGAATCACTGACCTCACTGTATCTATGAAGAACAGCACTACTGACTACTTTGTATCTATGGAGAATAACACTACTGACCTGGGGGGCCAGTGGTAGAAGCGATACCGTTCTTGCCTCGCAAGCGAGATGTCACGGGTTCGATTCCCGGGCCGGTGGAAGTTGTTTGGACAAACTTCCTAGCCCCCATTAATCCCTGTTCACCTAGCAGTAAAGTAGGTACCTGTTGTAAGTCGAAAGTTGCGAATTCGTATTCTGGGAGTTGTTGGAGCTTCCAATAACTTGATGACATAAACCACTGACTCTTCAGGCTTCTACGCCCCTGACTCTTCAGGCTTCTACGCCATTAACTCATGAGACATAAAAGCAAGCATGAACTTAGCATGCTTCCCTGTTGGGCGCTGTAAACGCTTCTGCGCTTCACCTTACACAAGGATGTAGGGGGGTGCCCACTAAATAATAATAAAACAAAAATGAAATACTACTGACCTGATTGTATCTATGATGCAGAACGATGAGATCAAACTCTTTCCGTCGTCGGTAAATATCTCTTACCGATGGCACCTTGTACAGCTTCCTGGCCATGACTATTTCGTACTCTTTTAGGAATTCAGCTGTTTTCGAAGATTCTTTCAAGTTGTTCATAAGGTCGCTCTTATCAAAACTGGGTCCCGGAATGCCGTGGTTAAATTCTCGGATATTTGGATGTTTGCAAGACTCTTTGTTGTTGGTAAGCATCACTATCTGTCGAGACAAAAAAAAATGGAAGTCGATATGTGAGGCTGTCTCAGATGAACAATACTGAGATAGAGAAATCCGACCGTAATAAAGATTTATGGGTAATGATAAGAAGGAATCTCGAACCAAGACAACAATGAGTATTTCCTCGAAACAAGGCTAACAAAGTACTTGGGATCACACAAAGGAGTGTTAGTTACAAGACTAGCGAATATGACCTAAAGTGCAGCATATCTTGCACTTGTGAGACCTCACTTGGATTATGAGGCTCAGTTTTGGTCACAGTACTGCAGAATGGAATGGATATCGAATCCCTTAGAAAGCATTCGCAGGAGGTTTTCCATTCTAATCCTAGGTATTAGGAACCTTGAGCATAGAGGAAGATGAAAGCATCTAAATTTGCATTGCCACGAGAAATGCAGAGTGAGGGGCGATATGATCGAAATGTGCTGAACTCACTAGAGGAAAGGTCACTGCCTATTTGGCTTCCGGAGATTAACTGAATGTCCAATCATCGATAGTGTTAGTTGTGAGTAGCTCCGTGCCTCTTTGAAGGCTGAGCTAGAGAAGGCCATGCACGAAAACTTGAGGTTGAAGAAAGTGATTGCGAGGATGAAGGAGAAAGATATGAGACGGGGGGAGTTTGTGTGTGACAACACCACAGGCCAGTGGAGGGTGATGAGGAGAGGAACTATGAAACTGGTGATGAAAAACGTCAACAAGGAAATGACAACAGCTAAGTGGACTAACTTGTTTAGAGCTTTGGTAGACGAAATTGAGGGTAACATAGTCAAGGACAAGGCTGACAAGGAAGGTGCGAAAACCTCTTTTCCTCGGCAACTCTTCTACTCTTCTGTCTCTCTGTGGCAGCCTCCTGTCTCTTGGACTCCGGAATATCTTGGCTAGAAATCATGAGAGCCCCTATACTGCCAGTCTTCTCTCTCTGTGCTTTGACAAATGCCAGTTCGATCACAGGAATCTTCAGTTCACGCTTGCAAATACAGGAGATGTGGGCCTCGGATTTACAGTCACGATCGCATCCAAACTCAGGACAGAGAACAATTGGGCACTTGCAAGTAATTATGTCAAATAACTGGTCCAGTTGCTTGGCAAAGCTGTCCTTAACTGCAAGTTTTCCTCTCCCAAGAGAGATATCTCTTGCCTTTTCCCAACTGGCTAGCAGTCTCTCACTAATCTTCTTCTGACTTGTTATGGCTGGAGGCTTGAACTGAGCGTTAGCCAGAGTGTACTGTGCCAAGACAGCTTTGGTCATATCACTGGCAATGTCTTTGTTTGTGTAAGTTCTTTGGTTCTTTTCACTGATTTGCCTGATTAAAACACCGTATCTCAAAGCATCTCTCAATGTAGGCAACTCCGACTTCAGGAGCTCTCTCCCAGACCCAAGATAGTGACTGAGATGGCTGGATTTTTGGTTCCTCGTCCTGACACAAGCAGCCATCGCAAATATTATCAACTTATAAATGCATCAAAATCTGAAACAGAAAAAAATATTGTGAGTTGGGTTGTTAAAGAATGAAGTCAGAAAGCAATGTTCACTATTTAATTGTAATGCACTAATGCAGCTGTACGTTAGATTTTCGATAAATTTCACGCTAAACTTTACCTAGCAAAAGGTTGCAAAATATTGAAACTGAAATTATTTTCTGTTTATATACACTAAAATCTAACAAAAAAGTGATGGGCCATTAGTTTTAGCTGATCTTCCCTCCTATGACACACCCTATTGTTATAGGGTTAAGACCGAGATAAGAAAAACAAGGAGGAATACTGAAATGAAGGGAGCAAGGGAGGCGAAGTCAAACCCTAAGCCCAAAGGGATTCTTCCAAGTGTGTCAAACTAAAACACGAAACAAGATTGGACCAATACAGTCAGATACCGGCGAGCTAAAGGATAGCAACGGAATAATGAGCAATAATCTGGACTGATATTTCCCGTCAGTTTTCACCATCAAAAATTTCAATTATTATACCCGAGGCACGGAGTATCTACAGAAATAGTGAAGAAAATATATTAAATGAGGTAGAAGTGATTAGTAACGATGTTAGTAAACAAATAGATAAACTAAAATCTAATAAGTCGCCAGTTCACGACGGCATATTTGCCAGAGTATTAAAGGAATGTAAGGAAAAACTTTGTGTGCCCTTAACAAACTTGTTTAACATGTCATTAAAATCCTGTGTAGCACCAGAATCCTGGAGGATAGCGAATTTGATACCAATTTTCAAGAAATAAGATAGATCACTATCCACTAACTATCGTCCAATTAGTTTAAAGTCAATTGTATGCAAATTACTTGAAGCAATAATCTCAAACTCAATTCGAAATTACCCCCAGAAGCACAAATTGCTCAATGATTTCCGGCTTGGCTTCACAAGTGGGCCTTCATGTCTGACAAATCAATTATCATTCATTTGAAAGCAGTGGAAGATGGACATGATTAGGATGTACTTTACCTCGACTTTAGCAAAGCCTTCGACAAGGTCCCTCCACGAAAGACTAATACGTAAATTGAAATTAGTGGAATTGGAGGAGATATTCTAAACAAGCTTAGGGTGTGGTTACAGGACAGTAAATGGAGAGTCAGTATTAATGGCACCAAATCCGATTGGGGTGACATCACTAGTGGAATATCCCAAGGCTCAGTACTTGGACCATTTCTATTTATCATCTACATAAACGACCTAAATATAGGCGTACACAGCAACATATGTAAATTTGTTGAAGACAAATCTACAGGAAAATCTAAAAAAAAATTTGTAAATGATCTGAAAATTGGCAGATTAAATTTAATATTGATAAATGTAAAGTGCTTAGCCTAAGAGATGTAAAGAGGGAAACCAACATCAGATGAAAAACGTTGATATGGAGAAATCTGAATGTGAGAATGATTTGGGGATAATGATGAATAGGAATCTGAAACCAAGTCAAGAATACGTACTTTCTCGAAACAACGCTAACTACGTACTAGGGTTTATACAAAGGAGTGCTAGGTACAAGACGAGCGAAATTATTCTAAAACTATATCTTGCGCTTGTGAGACCTCCCTTGGATTGTGCAGTTCAGTTTTGGTAACAGTATTTTCAAAATGGATATCGAATCCCTAGAAAGCATACAGAGGAAGATGACAAGACTAATTCCGGGAGTCAGGGTTAAACAAAGGTGATATAACAAATGTACTTAAATTATCCAGCCAGGAGCAAAATTGAAGCAATGGTTTTAAATTAGACACATATTGATTTAGGCAGGAGATAGCTAAATGCTGGTTTGGAAATAGAGTCGTGGATGAGTGGAACAAGTTACTAAATATCATCATTAACTCGAACACGCTGGATAGCTTCATATATAAGTTTGACAGATAATGAACGATAGGGATTGGGTGTAAACGGGACTTCCTAGTATGGGCCAATAGGCCCGCTACAGTTTTCTCCAGTCTTATGTTCTTATGTGAGGTAAACGCCGGGGTGAGGTAGACCACGCGGTGAGGTAGACGTCGTGGTGAGTTAGACCCCGTGGGGAGGTACACGCAGTGGTGACGTAGACGCCACGCCGTGGTGAGGTAGACCCCGAGGTGAGGTGCACGCCGTGGTGATATAGATGCCTTGGTGAGGCAGATCCCGTGGTGAGGTAGACGCCGTGGTGAGGTTGAAGCCGTGGTGAGGTTGGTGCCGTGGTAAGGTAGACGCCGTAGTGAGGTAAACAACGTGGTGAGGTAGACAACGTGGTGAGGTAGACGCCGGGATGAGGCATACGACGCAGTGAGGAAGAGGCCGGAGTGAAGTTGAGGCCCTGTTGAGGTGGACGCTGTAGTGAGGTAGTCGCCATAGTGAGGTAGACGCCGTTGTGAGGTATACGCAGTTGTGAGGTATACGCTGTCGTGAGGCAGACGCCATGATGACGAAGACGCCGTGGTTAGGTAGACGGCGTGGTGAGATAGACGCCGTGGTGAGATAGTCTGTTGTAACACTGTGGTTAGCTAAGATCAGCTGGAATAATATGGGCAGCTAAGATCAGCTGGAATAATATGGGCAGCTAAGGTGAGTTGGAACAGCTGGAACAGCATGGTCAACTAAGGTTCAGCTGGAACAACATGGGCACCTAAGGTCAGCTGGAACAGCATGGTCAGCTAAGGTGAGCTGTGGTCTTACCTGGTGTCCACGCTCAGCCAGAGCCTCAGCGAGTGTCAGGAAGACATTTCTGTGGCTCTTGGTGGAGAGAGGAAGAAGCATAAGGATGTTGTAGGATCTCTCAGGTGGCGGCAGAGCCTCCGCCACGCACCCGGCCAGGGTCACCACCAACACACACAGCGCCAGCACCTTCATCTGTGGACACCAATACGTCTACTGTACTAGGCTTGATAAACAGAGCATGTCCCTGGTTGTTTATCAAGACATCCTACTGAAATGAAGCTCTTCTTATTCTGTAAGCGATTCCTCGCCACATGGTCGTCAAGAGGCTGGCAGTGTCATCGAGGCTTTAGGGAGAGATATGCAGTACACCTTTTCACATATCCGTTGAGACATTATTACATAACTATTTGACAAATTTCATAACCGAATGACAGAACATATATCGAATGACAATCTAAAATAACTGTTCGTTCATGCTAACGGAAATAAGTGACATAAGTTATGAAGTTGACAGACGTGAACAATAAACCGACAGTCTACATATAGCTTGAGAATGTCACAATTGGAGAATGACATACCACCAACAGTTATTTTAGATTGTCATTCGATATGTGTTCTGTCATTCGGTTATGAAATTTGTCAAATAGTTATGTAACAATGTCTCAACGGATATGTGAAAAGGTGTATTGTGTGTCATCTCCATACTCTCTCTCTCTTTCTTTCTTTCTCTCTCTCTCCCTCTCTCTCTTTTTTCTCTCTCTCTCTCAGATCAAAATTAAGGAGTTTCTCAGTTAAGAAGAAAAACAAAATTTAGGTTGGTAAAGGACGCACAAGGAAAAAGGTTTTATGTGAAGCAATGAGAAGTGATGTATACAGTCTTTTAAGTCATATACAGGAACAGACAAACCTGGAAAATACATAGTTATGCACATATACATCAACATGTACACACCAGAGATAAAATGCATATGTACTCATAGAAAGATATCGGTCAGTTACACGTATACAGAGTCAACTTAGGCGTTGGAAGGATAAGTATTTAAAGAGATTCTCGGGTGCTTACAGTTCACCCAGCTGCAAATGGGTACCTAAGTTTACAGCTTTGGGAAGAGAAAGCTTAGTCTACAGTGTGCTGTACCCACACTTACCCTTACAAGCTCTCATTCCTATGGGACCCACTTTCACTTTCGTTGATTTATCCGCCAGGGTCAAATTTATCACGTACTCTAAACAAGATTAGAAATGAATCATAACTGGACATTCTTATTGGAGAGTGTTATTCCTGGTAATTACCTAACCTAACTACCTTAACCAAATCTAATGTACACATTCCAGATGGGTTATATATTTTGTAGTATTCTACCTGTATAACTTAATGACTAGTACCTGTGCATTATCTGATAACTAATAACTGGAGCTGTCCTGTCGAGTCAAACGCGAATATGATAACACGAGTCATAAATGATAACAGCAAGAATAGCCAAACTCGAGTGTTCAAAAGTAGCTGGATATGTATTTAAAACACAACTAATCACCTCACAACAGATAAAAGATACTGCAAAGTGTAAAGCAATATAGCGGGTGATTTAGCAACAGTGGGGTATAATGGTCAGCTGTCTGCCTCCCACCACATGCTGTACTCAATAGTAAAGGGGACCGGTGGTAGAAGCGGTACCGTTTTTGGCTCGCAAGCAAGATGTCACGGGTTCGATTCCCGGGCCGGTGGAAGTTGTTTGGACTTACTTCCTAGCCCCCATTAGTCCCTGTTCACCTAGCAGTAAAGTAGGTACCTGTTGTAAGTCGAAAGTTGCGAATTCGTATTCAGGGAGTTGTTGGAGATTCCAATAACTAGATGAAATAACTTGAACTCAATACTAATGTCATTTACACTCTCAGAAAACCCTTAACGTGCCACAGTAATATTGCTTCGGTCGTCTTCTGAACCACAACACTGAAAGTTAACTCTTCTCCTCTATAGTCTATTATTGGATCCTAAGATATACTCTCACCTTAAGACAAATGTTTTTGTTTTTTCAAACAAAGTCTCTTGCTGTGTTTTGTTTCATTAGCTTTTAATTACTGTTCTGTTCTGCTCTCTTCCACCCAACACGCTATAGAGGCAGTTGGATTTGTTTTATGAGCCACCTTGAGCTTTACGTCACTGGTTTCAGGTGAAAAACAGCCACAGCCACACTCTAATCTGTAATACTCTGTCTGTATACTTTAATTTTATGTATACTATAAGTAAAATGTAAAATTCTTGCTTACAACACATATTGTGATGTGTGTGTGTGTGTGTGTAATAATAATAATAATAATAATAATAACAACAACAGTAATAATAATAATAATAATAATAATAACAACAACAGTAATAATAATAATAATAATAATAATAATAATAATTAATGATTTTTGAAAAGCTTGAACAGCCCGAAGGCTGAGAAAAAAAGCATTGGACAGAAATGACTTCTTCCATGCAAAAATATGGGGTCGTGGGTCGTTTAGCAAAAGCTTCTGTTATAAAAGGAGAAGGAACACGAATTGAACATACAAATTATAGTTTATAGTTGCCCTGCTGTGTGAGGTCACGTTGGCCACGTGGTGCAGTAACTCGTCCATAGGTGTTGACTTTAGCAAAGCCTTCGGCAGAGTCCACCACGAAAGATTAATACCAAAAGTGGAAGCTCATAAAATTGTAGGAGATATTCTAAAATGGATTAGGGAGTGATTACAAAACAGAAAAAAGCGAAAACCATTGACGGCACTAAATCCGATTGGGGTAACGTCACTAGTGGAGTACCTCAAGGATCAGTACTTGGACCATTAGTATTTATTATATAAATAAACGACATAGATATCGGCGTAGACAGCAACATAAGTAAATTTGCTGACGACACTAAAATAGGGCGTGTAATTAAATCTAACGAGAACTCCGCAAAACTACAATTGCTACCTGACCCGGTTTCATGACAAAACCCCAACGGACAAAACCCCAACGGGGTTGTCATTTGTCAACACTAACCTAACCTAACCTAAGCTTAAAAGTGTATTATTTTATATTTTATATATGAGACTGGGGTTTTGTCCGTTGGAGTTTTATCCGGTCACCACCTGACCCAGCTCAGTTGCTACCTAACCCAGCTTGGAGAAGGACGTGCCCCCAAGTTCTCCCGTAGTGACCAAGGAAAATGGCCGCCTTGGATCGTTGCGTCTTGGGGGAAGAGGAGAGTAGTGTGGGGAAAGACGACCTCTTGGCCACTCTGCTAAGGCAGTTGGGGCAGTTGAGGAGTGAGGTTGACACTCTAAAGGGGGAAAATGAAGCCCTCAGGACTGAACTCTTTCAGGTAGGTGTCCTGCCTAGGAGGACACCTGCGAAGGAGGAGCAGGCGCGGAGAGTAGTTGTCTCTAAGGGGACTAGGGTCAGTCTCAGGAAAGCTGACCAGGCTGTGGAATGTAGGAACCCCTACCAGGTGCTGGAGGAAGCTGGCGAGGAAGAGAAGAGGGAGGAAAGTGTGGTGCAGGTAGAGGAAAGGGCAGTTGTACAAACCCTGCCCAGAGGTAAGGTCGTGGTAGTTGGGGACAGCCAGGTGAGGTTTTTAGATAGGACTTTTTGTACAAGAGATAGGAAACATAGGACTAGGGTGTGTTTTCCTGGGGTTGGGATAGGGCATGTAGCTGAGAGGTTAGACAGGGTATTGTCAGGGGAGGGTACCAATCCAGTAGTGTGTCTTAGTGTGGGAGGAAACGACATAGGAAAGGTTAGGAGTGAGGAAATTTTCAAGAGGTATAGGGAGGCGCTGGGTAAGATTAGAGATAGGGGAGGGATCCCGATAGTAAGTGGTGTCTTGCCTAGAAGAGAGGCTGGTCGTGAATGGCTGTCCAGGGCAATTGCTTTAAATTGCCGACTGGAAAAACTTTGTGCAAACAATGGTTGGGCATTCATTGATAGCTGGCAACGATTCTATGGCAACGACTACCTGTACTGTCGCGACGGAGTACACTTGTCTTGTGCGGGGGTAAAGAACATAAGAACATAAGAATGGAGGAAACTGCAGCGGGCCTATTGGCCCATACTAGGCAGTCCCGTTTACACCCAACCCCTATTGCTCATATGAGCATCCAACCTATGTTTGAAGCAATTCAGCGTATTCGAGTTAATGATGATATTTGGTAACTTGTTCCATTCATCCACTACTCTGTTTCCAAACCAGTGTTTACCTATTTCACGCCTAAATCTAAATTTGTCCAATTTAAAACCATTGTTACGAGTTCGCTCCTGGTTGGATAGTTTGAGTACCTTTGTAATGTCCCCTTTGTTTAGCCCTGCCTTCCACTTATACACCTCTATCAGGTCGCCCCTCGCTCTACGTCTCTCAAGGGAGTGCAAATTAAGATGCTTTAACCTGTCTCTATACTCAAGGTTCCTAATGCCCGGGATTAGTCTTGTCATTCTCCTCTGAATTCTTTCCAAGGATTCTATATCCATTCTGTAATACGGTGACCAGAACTGGACTGCATAATCCAGGTGTGGTCTCACAAGAGCAAGATACAGTTTTAGGATGACCTCGCTAGTCTTGTAACTAACACTCCTTTGTATGAACCCAAGTACTTTATTAGCCTTGTTACGAGCAAAAACACATTGTTTACTTGGCTTAAGGTTCCTACTTATCATTACTCCTAAATCTCTCTCGCAGTCGGATTTCTCTATGGCATCGTTGTTCATCTGGTATCTGGTTTCCCTGTTTACATTTCCTATACTGAGTACTTTACATTTGTCGATGTTGAATTTCATCTGCCATTTTTCAGACCATTCGAAAAATTTGTTTAGATCCTCCTGTAGTTTTGCCGAGTCCTCGTCAGATTTGATAACACGTCCTATTTTAGTATCATCAGCAAATTTACTTATGTTGCTGTCTATGCCGATATCTATGTCGTTTATGTATATAATAAACAATAATGGTCCAAGTACTGAGCCTTGGGGAACTCCACTTGTGACGTTGCTCCAATGGGACTTAGTGCCGTTAATGCTCACTCGCTGTTTCCTGTCCTGTAACCACGCCCTAATCCATTTAAGGATGTCACCTTTGATGCCATGAGCTTCTACCTTTCTAATTAGTCTTTCGTGGGGTACTCTGTCGAAGGCTTTGCTAAAGTCGAGATATACCACATCATAATTGTGCCCCTCGTCCACTGATTCGAAAACTGATGAAAAGAATGTTAATAGATTAGTTTGGCAAGAACGTCCGCTTGTGAAGCCATGCTGGGAATCATTGATCAATCGGTGCTTCTCCAGGTGATTTCGAATAGAGTTTGAAATGATTGCTTCCAGTAATTTGCCTACTATTGATGTTAGACTGATTGGGCGGTAGTTAGAGGATAGTGATCTATCCCCCTTCTTGAAGATCGGTATTACATTCGCTATCCTCCAGGATTCTGGTACTACACCTGTTTTTAAGGACATGTTAAACAACTTTGCTAAGGGCATACTAAGCTCTTCCTTACATTCCTTTAATACTCTGGCAAATATCTCATCGGGACCAGGTGACTTATTAGGCTTTAGTTTGTCTATTTGCTTACTAACATCGTTACTAGTCACTACTATCTCACTTAATTTGTTTTCTTCACTATCTCTGAATAGAGTCGGTGCCTCGGGTATCATGTTTAAATTTTCGGTGGTGAAAACTGTTGAAAAATATTTATTCAAATTATTGCTCATTTCTCCGTCGTTATCAGTGAGCTCGCCGGAGTCTGACCGTATTGGTCCAATCTTTTCTCGTGTTTTAGTTTGATACATTTGGTAGAATCCTTTGGGGTTTGTCTTTACCTCCCTTGCTATCCTTACCTCATTATTCCTCTTTGCTTTCCTTATCTCGGTTTTAACCCTACTCGCCAATACCCTATAATAGTCCCGGAGGTGAATTTCGCCACGATTTATCCTTCTACCTATAGCCTTCCTTTGGCCAATGATGTTCTTTAAATAATTATTTATCCATTTAGGGTCATTGTTGTTTGATCTGAGTTTTTTGTATGGTATGTTCTGCCTTTGTGCATTAAGTAACTCACTATTTAAATTGTCGTGGAACTCGGCAATCTCAGATCTCGTTATCAGGTCGGTGTCATCTGTCAGGTTCACGGCCAAGCGCGACACCCCCTCTCTCAGCTGCCTCTTTAAACTGTCAAAGTTTGCCCTTCTGAAATCTGGTACTTTAGTGGAATTTTCCTTACGTCTGCCCTGAAAATCTAACTGGAATCGAATTTCTTTGTGATCGCTGTTTGCAAGTTCGTTCCCTACCTCGACATTGCTAATGAGGTTTTCTCTGTTTGACAAAACTAAATCCAATATATTATTACCCCGTGTGGGTTCGGTTATATGTTGACTTAGGAAACAGTCCTGGATCGTCTCGAGAAAATCCTCTGATTCTGAGTTACCCGTAAGGTCGGTCCAATCTATTTGGCCAAGGTTAAAGTCGCCTACTATACAGACTTTGTTGTGTATGGAAGCCCTGCGCATTTCATCCCAGATAAGTCGCTCATTGACGCTATCAAGATTGGGGGGTCTATATATTACTCCTGTGATTAATTTTTCCCGACCGTCGCTTAATTCTATCCAAATTGTTTCTGTATTCCTCTCAGTTTTTATTTCCTTATTTATTTCACACTTCAGATTATCCCTAACATAGATTGCTACTCCACCTCCTTTCCTGGTCTGCCTATCGGTATGGAACAGTTTGTAACCCGCAATTTGGTATTCGACTGGTAATTCACGTGTGTCTAGGTTGATCCATGTTTCAGTGAATGCAATTATATCGATTTCTTCGGTACATACCAAGGCCCTAATATCATCCATTTTGTTTCTCATACTTCTACTGTTCGCGTAATATACATTTAAGTTAGTCGTGTTCTGAGTCCTCCCCTTACCGCGTTTAGTTTTAAACTCCCTGTCTAATTTAGTTATGTCATCATTCCTAACACTATTTCCCTGTAATCTTTCGCCTTGTTTACCCGCTCCCACTGCAGTCTCCTCCACCCCCATGCCCCTATGTTCTCTTAGCAGTTTAAAGACTTCGATATCTTTTGAACTGCCCCCTCTAGAGCCCCAGCCAGGGTTGCTACTCCATCCCTAGACAGGTGCACCCCATCCCTAGCATAAAGGTCCCTTCTGCCATAGAAGTTGTCCCAGTTGTCAATGAATGGGACTGATATTGACTTGCAATATCTGTCAAGACGGTCGTTAACACCAACTGCCCTTGACAACCATTCACTGCCAACTCTCCTTCTAGGCAGGACACCGCATATGATATGGATCCCTCCCTTAGTCCTAATACGATCTATGGCTGCCTTGAACTTATCAAGAAGCTCCTCGCTCCTACACCGGCCAATATCATTGCCTCCTGCACTGAGGCAGATAATGGGTTTGTTCCCATTACCAGACAAGATATTGTCCATCCTGTCAATTATATCCCCCACCCCAGCTCCTGGCAAACACACCCTCATCCTATTTTTGTTTTTACCACAAAAGGCCCTGTCCATGTACCTTACCTGTGAGTCACCAACAATTAAAGTTTTTATACCTTCCTTGTCATCCCTGCCCCTGACTGTACTAACGTCCAATTCGTCTATCAAGGGACTGAACGGGTTGGTACACTTAGCTGTTGTTGTCGTTGTTGTCGTATCCTTCGTGTGCTTCTTTACCACCAGCTTGGTCCTACCACTACTCACAATTTTCCACTTGCTTGATTTTTCGTCAGCCACTGGCTTTACTCGTCCAGCCTCTCCTTTTAACATCGCCAGCTCTTCCCTTAATTTCAAGTTCTCCAACTTGGCCTTCGCCAATTCTTCAGTGGACCACTCCAGTTTGGTCAACAAACTCTCATACCCAAGACCGCACCTAGCTCTGGCCATATCTGATAATTATCCCTCCGGAGCTAACCCTGCCGTGACCTTTCCCCTAGTGAGGTCAGAACACAACAGAGTGAGGTCAGAACACAACTGACGTTGTCTGCATCCCTGGAGCGTGAAATTGTCACTCCAAAGGGGGGGTTTCGCCACTAGGGAGAGGTCGGGGAAAATGGGAGTCAAAAAACAAGCAGGACCAGGGAAGGGTAGCCTTAAATGTATACTATACAAACAGTAGGAGCGATAGAAATAAAATAGACTTGCTGAGAGCGGTTGAATGTACCGATAATGTAGACGTCATAGCAATCACCGAAACTTGGATGAATTTGGCGAGCAAAATTTTTTTATCAGAGTACCACATAGAAGGGTACAACCTTTTTCACAAGGACAGGGAAGGAAGGAAGGGGGGAGGGGTCGCACTCTTCGTCAAGGATACATTAAAATGTTGTATTAATAATTCAATATGGGGTGAAATGGGAACCGAGTCTGTATGGGTAGAAATCACGGAAGGAAGAGAAAAACTAATTATGGGAGTGGTTTACAGGCCCCCAAGTCTGGGCAAAGAAGCAGCTCAGCCCATATGGCAGGAAATGAGTAGGGCAGCAAAATATAACAACCTGTGCATTATGGGGGATTTCAACTTCAGAAATATGGACTGGGACAACATTGTAGGTGACTATGAATCTGAAGACTTCCTAGATGAAGTACAGGACAATTTTTTGAAACACCTAATGACAGAACCTACTAGAGGTGACAATATATTAGACCTAGTATTAACAAATAAAGAAAATATTATCAGAGATATCACAGTAGGGGTAGAACTAGGTAACAGTGATCACAGAGAAATCAGGTTCACCCTAAATTGGGAAACAAAAAGCAATGACAATATGGTCAGAGTCCCAAACTTTCGGTTGGCGGATTATCAAGGATTAAGAAGGTACCTAGGTGAGGTCACCTGGGAACAGTCAGGTCAGTCCCCAGTAGGAATGGGTGAGGTCATAGATGACACAACAATTGATCATGACTATAATATATTAGTGTGTGTCATACGAAGGCGAATTTTTTTTTCTGAGTTTGAAAAATCGGCCCATGGTATTAATGATGTAGTTCTATGTGCAGAATCATGTGATATCTTCAGATTTGAAAAGTTTTCATTTTTTGCTTGGTAAATTTTAACTTGAAATCTTATGAAAATTCAGTATTCCCACCCTTTTACCAACACCACTAAATAGCTTATTTAAAGTAAAGTAAATGTATCAGGTCAATTTTTAGGATGAAAATGATCCAGAATAGTGAAACGAATGATCTTGACACATTTATTAAATTTAATATTCCTTTAGAAAACAAAATCATCAAATCCAAAAACCGGTTTTACTACTACTACCCGGTGTTGCTGCACACCATAGAGAACATGTCTTTCTTGCTTCTGATTCTACTCATCACCTCCCTGCTGACCACCTGAGCTCGGATGTAGCCTTCCCTCCTCTCCTGGCTGTACACGTGACTGCTGGCCTCGCTCACTTGCTGTACACAACGCTCTATACTCTGGGTGTGTGAGGGCCAGGCAGGGACATGCATGGGGTTGTCCAGGAAAGCTCTGACTTGAACATTGGTGAGGCTGCAGGTAAGAGGGGGCTCACTGCCAGCCTGGATGTTATCCAGATCTATGAGATCAGTGAGGGTCTTGGCACCTAGATTGACTTCAGGAGTGTTCCTGACCCTGATGGAATCGTCACCAACTGATTCGTAATGCCCAGATCCTCTCATAAGTCTCATATCCAAGATCTTTTTGACTGCCACTCTTCTCTCCTCCTCATCCTTACTGCAGAGCATTGTCTGCAGAACTGCCTCGGGATGAGCATACCAGGAAGATCTCCTCACAGTCTGCTCCACAATCTGAACAACCTTCCTTGGCTGACTCCTCAGGAGCTCAAGCTGGAAGAGAACATGCCTCGGACCTTCAGAGAACGATGACTTGACCTTGGTGTTGAACCAATTTGGCAAGTAGACACTCACGATGAATTAGACAATAAGTCTCAGGTTGTGAAGCTGGTTCCCTTTCAGTTTATGATGAGCGACCAAAATTCTGCAGAACCTGAGAGCCGTTGTGAGCCACCTAGAATGTGAGACTGGACCTATCTGCAGGTAAGCAAGTCTATCAGGCATGACCCCAGTTTTGATGGCACTGCAAATCATGTAACCATAGTACTGGTCAGTACTCAGGTCGTCAATGACAGTATGTGCAAGCTCAACGAGTGGAGGGCCAACTGTGATTTTTTCAAAGCTCGGATTCATTTCTAACTCAGTGGCAGAGTCCAGCATCTTGCCAAGAGGACCAGACCATCTGTTGTTTGAAAGAGTCTTGCCATCCAGCTCCTGGATCAGATGTCTGAGTGGCAACTCGTTGGTGTGGAGGTCACAAACAATCCAGACCAGCTTCCTCCCAATCTTCCGCTCTATCCACTGTATGACCCCCCCTTGCCACCCTGTGTTCGTGTTGGTGCTGTCCCCTCCAATGGCCTGCAGGGTCTGGTCTACGTTCCTCTCTCTGAGCCAGTTCACAATGTTATCTGCCACTATCTCAGCTGGTTTCCTGATGTCATCTTTCTCTGGAGTGAAATGCCACAAATACTTCCCTCCTGGTTCACTGCAGCAGGAGTAGTGTTCCTCCTTCACCATGGCAGGGAACAACTTGTCAGAATCTCCAACTTTCATGAACACTTTAGTGTCATCCCTTCTCCCATCAAAGAACAAACAATTGATTCCATTTTCTCTTATCCCCTTATCAAACTCCTCTTCTAGGTTACTGACAAGTTTCTCCTGATCCATCACCAGGTGAACATCATCAGGTGTTATCAAACCACCGTCAATCCAGGCAGCTGTTGCTATCTCTGCAGTTTCTCTGAGACCAGTGTGGTGTCGCATGCTGGCCAGAGCTATGCTCGGGATATCTTTCCTATTTCGAATCTT
Organism: Homarus gammarus; assembly: GCA_958450375.1. Taxonomy (NCBI): domain Eukaryota; kingdom Metazoa; phylum Arthropoda; class Malacostraca; order Decapoda; family Nephropidae; genus Homarus; species Homarus gammarus. The sequence goes on from CAUDMG010000587.1 coordinate 129,199, forward strand.
ATGCCTGGAAGGTTTGAGATCATTATTTTCTGGGTTAGGGACAAAGTCACCATTCTCCTGGTCAGCACTCGGATCAGCCATGGGGAAGTCATTAAACTCTGAATCAGCTTGACTCCAATCATCGGCCTTTTTTACCTCACCCTGGGCCTTCTCAAGTCTCTTTTCCTCGGCAACTCTTCTCCTCTTCTGTCTCTCTGTGGCAGCCTCCTGTCTCTTGGACTCCGGAATATCTTGGCTAGAAATCATGAGAGCCCCTATACTGCCAGTCTTCTCTCTCTGTGCTTTGACAAATGCCAGTTCGATCACAGGAATCTTCAGTTCACGCTTGCAAATACAGGAGATGTGGGCCTCGGATTTACAGTCACGATCGCATCCAAACTCAGGACAGAGAACAATTGGGCACTTGCAAGTAATTATGTCAAATAACTGGTCCAGTTGCTTGGCAAAGCTGTCCTTAACTGCAAGTTTTCCTCTCCCAAGAGAGATATCTCTTGCCTTTTCCCAACTGGCTAGCAGTCTCTCACTAATCTTCTTCTGACGTGTTATGACTGGAGGCTTGAACTGAGCGTTAGCCAGAGTGTACTGTGCCAAGACAGCTTTGGTCATATCACTGGCAATGTCTTTGTTTGTGTAAGTTCTTTGGTTCTTTTCACTAATTTGCCTGATTAAAACACCGTATCTCAAAGCATCTCTCAATGTAGGCAACTCCGACTTCAGGAGCTCTCTCCCAGACCCAAGATAGTGACTGAGATGGCTGGATTTTTGGTTTCTCGTCCTGACACAAGCAGCCATCACAAATATTATCAACTTATAAATGCATCAAAATCTGAAACAGAAAAAAATATTGTGAGTTGGGTTGTTAAAGAATGAAGTCAGAAAGCAATGTTCACTATTTAATTGTAATGCACTAATGCAGCTGTACATTAGATTTTCGATAAATTTCACGCTAAAATTTACCTAGCAAAAGGTTGCAAAATATTGAAACTGAAATTATTTTCTGTTTATACACACTAAAATCTAACAAAAAAGTGATGGGCCATTAGTTTTAGCTGATCTTCCCTCCTATGACACACCCTACTGTGGGACGGATCCTCGTGAGGTGTAGGGGACTCGTCCTCGGTCAGGAGGCCAGCAGCAGGGGGTGGGACTGTCCGGAGGAAGCGGCGTTTCCTCCACCAGACGCGGCCGCTCGGCATCCTGACCTTGTAGTCTTGCAACCGGCCGATGCCCATCACAATGCCCACCTTGTCTCAACGTGTCGTCTTCAGGTCCTGGACGCGGACATGGGCGCCAATCTCCAGCAGCTGAAGAGGGCGGGCATGGTCGTCATACCGAGCCTTGGCGTCCTGGGCACGTGTAGCGGCGCTGCGGTCGCAGCTCTCGACTCTGGTCTGCCACTCCTTCGCAAAGGCCTTGGCGTGTGCAGGAACGCAAGAGCGGAGAAGGTGACCATACAGGATCTGGGCAGGGGAACGTCCTGTGTGGGTGGGAGTATTACGTAACTCCAGGAGTCCTTTGTCAAACGCCTCACAGTCTATGTTGCCTGAAGGGGCCACCTTGAGGATGAGGTGCTTGACTGTCTTGACTGCAGCCTCAGTGTGGCCGTTTGACTGTGGGTAGTGGGGTGTTGACATGATGTGGCGGACTCCCCAACGCTCCAGGAATCCTGTGAAGTCCCGGCTGGTGAACTGTGGCCCACCGTCCGTCAGCAGACGTACGGGGACGCCCAGGTCACGAAAGATGTGCCGGAAGTGGCGAATAGTGGCCGCGGACGTCGTTTCCGAGCCACAGATAGCCACCACAGGCCAGCCAGAGAGTCGGTCGGCGACGACTAGAAAATGTTTCCCAGCTGTGCTGAAGAAATCAGCCGACACGGACTCGAAGGGCCTGGTGGGTTCGTCGTCGCACAAGAGGGGCTCCTGCTGTTGACTGGGCTGCATGATCTGGCACGGGTCACAGGCACGGACCGTATCGACGACATCCGCGTCAATGCCGGGCCAGTACACAGCCTGCCTTGCGCGGCGCTTGGTTGTTTCGGCTCCACGATGGCTGTCGTGTAAGCGAGCCCTGAACGCGACGACGGAGAGCTGCAGGGACGACCACATGGGCACCGTACAGGACGAGGTCCCCATCTGCGTAAAGGTTCTCATGTATCTTCCAATACGGGCGTAGGGCGTTGTAGAAGTCAAAACGGTCGCGAGGGAACCCAGTCCTCACACTCTCCAAGAGCTGAGTGTAGGAGGGGTCGTCGCGTGCCGCGGTCCCTAGTTCCTCAAGGGCCAGATCGCTGTCGGGTGGCGACACTGAGGCCTGGGTGCTGGCGAGGGACTGTACGGCCTGCAAAGTGACGATGTTGCTGACTGAGAAACCGGCCTCGGTGCTGAGCATCTCGTCTTCAGGTGTCGGGTGGCTCACTGGGGAGCGGGAGAGGGCATCCAGGATGCACAACTCCTTACCTGCGCGCCAAGCCACGGTGAAGACGAAGGCCAAAATCTTCTCCTTCAGGCGCTGGAGGCGGGGATTCTCGATGGCGTCCAGCGAATAGTGATTAAGAATGGGGACCTGTGGTCTGTGATGAGGTCGAAGTGCTGTAGGCCAATCAAGTAAAACTTGCACTTCGATAAGGCCCATACCACTGCCAGCAGCTCCAGCTCGATGGTAGCGCAGCGAGACTCAGCATCGGTGAGGAAGCGAGAGCCACACTGTACGAGCCGGTACTTTCCTCCACCGTGATCCTGGAGAAGGGCGTAACCAACCCCGTACAGGCGCGAGGCGTCTGTCTGGAGGACGGTGGGGAGCGCTGGGTCGAAAGCAGCGAGTATAGGTGGACTTGACAGGGCATCCTTTACCATATGAAAGGCGAGGTCGTGGTCAGGGGTCCATGTGAAAGTCCTCTTGGGGCTCATCAGGGGGCGGAGAGGCCCAGCAGTGGTGGAGACGCCAGGAGAAAACTCTACCAGCTGGTTCACGAGGCCCATGAAAGACCTGAGATCCGTAAGGTTGGCAGGTTTTGCAAAGTCCGCTATGGCGCGAACTTTCTCCGGGTCGGCAGCAATGCCATCCCTTGAGAGTCGGTAGCCGCAGAAAGACACTGCAGGTGCGGCCAAGACGAACTTCTCGGCATTCAGAGTGATGGCGTGCGTTTTGCACCTGGTCAGTACCTCGTCGATGCGGCGAAGATGCGTCAGGTAGTCCTCATCGTAGAGGAGGACGTCATCCACTACCTTCACGCAGTTGGTCACGCCTTGAAGTGCCATGTCACCACGGAGACAGAAGGCGTCCCCCATAGCAGTGAATCCCATAGGGCCACGGCAGTAGTGAAAGCGTCCGTAAGGCGTGATGAAAGTGGTCAGTGGCTGATCCTCCTTCTTCAGTGGGATCTGCCAGTAACCACACAGGGCATCCATTGTCGAGAAGTGCCGTACCTTCGGGTCCACACTCCATATAGCTGCAAAAGGTGTGGGTGAAGGGTGGGCGGGACGGGACACATGGCTGTTAAGCTTAGACAAGTCGGTAGTAATCCGCACTCCACCGTTAGTCTTAGCCACAGGGACTAGAGGGTGGCACCAAGGGGACGGGTCGTCACCAACGGGTACTATGACACCCTGGGCCAACATGGAAGCCAGTTCCTTCGTGACTGAATCCCTGAAGGCGGGAGGGATCAACCGGGGAGTGTGTATGGCAAACGGCTGCGCATCTTCCCGCAGGTGAATCCTCATAGACGGACCCGCCATAGCCTTCAGTGGCGCGGTCCGTAGGGCCTCCTTCGTCACACGCACATCCGAGTACTCCTTCAGGAAGTAGGCCCTTGCGGCTGAAGGAGACGTCTCGCTGTGAAGAGGAAGCAGCCATGACTTGGGTGGAGGCAGGGCGGGAGTGGACGCCGGTTCTGGGCAGCTCTGTGCAGCAGCGCCAGGCGCGTCCCTCGTTGATTCACGCACCCTGCTGGTGGTGTGTGGACCAGCTGGGATCTGCTCAGGAAAGTCTCTGTGCACCACGCCTAACTCCTTGCAGTGCTCCCACGACAACAAGGGTGTAGCGAGAGTAGGCTGCACATCCAACCATCCGTGACACGACCTGTCGTCGTAGGTGATCTCCGCTTGAAAGGAGCCCACAGTGTCCGGCGTCTAGGAACCGTCCGCATTGTAGTACTGCAGCTGCGGTGGTGGTCCCAGGTCGCGTTTGGTGAGGCCCAGTTTCTGGAGGTGCTTCAGGCCTATCACCGTAGTATCAGCGCCGGTGTCCAGTATCACCTTGATGTGACCCGACACATCACAATGTGTGACGGCGACGCGGATGGTGGGGGAAGGAGTAACCCTGGTGCGTGTGGTCGATTCCATCCTCCTGATGTGACTCAGCTGCTGCTTGGGGCTGCATGGGCCATCTGAAGGGGGAAGCGTGCGAACCACCCCGAGGGAAGTGCGCTGCTTTCCTCCTCGTCTCGGGCTTTTGGGCTTGGGTTGGCGGCAGCACTTGTCGTAGTGTCCATAGCGACCGCAGGCCTGACACTTGCGGCCTCTTGCAGGGCACCTGTCTGTGTTAGACCAGTGGCCCTTATGGTCGCATCCACGACACAGTGCTTCGGCGGCCGGGCATGTCTTGGGGCCATGCTGCTTTCCACAGCTGCCATAGGAAGCACTAGGCGGAGGCGTGGAAGAACGTGCGGCAGCCTTCACGTTGTTGGCCGCCTTCTTACCCTTCTTGTACTGTGAAATAGCTCTCACAGCAGGTGGGGCCCGTAAGGCAGAGGTGGCGGACTCGGTGGCCTCGTATGACCGACATTCAGTCACTACCACCTGGAGTGTGGAGGAAGCGTACAGGGGGATGAGTCACTGCACCAACTCTTCTTCCCTGACACTTTTCAAAATCCCGTACTTGATCCAGGCTTCCTCACATTCCCGGCTGTGCGCCTTGCAGACGTCGATCTCCTCCGACAAACTCTTCAAATGTACAAAAAAGTCGTCAAAGGATTCATTCTCCGCCTGCTTGCAGCTGGTGAAGGCACGGCGACGCAAAGCCTCGTTATTCCGACCTTTAACATGTTCCTGTAAAAGGTTGAGCATATCCGTCACTGAAGACGTAGAATAAAGGAGGCACTTGCAACGTGTGCTCCAAAACTCTCTGGGTCTCCAGCGACAAACACATCCGCAGTTGGATGAGCTGTTTGTTTGGAGGCATGCTGTCAAGGTCCACCATCGTGGAGTAATCTGTCCACCGCCGCCTCCACTCACGAAAAAGCTGAAACGTGACGTCTGGTGAGAGGGCAGGTGGGGGTTGAACAGATGCCTTAGGAGCTGTTGGAGTAGCAAGAGTGCCTGGAGGATGCTGGTGTGGAGGAGGGAGGGTATTGGCGCCTTGGTGCGCGATATCTGCGAGTGAGGGAGGGTTGGTTAGCGCCAGGATCGCCAATATTGCATCAAAGCGCGCCTTTTCCTCCTCTCTTCCTATCTCCTCCCCCTGAAGTTCCATCTCTCTGCGTCTCTCGTCCCTGTCGTCCATCCACCTCAGAATTGTGGCAATGTCCGTCGCTGGAGGTGGAGGATGAGAGTCTGCGCCCGGTGGAGTGGATGGTGGTGGGGAGTTGTGTCTCCCATCTTGACGTTGTCCCTTCTTACCGCCCATCTTAGTATGCTTGAACTGCGCTGTTTAGTATATAAAGTGGCGCCTCATCAGCTCGAACCACATATATATGACATAAACAGCGCAGAAATAGCACATAGAGTCCACTGTTCTGTCCGTGAGTGCGTGCGTGCGTGCGTGTGTGTGTGTGTGTGTGTGTGTGTCTGAGACAGCAGATGAGGGTGGCTAGAGCTGCGCAGGGTGAGAACGTTAGTGTCTCCCCGGATGTCACAAGAGGAGGGTGCACGCCTGCGTGCTCCGTGGGTACGACAAAAAACAGGCCAATGCTCAACTCTCAGCTCTAGACACACTTATACACTGACACTAACACTGCCACCGTCACTAAAATGCACTGTGACAGCGCAACACTGCACGTCGCGGCAAAACACAACGCAACACAACACAACACACTAGTCGACACGCACATCGCCGGCAGTTGTAAAGGTCTCGGCATTGTTCACAACACTTGTAAGTCCGCAGATCCTACTCACTGCGCCATGAAGGTTCCAAGTGTCCCTGAAGAAGGCAGTGATGGGTAGGGAAACACCGGGTAACACTGAAGAACATTTAATAACGGATAGGAGAAATACAAGCGGTGACATGCGTGTGCCATGCACGGCCCACAGAGTCAGACTGAGACTGCCTTGCCATATGGCAGCCTCGGAGCAATGCTGCCACACAACACGTGCAGTGTTGCCACGTAATTATATACATAGATGCTACTCGGCACAGTAGCTTATATACAAGGTTGCTACTCGGCACAGTAGCTTAGATACATAACCTACACTAATTACAGAACCTACTAGAGGTGACAGTATATTAGACCTAGTATTAACAAATAAAGACAAAATTATCAGAGATATCACAAAAGGGGAAGAACTAGGGAACAGTGATCACAGGGAAATCAGGTTCACCCTAAATTGGGAAAGGAAAAACAATGAAAATATGATCAGAGTCCCAGACTTTCGATCCGATGATTATGAGGGGCTAAAAAGGTACCTAGGTGAGGTCAACTGGGAACAGTCAGGTCACTCCCAGGTAGGAAAGGGTGAGGTCACCGGCGACACAATCATGACTATAATATATTCACTAGTATACTACGTAAAGCACAAGAACAAAATATACCATTCAGAAAAATTTGGTAAAATAAAAATGAGCCAAGGTGGATGACCCAAAAACTTAAACATAACAAAGGAAAAATAATGGAATTTATAAGAAATCAAAGGGAGGGGAGGAGCATCTCAGAAATAGGCATAATGAACTATAGAGGAACGTTAAGAAAAATGTAAGGAAGGCAAAGAGGGACTACGAAATCAGGATAGCAAGAGAACCCAAGGCGAATCCCAAGGGATTTTTCCAGGTATATAGGACACAGTGGGACCTTTAAAGTCAGAGAGAGGGGAAGTGATGGATGAAAGTAAGAAAATAGCAAAGCATTAAACAACTACTTCTTATTAGTTTTCACAAAAGAAATTCACGAGGAAATTCCAGAGGTGGAACTGATATTTAGGGGAAATGAAGAAGAGAAATTAAAGAATATCACTAGAGAAGAGGATGTTCTTAAGAAGACAAATAAATTAAAGAAGACAAAATCCCCAAGGGCCGGTTGAAATTTTCCTCTAGTCTTGAAAGAGTGTAAGAAGCAGATTATCAGACCCCTCGGAAATCTATTCACAAAATCATTAGACACGGGAGTTGAGCCAGACTTATGGAAACAGGCAAATATAGTACACATATTAAAAAAAGGGAGACAGAACATTAGCTTCAAATTACCGACAGATTAGTTTGACCTCATTAGTGGGAAAATTTCTTGAATCAATTTAAGCAAATAGCATCCGATCGCATTTAGAGAGAAACAAATTAATCTCCGACTATCACCACGGGTTTACAAAGGGAAAATCTTGTCAAACAATTCTGCTGAAGTTTTTCCGGAAAGTGTTCGAGGTAGTAGATAATGACGTCAATAACGATGTTATTTACTTAGACTTTAGCAAAGCGTTTGACACAGTGCCGCATCAGAGGCTTCTGAGAAAAGTTAAGGCTCATGGGATCAAGGGGAAAGTTTTAAATTGGAAAAAATTTGGCTCACCGATAGAACACAGAGGGTCAGCGTAGATGGTGTTAAATCTGTGTGGGGCTGTGTAACCAGTGGGGTTCTCCGAGGGTCAAAACTGGGCCCACTCTGGTTCATAATCTACATAAACGATCTAGATACTGGGATCAGCAGTGACATAAGCAAGTTTGCGGATGACACCAAAATAGGGCGGCAGATTAATTCAGGGCATGATGTAAATGCATTACAGGAGGATCTAAATAAGCTGCAGGGGTGGTCTGAAAAATGGCAAATGAAATTCAACACCAACAAGTGCAGCGTAATTAATATTGGAAGAACAAATACTGATAATGTATACAACCTTAACAACATCAACCTAGAGAAGTCGACTTGTGAAAGAGACTTAGAGGTACTTGTGGGCCCTGACCTACGGCCTAGAAAACAGTGCATTAATGTTCGAAATAAGGCAATCGGAGTATTACGTTTTATATCTAGAAGTGTAAGTAATAAGGGTGCAGAGCTCATATTGCAACTTTATATTGCGCTTGTCAGGCCGCACCTCGATAATGCTGTTCAGTTCTAGTGCTCTTATTATAGAATGGATATTGTAGTGATGGGTTGTCAGACCACAGCTTACATCGCAAGGAAAGCCAGACTTGACCCGACATTAGGGGGGTCAAGTGAAAGGGTATCCCCGGCGGGTGCTCAAGGGTGTTACAAATCAACTAGGTCCCCTTCCCATGTCACACGGCCAACAAACATGTAAGAAGGTACCAGCCGACTCTCTCCCAATATACACAATGTCCTATACAGCTGAGGAAGGCCAGACTTGACCAGACATTAGGGGGGGTCAAGCGTAGGGTAACTCTCACGGCTGACCAAAGGTTATAAATCAGCCAGGCTCCCCTCCCATGTCACACATGTAAGGGGGCACCGGTGGGCTCTCTCCCAATATACACACGGCCCCACCTGATGACTTCTCCAGAAGATACAACTTATAGTCTCTGAAAAAGTCCAGACCTGACCCTACATTAGCGAGGGCAAATGTAAGGGGATCCTTCGCCGCCCTCCCGATCGGCTCAACCTGACGGCTCGCCTCCCAATATATAGGACCTCCTAGTCCTCCCACAGGGAGAGTCAGAGAGAGAGACACACAGGGATTGGAGGAGGAGGTCCACCACAGCCGAGTCCCGCTCACGGGAGGAGAGTCATGCAGGACTTCCCTCCCGTGTCCCAGCTAAGCAGTCGCCCTCCCGACACCAGTGTCCCAGCTAAGCAGTCGCCCTCCCGACACCAGTGTCCCAGCTAAGCAGTTTCCCTCCCGACACCAGTGTTCCAGCTAAGCAGTCTCCCTGCTAGGCCTTCCCCAGGTCACGTGAGTTTTTGTCAGAGCTTTCCATGGGATGAGTTACCTACGTAGGAAGTGTATTCATTTCATGTGCGTGTCCGAGAATCAGAGTGTCTAGTAGCGTAATATGATGTCCTAGTACGTAAATATAATGTCCTAGTATCTTCAATAGAAGGTGTTATTAATGTGTCCATGTCAAGTTCGTAATTAATAAAGAGTTGTAACGAAGTGGTGTTTGAGAAGTCGCACCTTAATACGTAATAGATGTGTATTGACATAGAAGATAGGATAAGTGTAAATAACTATCACGGCCACGCTACCAAAATCTTCCTCTCTTATATACTCCTAACTAAATATTCTTTATATATATATAAATATTCTTCTTGCAAGATTCGTTTCATTACAATGGTGGCAGCGAACTTAACGTAAACTCACGCCTTCCCTCTGTTAGCCATAACACCTGGCTCGTCTCATCCTTCATTTGATTCAGTCTAAGTACTGTCTACAATTGTGTAATAAGTAATTCCTGTGTCGTAGCGTCGTAGCGTGAAAAGTGTCCTAGTGTGTCATCTTTACAGCTCAAGTCAATGTCTCTCGTTGTGGTATACGCGAATTGTTGATAGCAAAACACTCCCAGAATATGCTCAGTGCTTAATATAATTTCTCAGTGTCCCCCACGTTCTGTAAAGTTTTCAGTATTCCAAGTGCATTTTAATTGTCGGTCAGTGTTAAATGTACCCATTGTGTTTTAGTGATAGAAGCTGTGTCTATACTAACTGTTATAACTTAACATGTCTTGCAACCTACATCCTCCTCCTTGTCCTAATCCTCACCTCACCCTCCGTACCCATCCGTTCCCGCCTCGCTCCGCCCCGCCCCGCCCCGCCCCGCCCCGCCCCGCGCCCCATCCCGGTTACGCCACTCTACACCTCACCCCACGAGGCGCGCATCATGCCCCAATGTTTCTCGCCCCGCCCGTGTGACCACCAATGTTTTGTCCTGTGAGTTAGGCTTCGAAATTGATGGTTAGTGTTACTTAATATTGAGAAAATTACAGAGCTTCACTCAGTGTGTTTTGATGCTAGTATGATTTGTAATGTACTCTTTCACGCGTAGTGATAAATAATATTCAATGTAGTGAGCAGAGCTTCACTCCCCGACCCAGCCTAATGAGAATATTGTTGTGACGGAAACTATAGTTGCCAAACATTGACGTAACGTATTAAGTAAATATTTGTTTTTCTTTACGGATACACTTCCAACTAATCCATCATCCCTTTCGGATTGTTTCTGTCAAATGTCACACACAGTACCGCCCCATGGCTAGCCGGAATCCGACCACAGCACCTATAAGAAGAGAAGAAGCAGCGTGAGGAATGCAGCGTGATGAATGCAGCACCACACCCGCCACGCACCACCCCACTTCTTTCAAGTCCTACCTGGTCTAGGATTAAGAAGATTTTATATTTTTCTACTGTAGGAAGTTAAGGAGTGTGGAATGCAGAGCCACACAACGAACCCTGGTGAGCCCAGCCAGGGAGGGATTCACCACTGTGGAAGGTGTAAGACAGGACGGTCTTTGGTCTCGCCGACACTCACGTACGGAGGGCGAGCCCTGGTCCACGGAACCTGCCTTACAGTCATCTAAGGAGACGACAGCCCAAGCAGTGGACCGGCTTTCATCCCGGCCCGAGGGGGCCGACGGCAGATGAACAGAAAATCGTCTGGAACAGGGGTGGGCAACCCTTGGCACGCGTGCCAAACATGGCACGCTAACGGCTTCTTTCCGGCAAGCGAGACCGGGGTTCACCTCAATAAAAAAAAACCTTTATATGGCAACCGCATGCCGCCTTGGCGGCAGCGGGTGGAAGGATTGTTTCCCGTTCTGTTGCTAAATAATTAGCCATGCGGCCAGACGTGGTGTGACTCCTTTACCATCATTAATATTTTATATATTTTTTCGAGTTTTGCAGTTTCGCAAAGAATTTATCGGTTAGCAAAATCCAAGTTCAGCTACATGAATGTTTAAATTTAATTAAAAGAAAAACAAATTTTACACCAAGATCTGTAATAATTATCTGGCTATCAGAGATTGCATTAAAAACATTATATCAAAAGTCAACCTCTTTTAGATCACTGGGTCATTATATGGCACATTAACCTAAAAGGTGTCTTAACTTTCATGGAAGGGAACATGGCTTTTTTGCTCAGTGTCCCATAAATGTCACATGCATATCCGTTCTCTCTAATCATTGTTCCTCTGGTGGTGAATGTGTGAAGTGTGAACCAGCAAAGTAAACATAGTCTCATAATAGAAGTAGCCTTACTGATGAAACTAGTAGCGCATGTATATCTCTCAAGGTTACAAAATATAAACCGGATATAAATTATCTATCATCAGGGATGCAGCAGCAGAAGTCTCATTGATTCTAAATAAAGAAAAGGTTCACAATTATTCGTTCTCTAATTTTCATTTGATGTATTCTGTTAAAAATATTAAGGATTCGCTTTTGTTTAATATAATACAGTGTGTATTTTTGTAGGTAAAATAACTTTTATATTTTCTCTGTGGTTTTTATGCATCATTCATAAAGGATTAAGAATCAATAAAAGAATATCTTTAGTTTTATATCCTTTTATTGTGTTTTAGTCGAGTAAATCGATATTGAGCTTGGTATTGTAATGTACTGAAAAAAGTTTACAAAAACTAATGGCTGAATGATCTGATAAACAAATCAAAAATATTGTTTACTCTTTTGCTGATGCTAAAAATAACGTCTTTAAATTGTGTGGATGTATATGACAACTAGATTTACACTGAAATGCTAATATAAAACATCCACGCTAACAACAGGGAAGAACAACCACTAAGTAAAAATTCTGTCACTAATTTTTACATTCATTCAATATCCCATGATTTATAAAATCACTCTTACAAAACTCTCTGATTTTACCACCCCGGTGTGATTTCTGATTATTTGAAAAGGTTCTCCCATTACGTAAAAGATACCAAATAATATGTGACCCGGAAATTTTGGTTGGCACCAGAGAAAATTTTGTATCAAAGATTTGGTCGATTTTGGCGCACACACTCAAAAAGGTTGCCCACCCCTGGTCTGGAATATGTTGAAAATGATGATGTTGCAGAGAAGAAATGCAGATGGAGCAGAAAAATTCATCTGGAATATGACGGAAAATGAAGTTGTATAAAGAAACGCAGACGAACAGAAAAATCGTCTGGAATATGAAAATGAAGATGTATAAAGAAACGCAGATGAACAGAAAAATTCATCTGGAATATGAAAATGCTCTACACCTAGAGGAAGCGCAGGTGAACAGAAAAATCATTTGGAATATTATAGAAACCAGGAGGAAGTGAGAAGAAGTCAGATGTGGTGACACGACCTACAAAGTGGGGTATTGAAGAAAGAAAAACGTGCTATGTGAAAACAAGAGACGCTGTGCTGACATCAGAAGAAAGTCGAAGATGACAAGGTGGATCATCAGAAGGACCAACCGACTATCGCTGTTGTGCTGTCGGCATTCCTTATTTTCAGATACCAGCTGGATGGAGGACTTGAGCCATGCTGAACCCAACAAATGTACTGATGTTGTTGATGTTGCTGATGTGTAATAGAAAGATATAACACCCTAACATGTGAAGCAGGAGCATTTTGTATTTTGTATTTGATTCTCTGATTTTTGTTAACATGTACTACAAAGAATGTTTTTTTAAAAAGATTAGTCACTTTTTCTGTGAGTTCATTTGATCAATGTTTTGTATTACCAAATGCAATGTTGTAGCCATTTACTGACTGAGATGAATTATTATTTTGACACGGCCTGGTTAGGCAATGTAACACCTGTTTTTGTTTGTAGAATGTGATTTGCAAGTTTGCCTCGGACACTATGCTAGATATGAAGGATCTTTAGATCACTCTATGTTCACTTACTGTGTATGTATTTTATTTTTTTTCTCCTGTCATAGAAGCTTTAATCTTGGCGGGAGGTATAGTAAGCTTTGTCAGATCAAACTATGCCAGTAGAAAAACATACATCTCTAGGGTTATAATTTGTAAAATGTAAGGATGCATTATCGCCTCAGGGACTATAATAGATACTGCACATGATGTTACTGTCTATTTTAAATGTGTCATCAGTTCTCTGAGCATGAAAGCTTTGGTCTTGGCGGGAGGTGTAGTGATGGGTTGTCAGACCACAGCTTACATCGCAAGGAAAGCCAGACTTGACCCGACATTAGGGGGGTCAAGTGTAAGGGTATCCCCCGCGGGTGCTCAAGGGTGTTACAAATCAACTAGGTCCCCTTCCCATGTCACATGGCCAACAAACATGTAAGAAGGTACCAGCCGACTCTCTCCCAATATACACAATATCCTACACCTCTGAGGAAGGCCAGACTTGACCGGACATTAGGGGGGTCAAGTGTAGGGTAACTCTCATGGCTGACCAAAGGGCTCTCTCCCAATATACACACGGCCTCACCTGATGACTTCTCCAGAAGATACAACTTATAGTCTCTGAAAAAGTCCAGACCTGACCCTACATTAGCGAGGGCAAATGTAAGGAGATCCTTCACCGCCCTCCCGATCTGCTCAACCTGACGGCTCGCCTCCCAATATATAGGACGTCCTAGTCCTCCCACATGGAGGGTCAGAGAGAGAGACACACAGGGATCAGAGGAGGAGGTCCACCACAGCTGAGTCCCGCTCACGGGAGGAGAGTCATGCAGGACTTCCCTCCCCGACTTCCCTCCGGTGTCCCAGCTAAGCAGTCGCCCTCCCGACACCAGTGTCCCAGCTAAGCAGTCGCCCTCCCGACACCAGTGTCCCAGCTAAGCAGTCGCCCTCCCGACACCAGTGTTCCAGCTAAGCAGTCTCCCTGCTAGGCCTTCCCCAGGTCACGTGAGTTTTTGTCAGAGCTTTCCATGGGATGAGTTACCTACGTAGGAAGTGTATTCATTTCATGTGGGTGTCTGAGAATCAGAGTGTCTAGTAACGTAATATGATGTCCTAGTAACGTAAATATAATGTCCTAGTAACTTCAATAGAAGGTGTTATTAATGTGTCCATGTCATGTTCGTAATTAATAAAGAGTTGTAACGAAGCGGTGTTTGAGAAGTCGCCCTTAAGACGTAATAGATGTGTATTGACATAGAAGATACGATAAGTGTAAATAACTATCACGGCCAAGCTACCAAAATCTTCCTCTCTTTATACTCTTATACTATCAATATTCTACCTATATGTAATCTTCTTCATGTGAGATTTGTCTCATTACAATATAAATTCACTGGAGTCGATGCAGTGAAGAATGACGAAAATGATTCCGGGACTTAGAAACCTTCCACAACTCATCGTGGGCCCTTCGTGCCCGGTGACAAGTCCGGTGGTACAGTTTACCGAGGCGAGAAAGTTCGAACGATCGTGCTTGGCTAGCGCCCAACCTCCGTCCTGCTGACAGCGTACAGCGACATCGTTTTCCAGATGGTCCTGGTTGTTATAATCATGGTCGTGGTTGTTATAATCATGGTCGTGGTTATGATCATAGTCGTGGTTGTTATAATTGTAATGATTGATTGTCAGACCAAAGCTTACAGCCCAGAATTATGTCACATATAACAGCAAGTACACTACAGACCTCGTGGTACTACCACATTCCGGGTTGACACGCCTCAAATCGACCCTAGGTACTTGACCTCGCCCGCTAATGACGAGGTTGTTATAATCATTGTCGTGGTTGTTATAATCATATTCGTGGTTGTTATAATCATGGTCGTGGTTGTTATAATCATAGTCGTGGGTGTAATAATCATGGTCGTGGTTGTTATAATCATGGTCGTGGTTGTTATATTCATGGTCGTGGATGTCATAATCATGGTCGTGGTTGTTATAATCATAGTCATGGTTGTTATAATCATGGTCGTGGTTGTTATAATCATATTCGTTGTTGTTATAATCATGGTCGTGGTTGTTATAATCATATTCGTGGTTGTTATAATCATGGTTGTGGTTGTTATATTCACGGTCGTGCGTGTTATAATCATAGTCGTGGTTGTTATAATCATGGTCGTGGTTGCTATAATCATGGTCGTGGTTGTTATAATCATAGTCGTGGTTGTTATAATCATGGTCGTAGTTGTTATAATCATGGTCGTGGTTGTCATAATCATGGTCGTGGTTGTCATAACTATGGTCGTGGTTATGATCATAGTCGTGGTTGTTATAATCATGGTCGTGGTTGTTATAATCAGGGTCGTGGTTGTTATAATCATAGTCGTGGTTGTTATAATCATAGTCGTGGCTGTTATAATCATGGTCGTGGTGGTTATAATAATGTCCCTGGTTGTTATATTCATGGTCGTGATTGCTATAATCATGGTAGTGGTTATTATAATCATGGTCCTGACTGTTATAATCATGGTCCTGCCTTCTTCGTTTTGGGGTGACATGAAGTGAGAGCTTAGATCTGAT
This sequence comes from Homarus gammarus, assembly GCA_958450375.1. NCBI lineage: Eukaryota > Metazoa > Arthropoda > Malacostraca > Decapoda > Nephropidae > Homarus > Homarus gammarus. Next base: position 144,710 of record CAUDMG010000587.1, read on the forward strand.
AAGTCGATGGTCAGTGTCACAGTGGACTGACCCACGCATGGCACTGGTGATGAGGACATCTCGGAGATCTCTTTCTTTGACAATGATGTAGTCAATGAGATGCCAGTGTTTGGAACGTGGGTGTTGCAACGAACCCTTAAACTTGTCGGCCTGCCTAAACAAGGTATTTGTGATAGTGAGGTTGTGTGCAGCACACTTGCTGAGGAGGAGTAGGCCGTTTGGATTACACTTGCCTAGTCCATTTCTCCTTTTGGTTCCCTGCCAAATGTTAGCATCTCTGCCAACTCTGGCATTGAAGTCTCCAAGGAGCACAGCCTTGTCTTCTCTGGGGATAGAGGTTAGCACTCTGTCGAGGTCGGCATAAAAGGCCTTCTAGATGTCATTCTCTGCATCCAGTGTTGAGGAGGATGCACTGATGAAGGAGGCATGACGTCAGTGATTCAGTGGGTCTCGAAGCGTAATGAGGCACTCGTTGACCCCCAATCGGCATTTCAGTTAGCCTGTGTAGTATGCGTTGGTGAATGACAAAGCCAACTACATAAATGCGGTTTCTTTCCGCAGCAGGCTTATCCTTCCAGAAGAATGTGTAGCCAGACCCTTTTCTGTGAGTTGGCCCTCATCTGGGAGAGGGAACTCACTAATGGCTGCTATGTCGATGTTATAACTCGCCAGCTCTTTTTCCACAAGGGAAGTTCTTCTTTCAGGATGCGCTTTTGTGCCAGTATCCAGAAGGGTCCTCACATTCCATGCAGCAACCATAAGAGTTGTATTGTTCGTTTTTGTTTGGATCTGAGATTTTGGTTGTGTTTTCGATCTCAGAAGGATGAACTTACTAAGTGTGGTTGCCCAGTCAGGTTGGGTTCTTAGGAAGGCTATGTTTAGGGCACCTTTTCTAGCCCCCTCCCCATGTGAGGTGAGCAGAGTGGCTCCCCGAAAGGGCTGCTCAGTCGCACAGATATAACCGGATTGCACTGCTGCCTAGATCCCAGTGCATGAACAACCATCTTATCTGTGCCGCCCATGTGCAGAGTTGTAACTAGAGACTCCCAGCAGTCATCTCTGCCTATCCCGTCGCCACTCGTCCGTCGCAAAAGGACTTTTGGGGGACATGGGGGGGGGGGGGGGGAGTTGGCGGAGGGTTGATGATGATTAGAGGTATGATGAGCTGGGTGATGGCTGCGCGTGAGTTAATTTATGTGGTAAGGCAGGAGAGCAGGCTGTAGCAACACATCTTGGCTCTCCCTTTTCCTGAACCAGTGGTGCAAGTGTTGCAACGACTGGGGAAAGGGAGAGTTGCAATGGACAGCCGTTAGCCCAGTTTGTTGGGTTTCGCCTTAGTAGCCTGTCCATCAGGCATTGACTTCGTCTGCCAGTGTAGTTGTTGAGTTTCCTTGGTGGTCACCTCTTCCGCCCCCATCCCTGTTTGGGTTTTGTTGGAGCTCTGTAAGCATGTCTGCCTGATGCGGGGTTCCATTGCAAATTTTTCGTTCGGGGTTTACTACCGTAGCCTTATACCTGCCAAGGTTAATCCTTAAGGCAGCGGGGCAGTGGTTGGTAAGAGCTAGGACGTGACCACATGCCAGTGGGCCTAGGCGCCGTCCCACTAGGGCCCACTACTACTCCAAGATCCCCTGCCAGTCTAGCCTGGGCCCACGAGTCACCCAGTTACCGTTTGTTGCCACGAAGAGGCACAGCAGGAATCTTGATGGTGAGGAGGCTGTGTACTGGCAGGGGAAGAGTTCCTTCCCTGGTCGCCATGAGGGCTAGCCAGCGGCGGCAGCTGAAAGCGAGAGAGAGCAAGCAGTACTTGTACCTTAACACTAATGTAATGCTGCCACACTAGACGCATTTCACCATCCTGTGTGTGTCTGCGCACGCACGCACGCACGCACGCACACATACATACATACATACATACATACATACATTCATAAATACATAAATACATAAATACATACATACATGCATGCATGCATACATACATACATACATAGTTAACATACATACATACATACATACATACTGTTACGAGTGAGCGTACCATCGTTGGTTGTGGATTCGCAACTTGAACGTCTTTTGTTTGTGACGTCATTTCTGGCCGCGTCCGTTCTTTGTTTACTTTAGTATAGGTCCGGCAGTGTTAAGTTAAGTACAGTACAGAGTATCTCCTTTTTTATTGCACAGTATGTTTCTAGTGGTATAGCGTGTAAACCTTGCTCGAGTTTTTTAACACCAAGTAAAGTATTATTTGTGAAAGATTAGTGTGAATAATGTTTTAGAGTTCCACGGAAAATAACTTACTTATTTATGAGGTTTCGTGTGGTGGATAGATCACGTTGTTCATCGTAGTTTCTAGACTAAATAAATCTTTACTTTTGTGTTCATTATTTTGTCACTCAGTGGAGTCATTTATTCGATCAGATTTAACTTGTATTTATTTATTTTTGTACATACTGATATATTTATTTTATTGATTATTTGTTAATATATTCTGTAAGTAAAACTACTGCATGTACTTCAATATACCCCATAGTAATGAGGTGATGATTATGGTGGGATCTATTCCTTGGACCTATAATTTAGAGAAGTTGAATTTGTAATTTTGTTACACCCTAAGAGGCCTAGGGTCGTAACAATATATACATACATACATACATACTGTACATACATACATACCTAAGAGTAGTCAGTCACTAATCAGTTAGGTCACCACAGAGGAAAATAGAAAATCATACAAACACGTACAGTACAGCTCTGGTAACGTCTGGCTATTCTACAGCAGATATTGGGTCGTGTTACTGATGGTCACATCACCTTCAATCACCACCAACACGCTCAATCACCACCACCAGCACCCCCAATAACCACCATGACCAACACCCTCAATTACTACCATTACCACCACCACCAACACCCTTAATCACCACCACCAACACACTCCATCACCACCATCGCCAACACCAACAAGACCTTCAATAACCACCACCAAAACCCTCAATTAGCACCATATATAACACCCTCAATCATCACCATCGCCAACACCAACAATACCCTCAATCACCACCATCATCCTCAATCCAGCAACACCCATAATCACCACCACCACCACTCACAATCACCACCACCACCCTCAATCACCACCATCTCCAACACCATCAACACCTTCAGCCACCATCACCCTCAACCACCACCAACGCCACTACCCCCAACCACCATCCTCAACCACCACCACAACCCTCAATCGCCACCACCCTCAACCACCACCACCATAAGCCACCACCACTACCCTCAACCACCACCAACACTACTACCCCCAACCACAATCCTCAACCACCAACATCAATCGCCGCCTCAACTGCCGCCACCACCACCATCACACCTGATAGAGGTCAGAGAAGCCCTCCGTTTACACAAAGTCACTACAAGGTAATACTCGCTGTGATCCTGTGAAGGTGAATAACAAAATTGACAATAAATAAGACCCGAGGAATGTGTCAACAACGCCTGCTTGCTATACTGACATTACCAAGTCGACGTATCATGAAAAAAAAATTACTGACACATTTCGTGTGAGGTGTCAGGCATGCAAGCAGACTATATGACATTCTATGATCTGTAAATCGAGGTCGTCTTCTTGTGGGATGGCAGCCATTTGTGTCGTGGCTGTGAAAGAAAACGGAGAAATAATTACAGAGAGAGTAGAGAGAGAGAGAGTTTTAATCCCACACACATGAGATTCACTAGTGGCCTGCCTATTCGGGAAACAGAGAACTGACATCATCACTAAGAGCTCAATATATACAGCCCAGGAACCCAATCTATTTATTACTCTGCCTGGGAACCATCATGATGTCACTCCTCAATACCACAAATGTTGATATCTCTGATTTCACTTTGGATTACGTGAAGATTGACCCCCCTCCCTCCTACAGCTTATTCAACCTTAAGATAAACCACCCGAACACTATTTACTAACTAACTCCATCATGTAGCGTTAAGTTGCTGATGTTATTGTGATTGTTTTGTTATTTCCCCCCTCACCATCAAAAACAATAAAACAAGTTAAAGACTAAAGATAACACGACCTGAAATCCGCATTGGAATATACAGGTAATTATTTATTCACCTGTCTTACATAACCAACTCTCTCTACAGCCATAAGACGCCAGTATTAATGTACAACAGAACTTTACAGAGAGACTTCTAGACCTTTGTAACTTTAGCTCACACGAAGAAATGATAAACTCTGAACGATCCTGTTTGTAAAGTATTATGAAATGTTTGTTACTTGATTATTTGACTCTCTTGTATGACCGATCACGTTGTATGTAATATAGATTTACCAGCCGGTGTAAAACACAAACTGGAGTGTATCATCACGTACTGCCTCTCGCTCTCTCTCTCTCCCTGTGTGTGTGTGTGTGTGTGAGTGTGTGTGTGTGTGTGTGTGTGTGTTCTAGCCCTGCTTGAAAGTCTAATACGTGTAGTTGTTTTCGCAAGTTTCTCAAGGCTTCTACAATTTAAATAGTGGATGAGAGTTGTGGATGCCTTCCTCTTTGTTTATTTCTCGCTCTTCCTGCAAGACTCTGGCCATCTCAGCAACAGCTAGAGACGGAGGTAGGATTGGGAGGGAATCGTTCTTGTATGGCATACTAGATATTTCAATATAACAAAAAATACATTGAGTTATATCATATATGTCTAGTGTTGGGAAGAAATAAAACAAATATAAACAAGTCATTAACAGATGATTAGAGCAACACTGAAAAAAAAAAAATATGTATATATATAGGCTAAATATATATATATATATATATATATATATATATAATCAACGACCTCACCAGCAAAGAATCGAACCCTCGACCTACTGGGTGTGACTAGGGAACGCTTACCGGCTAGGCCACAAGGACACTAAAAGCAGTTCTAGACTCTGTTATATTTCACACAAAGCCTGTTCATCGAGCTGATGGCGCCGTGAACCTCAATGGGAAACTGCCCGTGCCTCTTATGTGGTGTCAGTAGCATTTTACTGAATCCAGCTGGTATGAAACGCGAGGTACATATATATATACTTCATTTTTAGTCCATATAACACCCGGACTTTGAACATATAATCAACGACCTCACCAGCAAGGAATCGAACCCTCGACCTACTGGGTGTGACTAGGGAACGCTTACCGACTAGGCCACAAGGACACTAAAAGCAGTTCTAGACTCTGTTATATTTCACACAAAGTCTGTTCATCGAGCTGATGGCGCCGTGAACCTCAATGGGAAACTGCCCGTGTGCCATCAGCTCGATGAACAGGCTTTGTGTGAAATATAACAGAGTCTAGAACTGCTTTTAGTGTCCTTGTGGCCTAGCCGGTAAGCGTTCCCTAGTCACACCCAGTAGGTCGAGGGTTCGATTCCTTGCTGGTGAGGCCGTTGATTATATGTTCAAAGTCCGCGTGTTATATGGACTAAAAATGAAGTATATATATGTACCTCGCGTTTCATACCAGCTGGATTCGGTAAAATGCTACTGACACCACATAAGAGGCACGGGCAGTTTCCCATTGAGGTTCACGGCGCCATCAGCTCGATGAACAGGCTTTGTGTGAAATATAACAGAGTCTAGAACTGCTTTTAGTGTCCTTGTGGCCTAGCCGGTAAGCGTTCCCTAGTCACACCCAGTAGGTCGAGGGTTCGATTCCTTGCTGGTGAGGTCGTTGATTATATGTTCAAAGTCCGCGTGTTATATGGACTAAAAATGAAGTATATATATATATATATATATATTGTTACGAGTTGGGGATTTAGAATATAGTTATACGTCTACCCAGATCCCAACAGGTAACAACAAAAAAAAACAAAGACAATCGGACATAAAAGGGTAGACAAAGGATGCGAGTTTTCGTTGTATATAATAAAGTACCATAAATTCCTTAACAAAATATTCAGCTTATAAACTACCCTTAACCAAACTTAACCTAAACACGAACAGTATATACATAGTAATAAAACATAAAACAATAGTGAAGCAATGTGGAGGGGGGAGAGGCAATACAAGATTACAAATACTTAAGTGAGGAGCTGAGATGGCTGACGAGCAAGGCTGAGTATGGTAGAAGACGGTAAATAGTCACTGTGCCGTAGGTTTCCAGGATAGGTGATCCTGTGGTCGCTTCCCAGAGTGAAGTGTGTCCTCTCCTCGAATTGGAGCTGACAAAGTAGACTGAGGCGGAAGTGACGCAACAACCAGGATATGGAGAAGGGAAACCCGGGAGTGGTAACTAAGACGAGCCATACTCGTGTTTCGTCCCTAGATGGCGTTGCTCGTGGTGCTGGGTAGGTAGATGAAGACAATCGGTGGAGGGGTTCGTAACACACCCCCCCTCCAAAGACCTTCGTAGCGCGGGCGCGAAGGAGGTGATCACCTGGTGCGTCTGGAGAGTAGCTGCTACATTTCCACTGGAGCTCGGGATAAGGAGTCTGCAATCAGGTTTTCCACCCCCTTTATGTGCCGGACTTGTAGATTATACGGCTGGGTGAGGAGAGCCCAGCGGAGGATTCGCTGGTTGGAGGTCTTGTTGGTTTGGATGAACGTGAGTGGGTTATGGTCGGTGAAGACCAGGGTTGTTTGTGGGCAAGACTGGAGGTAACATTCAAACTTCTTTATTGCCAACACCAGAGCCAGGGCCTCCTTCTCTATGGTCGAGTAGTTGGTCTGATGTTTTTTCAACTTGGCAGAGTAATATGCCACAGGGTGAAGGACATCAGTGGTTGGGTCGGGTTGTAGGAGCACAGCCCCCACTCCGACACCACTAGCGTCGATTTGCAGATGGAAGGGCAAGGTGTAGTCAGGGGGGTGGACTACAGGCTTAGAGGCAAGGAAGGCTTTGAGGCGGTGGAAAGACTGGTCGCACTTCTGGTTCCAGATGTAAGGGACCGCAGAACTGGTAAGGTCTGTGAGGGGTCCGGCCACGCTGGAGAAGTTACTGCAGAACCGACGGTAGTAGCCGCACATCCCCAGGAAGCGCATGAGTTCCTTCCTCGTCCTTGGAGTGGGGAAGGACAAGATGGCTTCAACGTTTGCGTCCTTGGGTCTCACCATACCATGCCCAACGATATGTCCCAGGTAAGTCACCGAGGCCCGGCCAAAAGCAGATTTAGCCAGGTTTATGGTGAATCCAGTCTCTTGCAGTCGTGCAAACAGTATCTCCAAACGCACCAGATGTTCGTCCCAGCTGTCCGACACCACCACCAGGTCATCCAGGTAGGCGAACGTCCCACCTAGGTCTTGAATAAGGTAGTTTATGGCCCTCTGGAATGTGGCCGGAGCATTAGAAAAGCCAAACGCCATAACTAAATATTGAAAAAGACCAAATGGAGTTATAAATGCCGAGATTATTTTTGCCCTATCCGTGAGTCCTACTTGATAATAGCCTTTCAACAGGTCTATGGTACTGATAAATTGGGCACAGCCTATGCTGTCTATTATATCTTCAATCAAAGGTAAAGGGTAGGAGTCAGAGACAGTGACCTGGTTCACTTTACGATAATCTGTACAGAAACGAAAGGTGCCATCGGGTTTTGGAATGAGAAGGCAAGGTGAAGCCCAGGGGGAGGTACTAGGCTCAGCTAAGTTATGCTTTAACAAAAAATCTACCTCCTTTTTCATAATCGATTTTTTTTGTGGACTTAGACGATATGCTGATTGCCTAATGGGTTGTACATCACCCGAGATTAGTTTAATATCATGTTTAAGTATATTGCAAAATCCTGGGAGGTCTGATGTGACTTTAGGAAATGTTGATAATAACTTAGTGAGATCTTTTGCTTGAGATGGATTCAGAACAGAAAAATACTCATCCAAATTGTTGAGTATGTGACTGTTAGCAGGGTTCTCTTTAGGTAGGGGGAAGTCTAAATTCTCCAATAGGTCCATGTCATCTGTCTCCGGCCCTGACAAAACCGTATGCAATACAGGTAGGCTTACAGCCTCGGGGATGTCTTCCTCTGACTGCCTGGAATGGTAAAGTTTCATGAGATTAATGTGAACAAGTTGTGAATCTTTTCTGCGATCAGGAGTATGGACTATATAGTTGAGAGGAGATAGTTTATTAGCATTGATTTGAAAGTCTTGATGGAACCGTTCCAAGCAACCTTGGGACGGTGGGTGGTAAGCCGAAGATGTACAATGGTCCACACTGAGGTCTTTCATCACCTGTTTGAACAAAGATGGATCAGATTGTTGGGCTTTAATGAACTCGTCCTTAATAATGGTCTTATTAGACAGATCTTCCGTGGGTAGGAAGATATTGGAGGTGGTTTTAGATGAAGAGGGCCCATTTCGCACACTCTGCGACCGGGTGACAGCACAAGATGGGAAAAGATGAGGAATAGTTTCTTTAAGGTCAGTGGTGGAGTTGACAGGTAAGGGAGAGTCGACTGTCTTTATGTTAGGAACCACTAGATCTCCTACCAAGTCATTACCCAATAATAAATGAATGCCGCACACAGGCATTGGGTCTTTCCTAATGGCTATTTGCACTTCCCCAGTAATCAAGGGACATTGGAGGTGCACTTTAGCTAAAGGATAGGAAGAATGGGACGAGAGATCTGAAATTAGAACACTCTCATTTGTAAATGCGGTAGATATATCAGGAATGACGTTAAACAGGAGGATAGATTGTGCTGCGCCCGTATCACGTAGTATACGAATAGGGAAAGAACGAGACCCTTCTATGATTGAAATTTTTCCCTCATAGGTGAATGAAGAGAAGAGATCCTGATGGGGCCTTGCCACATTGGCATTTGCTATTGGTTTGGATTTGGGATCCAGGAAACTACTTTTAGCAATTCGACACTTTGGGTGTTTACAATTCTGGATCGTATGGCCTGGGTTTTTACAGTAAGAACAAGTAAGCTTAGTTGCATCGGGGGGAGTAGGTGTGGGACCTTTCGACCTACCACTCACGTCCCCAAGGTTATCATCAGAGGAGGACCTAACATGTCGGGAAGTACCACGTTCTCTACTGCCCAGTGACTCCACCAACAAAGCATACGCATCAGCCAGCTCAGCAGCACGCCCTAAATTAACCTCTCCACGCTCCTCCACATGCTTCAAGATGTGAAATGGTATCTTGCTTTTCCACTCCTCCAGGACTACCAAATTTAACAAATCCTGAAATGTGGAGGTCTCTGTAGCCTCTAACCACTTCTTAAAAAACCTAAGCTTTTCTTGAGCAAACTCAACAAATGTGTGTGAAAATGGTTTGGTTAGTTTACGAAACTTCTGCCGGTATCCATCTGGCGTGATAGCATAAGAGGTGAGGATATTCTTTTTTACGTTATCATAGTCATCAGTCTGGTCTAAACAGTTATAAACTCTACGAGCCTTACCATATAATTTAGGAACTAACACTGACACCCACTGGTCCTTTGGCCACTCATTCTTCGCGGCTATTTTCTCAAAAGTCCTAAATGACCCGTCCATATCGGATTCATCAAACCCGGGAACAAGGGAAGAAGCAGTAGCAGGGTTAAAAGCAGCGAGTTTCTCTTTTAATGCCACTTCCTTTGATTTAAACTCCGATGTTAAAGTGACTTCTGTCTCTCTCACCTGTAGTTCTTTCAGTTTAACCGCCTGCACCAACTTGGCCTGTTCCATCCTTTCCTCATGCTCCAACTTGGCCTGTTCCGACATTCCCTCATGCTCCAACTTGGCCTGTTCCAACTTGGCCTGTTCCATCCTTTCTTCATGGTCCAACTTGGCCTCCAACTTGGCCTGTTCCAACTTGGCCTGTTCCCTCCTTTCTTCAGGGTCCAACTTGGCCTCCTGCTCCAACTTGGCCTGTTCCAACTCGAGTTCTTTCATTTTGATTTGGAACTCGAACCTAGCTCGTTCTAGTTCTAAGGGGTCTATTCGTTGTGTTTCTTCTTGAGGGCTAGCCAGACCTGAGGCAACTTCTGGGTGAGGAGGGGTGGTGGATAGTGGTTGAAGTTTCTTGGACATGGGCGTTAATCTGTCAACAGCGGATTCTTTTAAAACTTCTTGTTGAACCAACACTTCAATCACATGATTTTTTAACATTTCCTTAGTCAGTTGCTGTGAAAATGGGATATTGTAATAGTTGGCTATTTCTTTCCATTCTTTCTTCAGGATATTAACACGTAATTTAGCTACGGAAGGATTTTCAATAAAATCCTGGAGATCAAAACCTGAGGTGGCCATTGTTAATAAAAATAGGATAAATTAACTAATGGTCAAAAGCTAAGATAAGTGGATAACCCTAGAAAATATCACGGCAGTGGATAACCAGAAAGTCCCGGAAACTAACCAAGTTATACCTAGGGAAATTACACTTATGATTATTGTTCTTCCGAGAAGATCCTTAGATAAGGACAAGAGACTTGAAAGAGGTAGGGCGTATTACGGCATTAATATAAAGATCCGGATTAACAACCCTGATATACTTGAAAGAGGTAGGGCGTATTACGGCATTAATATAAAGATCCGGATTAACAACCCTGATATACTTGAAAGAGGTAGGGCGTATTACGGCATTTATATAAAGATCCGGATTAACAACCCTGATATACTTGAAAGAGGTAGGGCGTATTACGGCATTTATATAAAGATCCGGATTAACAGCCCTGAATGAGATAATGAGAGAACAATAATTGAGGCTTTATAATTATGGGGTCCTGGTAGAGCGGGGCGTCCCAAGATATCACTTCACTCTAAACTAGTAACTATGGAACAGCCTACTCTGGAGTGAGGGTACGGCATTAAACAGATCCGGATTCTTCCCTACACTCGATAAGACTTACCACACGACTGCCACGTGTAATAACAGGTAAGCCTTATGACACTTGGAACCTATTATCCTACGTCTGTCACTCTTACTATACGGTAATACCAATATATGCACACACATATGAAGGAAACTTTAAACCACCGTAAAGCAATTGTAAACAGAAGTGACTGGGAGGGGTAATTAACACTGAGTAACAAGGGAGGAAGGAATATGGTACTTAAGGTCGTGTCCTGTCACGGTCGCCATTTGTTACGAGTTGGGGATTTAGAATATAGTTATACGTCTACCCAGATCCCAACAGGTAACAACAAAAAAAAAACAAAGACAATCGGACTAAAAAAGGGTAGACAAAGGATGCGAGTTTTCGTTGTATATAATAAAGTACCATAAATTCCTTAACAAAATATTCAGCTTATAAACTACCCTTAACCAAACTTAACCTAAACACGAACAGTATATACATAGTAATAAAACATAAAACAATAGTGAAGCAATGTGGAGGGGGGAGAGGCAATACAAGATTACAAATACTTAAGTGAGGAGCTGAGATGGCTGACGAGCAAGGCTGAGTATGGTAGAAGACGGTAAATAGTCACTGTGCCGTAGGTTTCCAGGATAGGTGATCCTGTGGTCGCTTCCCAGAGTGAAGTGTGTCCTCTCCTCGAATTGGAGCTGACAAAGTAGACTGAGGCGGAAGTGACGCAACAACCAGGATATGGAGAAGGGAAACCCGGGAGTGGTAACTAAGACGAGCCATACTCGTGTTTCGTCCCTAGATGGCGTTGCTCGTGGTGCTGGGTAGGTAGATGAAGACAATCGGTGGAGGGGTTCGTAACAATATATATATATATATATGTAATATTCAGAAATTCAGTGTAATTTCAAACGCTGCGCCATTGGAGTAACTGAGTTCAAGGTCGTCTGAGGGAAGACCGCGCTCTCGCACGTAGCGAGAGTTTGTGGAACTAGGCCTATATGATATTAAATGAAATTTGCCAAGTTAATAGGGACGCGAATCATGAAATTAGATATCAGTTATTAAATTGAAAATAATTATAGATAGTTCCCAGTCTGAAAATGTTGCGTACGTCCTAATGAAGCTGTTAATCGTCTGGTAAATAAGTCACTCCTGGAAAGCGTGAACCAGTGAGCAAGCGTCGCTGGGGAGCTGTGAGAGAGGTCAAGGACCACCTCTGTGCTGTACCCAGGAGAGACGGATCGCGTGACCTGGTTCCTTCGTTTATTTAACATCAGTATTAACAAGTACGTTTTATTCAGTCTCAGACAAAGCTTGATAGGGCGGTAGGAACAAACGGTGATGTGAGACAATAGCTAACAGCCCGGGTTTCTCAGGGTTCTGTAGACCCCACGCGGTATGATAACGTCCACTGGCGGTATGAGAGAGGTGAAGCGAGCTGTATGACCGTCCACTGACCTGGGTTTGAGCCACCTGTTGAGTATGGTGAGAGTTGGAGTGAACCCAGCTGTCTAGGTGCCCAACTAACGACGTGACGATCGTTTGGGGTCATCAACTCTCCTCTACCTCGGCTCACAATACCACATATCTTCAAGCAGCTTAGTGAAAACCTTTTACTAATGGGAAGCTAAAGCTTCTCTCAACTGTACAAGGTCTGAGTGGCTCACTCCCTTCCATTTCATGGATGTACTGGGGGCAAAGTGAAGTCAGCTGAGAGATACAGGGTCACACACTGGGACCAAGAGTGCAGTGGAACTTAGAGGTACATTTCCAAGGTTGAGAAAGGCTGGTTTGGGCCTTAAACTACGGGTGCCTGTTGGTTGTGCCTTAAAAAACTATGGAGTGCAGGTGGAATCTACTGTATGTGTTAGGTTAGGAAGCATGGTTCACGGGTATTGGTGGACTCAGTAACTTCTTAATAATAGTGATAATATTTTTGTGTGTACTTAATACTATTTTTTCAGTTACTAATGTATGCTGTGTGCATTTAATATTTCCTTATAATTTCAATCTCAGGTATAACCCTTGTTCCCCAGAGTAGTGTTTAAGTTAGGTTAGGAGGTGTGTATCTGTTGGGGTAATATAATTTTGCTGAGTGCCCTGAAGGCCTACTCAGGGTGGAGTTAATAAGTTCTATTTTTCATACCATTTTCTCAGTGCTGGATATCATTTTGTTGAGTGCCGTTAAGGCCTATTCATTGTAGAGTTATTGATTTCCTATTTTTTTATAAAATCTTCTTATTGATTGATATTATTTTGTTGAAATCCTTTAAGGCCTGTTTCATGTGTGCAAGCAACATTTCTTAATACTTTAAATTTATTGTTGTCTAATGAGGCATTGTCTGAATTTCTAATATTTTCAATATCATGTATAACCTAAATTCCCCAGAGTAGTGTTTTAAGTTCAGGTTAAGAGGTGCGCATATTGGTGTACCATTATTTGATTGTGTCTTTAGTGTTGGAGGGAATATCAGTGTCTTTATTTTACAGTGTGTCTCATTCATCCCAGTCACAGACGCTATCCTTCCACGGGTCACGAACAATTCATTTTGTTTAGTAAATTTAAGTTTTCTTGTGCTGGTTCGGGATTTGTCTCAAAGGGGCGCTTCCACTGCAATTACCATCTAATAATAATTAATAAACCCCAAGTCTAGTGAGAAATTAAAGTCCAGTAATTCCGACCGGTACCAAATGGTAGCAGAGCGTAGTTATATTTATTTCGTGACTGATAGTTCTGTGGTTGGGATAATGGGCGTAATCATGGAGTGCATGGAAAGGGTAGAGTGTGTGACCCCAGCTCTACTCATACTAGCTGTGGGAATGGGTTTGTTCTTGTTGACGGTGCTGGGTTACTCGGAGAAAAGGAGAGACAGCCTGGGTTTGGTACAGTTGAGAGAAGAGTTCGTGGAACGTGTTGGGAAGCTAGAGGGGAGAATCCGGGGAGAGTACCAGGAACGATTGGAACGGTTAGAAGGGAAGAGTATGGGAGGAGTATGGAGTATATGTACAACAGTTAAGGGGGGAGCACCACACACAATTGCAACAGTTAAGGGGGGAGCACCACACACAATTGCAACAGTTAGAGAAGGAACATCAACAACACCTAGCTCAGTTGAGGGATGCACTAGATAGGGTAAAGACACAGTATCAAATACAGCACGATGAGACAATGTGGGAGATGAGGAGACACAGTAGTAGAGAGGAAACTAGTCTCGGGGCTGGGTTGACCTTGTCTAAGTTCGACGGTAGGCCAGGAGTAGAGGTAGGGAAGTGGTTAAGAGAAGTTGACCGAACCCTCAAGGTGCTAGACGGAGACGAAGTCAGTCGAATCCAATTCATAATAAGGCATCTTGCGGGGCCTGCGGCAGATTGCGTATACAATGCATGCAGAGACTGGACACCGGCTCCTACTACCACCTGAGATCCCTAGCCCGAGAATTGCTGTTCGACACCACAACCGCATCCAGCCCATACGTGCACGAACTAATCACTATAAGAACAGCCCAGTCCCAACCATTGTAAAAATTATCAATAACTTGTAAAAAACCAGTGTATTCACTCCCAGTAAATCCTACTTCTTGCACTGTCATTATGTTGAAATGCACTGTAGTTTGAGCTTTTCCCCATCTAGTTATTATATATCTTATTTGTATCACTTATGTTACTTGTATAATATTTGTAATTCGTAACCCATTCCCCAAATATGTAACTGTATATTTTCAGCCTTCTGGCTGCCAAGCTCTTTCAATAAACCGTTAATTATTATTATTATTATTATTATTATTATTAAACCGTAGATGAATTAACTTGTTATTTGAAGCAGCAATACTGCGGGCAGACGGCCACGTACGACGCCATTTAGAAGGTGATGAATCGGAAACAACGGAGCAACGAAACGCTTCTTGAATATTATGATGCTATGCTCGATTTAAACGATGAGTTGAACCACCATGGACATAAGTATGATAAGGACCTGTTGGGAGATGCAGTCACTCGGGAGCTCAAGGAGGAAAAAAGCCGTATGTGGTTATTGGAGGAGATCCAGAAGTATCCTCACCGTAGTCTAGACGAGTGGATCACGGGGCTGAGAGAGGCGTAACAAAAACGAGAGGCTTTGAGGGAGGTACCACTGACTAAGGGAAGAGAGAACGAACTGCAGGCTGGGGGCTCGATTCTCCCGATGTGCTATGCGTGTGGACAAGAGGGCCACCTCAGTTTCATTTGCACGAACAGGTCCGGACCAGGAGAGAGTGTTCCAAGAGGATACGTGGCCAATGGCCAGTATCGAGTTGGAAATAACAATCGGAACTGGCGGTCGGGAAATGGTCAAGGCCAGGCAGTCCCCGCCAACCGTTCCTGGCCTCACCAATAGATTCCACCGGCGATGTTATGAACCAAGAGAGAGCGGACCCGTGGTCAAGCGTGGTCCCCATGACAAATTTAATCACGGCAGAAGGTACCTTAAGGCTGGAAGCAGAGTGTCCTAAGGTTTCGGTGCTGGTAGCGGGTCGTGAAATATGGGGTTTAGCAGATACTGGGGCAGAAGTGTCGTTAACTGATGAAAACTTCTACCGTCGGGAGCTAGAGCCTGCAGGCGTGATGTTGCAGCCCACTCGAATAAGGGTAAAAGGGGCGTCAGGGTTTCCAGTGCCGTGTGTGGGCTGTATTCGGGTCACTATGGTCGTATGTGGGGTGGAAGTCACTGATGTGGGGCTGTTGGTTTGTCCAGGGATTGAGACTCAGGGTAAGGGGCAATCGCATGTTGGGTTGTTGGGGATGAATGTGCTGGGGGAGGTTGCGGAGATCTGGCCGCACATGTATCACTTGTGCAGGGAAGCCAGGAGCACCACTCAGTGGGAAAACTGCTTGCATGAGGTTAGGCAGTTATGTGCAATAGAGGCCATCAGCCTGGGGTATTGTACGACGGAGACGAAGAAAAGCCCAACCATTCCTCCCCGGAGTACTCTGTTGCTGCCAGTATGTGTTCCCTCATTAAGCCAGGTGGCTAACAAAGAAGTGGTGATTGAACCTCTAACAATGGAGGATGAAGGTTGGATGCCTGAGGGTGTGATAGTGTTGCTGACAGATGTAAGAGTGGTGAGAGGCATGGCCCAGGTGTTGGTGGCAAATCTGTCTGATTGTCGTAAGAACTTGAGGGGCAATTGGCGGATTGGGAAAGTGGCTTCTGGGACGGAAGTCGAGGCAAACATCAGTGAGGAGGTGTATGTGAGGACAGTTCAACCGGATGCCCGTACAGAGGTCAAAATGCACACAGAGAAAATAAATGAGGAACAAGAGCGTGCAGTTAGGGGGTTTAATAGAAGAGTTTAGTGATATTTTTGAAGGAGAGGGCCAGCCCATAGGAAAGGCTATTGGGGTTCAGCATGAGATCCCAGTGACTACAGACAGGCCAGTTAGGGTGCCATACCGGAGGATCCCTCCAAACCAGGTACCAGAGGTGAAGCAGCACATTAGCCAGCTGTTAGATCAGGGAGTAATTCAGCATAGTGAGAGTCCGTACTCTGCCGCCATTGTAGTAGTGAGGAAAAAGGAAGGGACGCTGAGGTTGTGCATTGACTATCGTGACTTAAATAAGGTCACGGTACGTGATGCGTTTCCTCTGCCAAGGATAAATGAAACTCTAGAATCTCTGACGGGGGCCCAGTTTTTCTCAACGTTTGATCTGGCGGCGGGATATCACCAGATAGAAGTAAAACCTTCAGACCGTCCAAAGACTGCCTTCAGCGCAAGCTTCGGACACTTTGAGTACAGGGATTGTCAAATAGTCCGGGAACCTTTCAGAGATACATGGAGCGGATTTTAGGGGATAAGATTTTCTCCTCATTGCTTGTATACCTTGATGATGTGATGGTGTTTTCAAGTACAATAGATCAGCATATAGTCAGATTGAGGGAATTATTTTGCAGGATGAGGGAGAATAACTTAAGATTTAAACCTAAAAAGTGTGAAATAATGGCTTCCAAAGTAAGTTATTTAGGATATCAGGTGTCAGCTGAAGGCATCACAGCTGATCCTGAGAAAATTAGGGTAGTAAGAGATTGGCCAGTGCCTCAGTCGGGGCCTGAGGAAATCAGAACGTAACATGAACAACAAAAGTTCTCGTAAGTTAGAGATGTTAGCACTCAAATGGGCAATAGTGGATAAATGCAGGGATTATTTGACAGGGAAACATTTCACAGTCTATACAGATAACAACCCACTCAGTCACCGAGAGAAGGCTAAGCTAGGTGCCGTGGAAAGTAGGTGAAATGCGGATCTCGAGCAGTTTAACTTCACTATAGAGTACAAGCTGGGGAAAAACAACGTTGTGGCGGATACTCTATCTAGAATCCCGACGGAACAGGAGGAAGATAGCGAAGAAGAGTCTACAGCTATGCATTTAGTAGATGAAAGCGGGGCAGGAAGGAAGGAACTGTGGACGATGGATGGGCTACATAAGGAGGAAGAAGGCATGAACTATATGACAAAACTGCGAAGATGGTTGGTGGGAGAGCTGCCGGAGGACGAGGTACAGGTAGAGCTCCAAAATGATGACTTCCGCAAGATGTACCGAGCCAGGAAATCCCTGATCGTAAGAGAAGAGGTTGTCTGGCATAGAAGACCCGAAGGAAAGAATCTATGGAGGGAGGTGCCAGTGTTATCTCCAAACTTGCAGGAGGCTTTGACTAGAACCTGCCACGACGAGTTTGGGCATCAGGGGCGAGATCGCACTCTGTCGCTGGTGCAGGAGCGAGGTTTCTGGCCAGGCATGGGAGAAACAGTGTGAGACTACATAGCCTGCTGCGAGAGGTGTGGAGTAGCAAAAGATGAAGCGCCAAAACCCCAGCTGCATTTAGGGACGATTGAAGTTGCCAAACCATTAGAGACACTGGCCGCAGATTTCACCTTGCTGGACAAGCGGCAAGGATTTGAGAGTGTCCTGATAATGGTTGATATATACAGTCGTTACACTTGGGCCTTTCCCACCAAAGACCAGAAAGCCTCGACGATTGCAAAGATCCTGGTGAATTGGATTTTCCTGGCAGTGGGTGCCCCTGAGCGACTGTTGACCGATCAGGGAAGAAATTTTGGCAGTGCATTGGTCCGACAAACTTGTGCCACCTTTGAGGTGAAGAAAATAAGGACCTCAACATATCACCCACAGGGAAATGGTATGGTGGAACGGTTCAATCGAACCCTGCACGGTCAACTGGCCACCCTCGAGGAAGAGGAAAAGAATAAGTGGCCAGAGCATCTGCAGGCAGTGGTGTCACAATATAACGCGACTACGCATGCCACGACAGGGTTTTTCTGATTCCTGTTGTTTTACGGGAGAGAACCAAACCTGCCGTTTGACCTTAGGCCGGAAGTAGACCCAGAGCCGGTAGATGAGTGGGTGATGGTGATTAGAGACCGGCAACGAAGATTGCAGGAAGCAGTGGAGATCAATGTGCGGAGGCGTAAGGAAATAAACAGAAGGAAAAGAGAAGAGAAAGCCCACGAGAGGAGCTGGGAAGTGGGCCAGGAGGTTTTGCTGAGGAACAATGTAAAAATAGATCGGTGTAAGCTCCAAAACCATTGGTTTGATACGAGATGGCACATTGTTGAGGTCCTAAATCCAAGGCCTGGTTTATACCGCGTTGAGCCCAGTGGGGGAGAAGACCTGGAAGCGAGACTGGAAAACCGGAGCAACTTGAAGACGAGGAGCCCCCACCCCAGTTGTGCAAGATGAAGAGAAGTAGTTCAGAGAGGTCGATCGAGCCTCCAACTGAAAGACGAAGCCGACAAATTACAGTTTAGGTGCTCCTGTTAATGAGGAAATGCAGGTTGTCGAGGGTGGGTTGGAGGAGTCATGAGTAGGGCAGAAGGGATTGGAGAGATGGTTAGGTCAGAGATGTGCGTTGAGTAGTGGTTGCTGTCATGAGCGGGCTGAGTTGCTGTCATGAGCGGGATTGAGTGTACGGTTGTAATGGCCCGGGCCTCACTAATATGGACTGGTACATTGTCAGAGGGCTGGTCTGCCGGCATGAGGTTCGGAGACGTGGATTGAGTCGATCGTTGAAGACGTGAGAGAGTTCGTGTGGCCTTGGTATTATTTTTGACATTGGTTCTCTAGCTTAAGGGCCAGGCAAAAGGGGAGTTTGTATGTTCTGGTTGGTTTTGAATTGGGCTAGGCAAGAAATGGAGTTGCTGGCTGCGAGTTGGAATATGGCAGAGTTGAAGATGGTTTCTAAGTTGTTCTCTCAGCACATGAGGACAGTGCTGTCTTTTTTTAGGGGGTCGAGTGTTAGCGGGAGAGAGAAGGGGAGAAGAGAAGACGGGAATGCTGCGTTTAGCACGTTAAAGGGGTGAGATGCAGTTTCTTAGAAAAATTTTTTAGGGGGGTCATATGCATGTTTTTCTCAGCACATGAGGACAGTGCTGTCTTTTTTAGGGGGTTCGATTGTAATATTCAGAAATTCAGAGTAATTTCAAACGCCGCACCATTGGAGAGACTGAGTTCAAGGTCGTCTGAGGGAAGACCGTGCTCTCGCACGTAGCGAGAGTTTGTGGAACTAGGCCTAAATGATATTAAATGTAATTTACCGAGTTAATAGGGACGCGAATCATGAAATTAAATATCAGTTATTAAATTGCAAATAATTATGGATCGTTTCCGAGTCTGAAAATGTTGCGTACGTCCTAATTAAGCTGTTAATCGTCTGGGAAATAAGTCACTCCTGGAAAGCGTGAACCAGTGAGCAAGCGTGGCTAGGGAGCTGTGAGAGAGGTCAAGGACCACCTCTGTGCTGTACCCAGGAGAGATGGATCGCGTGACCTGGTTCCTTCGTTTATTTAACATCAGTATTAACAAGTACGTTTTATTCAATCTCAGACAAAGCTTGATAAGGCGGTAGGAACAAACGGTGATGTGAGACAATAGCTAACAGCCCGGGTTTTTCAGGGTTCTGTAGACCCCACGCGGTATGATAACGTCCACTGGCGGTATGAGAGAGGTGAAGCGAGCTGTATGACCGTTCACTGACCACTGACCTGGGTTTGAGCCACCTGTTGAGTATGGTGAGAGTTGGAGTGAACCCAGCTGTCTAGGTGCCCAACTAACGACGTGACGATCGTTTGGGGTCATCAACTCTCCTCTACCTCGGCTCACAATACCACATATCTTCAAGCAGCTTAGTGAAAACCTTTTACTAACGGGAAGCTAAAGCTTCTCTCAACTGTACAAGGTCCGAGTGGCTCACTCCCTTCCGTTTCATGGATGTACTGGGGGCAAAGTGAAGCCAGCTGAGTGATACAGGGTCACACACTGGGACCAAGAGTCCAGTGGAACTTAGAGGTACATTTCCAAGGTTGAGAAAGGCTGGTTTGGGCCTTGAACTACGGGTGCCTGTTGGTTGTGCCTTAAAAAAACTACGGAGTGCAGGTGGAATCTATGTGTTAGGTTAGGAAGCATGGTTCACGGGTATTGGTGGACTCAGTGACTTCTTAATAATAGTGATAATATTTTTGTGTGTACTTAATACTATTTTTTCAGTTACTAATGTATGCTGTGTGCATTTAATATTTCCTTATAATTTCAATCTCAGGTATAACCCTTGTTCCCCAGAGTAGTGTTTAAGTTAGGTTAGGAGGTGTGTATCTGTTGGGGTAATATAATTTTGCTGAGTGCCGTGAAGGCCTACTCAGGATGGAGTTAATGAGTTCTATTTTTTATACCATTTTCTCAGTGCTGGATATCATTTTGTTGAGTGCCCTTAAGGCCTATTCATTGTAGAGTTATTGATTTCCTATTTTTTTATAAAATCTTCTCAGTGATTGATATTATTTTGTTGAAAGCCCTTAAGGCCCGTTTCATGTATGCAAGCAACATTTCTTAATACTTTAAATTTATTGTTGTCTAATGAGGCATCGTCTGAATTTCTAATATTTTCAATATCATTTATAACCTTTATTCCCCAGAGTAGTGTTTTAAGTTCAGGTTAAGATTTGATTTTGATTTTGCCGCTTGCAGCAGCTACATTATTGTGCACCCCACACTCATCCTGTGAGCGGTAGCGCACCCTTTGTAAACCCTACTCTGTAATCAGGTTAAGAGGTGCGCATATTGGTGTACCATTATTTGATTGTGTCTGTAGTGTTGGAGGGAATATAAGTGTCTAAATTTTACAGTGTGTCTCATTCATCCCAGTCACAGACGCTATCCTTCCACGGGTCACGGACAATTCATTTTGTTTAGTAAATTTAAGTGTTCTTGTTCTGGTTCGAGATTTCTCTCAAAGGGGCGCTTCCACTGCAATTTCCATCTACTAATCTTTAATAAACCCCAAGTCTAGTGAGAAATTAAAGTCCAGTAATTCCGACCTGTTACATGGACTAAAAATGAAGTATATATATATATATATATATATTATATATATTATATATATATATATATATATATATATATATATATATATATGTATATATATATATATATATATATATATATATATATATATATATATATATATATATGTATATAATCAACACATCACCCCGCTGGGATTCAAACCCACGGTCCACGACTGTGACCGGGGAACGCGACCTCTGGGCCACCAGGACACTAAAAGCAGTCCTAGACTCTGTTATATTTCACACAAAGCCTGTTCAACGAGCTTATGGCGCCGTGAACCTCTAATGGGGACTACCCATATCACTTAGGTGGTCAGAGTAACGTTTTACCAAATCTGGCTTCGATACACGAGGATCCATATATATTTCAATAGCCCAATAAAGCACGCGGACTTCTACTTTATTTCTACTTTATTGGGCTAAAGAAATTTATTTGCATATATATATATATATATATATATATATATATATATATATATATATATATATATATATATATATATATATATTATACATATAAAAAACAAAGAGGCATGTCTGTTTATTTGTGTGTGTGTGTGTGTCCGCACGAGAATCTCGGAAACTACTTTACCGATCTGTAGTGATGATGGATGGTGTTATATGTAGTGATGATGGATGGTGTTAATGTAGTGATGATGGATGATGTTTTATGTAGTGATGATGGATGTTGTTATATGTAGTGATGATGGGTGGTGTTATATGTAGTAATGATGGATGGTGTTATATGTAGTGATGATGGATTGTGTTATATGTAATGATGATGAATAATGTTATATGTAGTGATGATGGATGATGTTATATGTAGTGATACTGTATGATGTTATATGTAGTGATGCTGGGTGGTGTTATATGTAGTGATGATGGATGGTGTTATATGTAGTGATGATGGATGATGCTATATGTAGTGATGATTGGTGGTGTTATATGAAGTGATGATCTATCTATATCAGGGGTTCTCAACCAGGGGGGAATTCCCCCCAGCGGGGGATTTCAGGTTTTCAGGGGGGGGGTGGGAATTGGGACCACAGATTAGCAAACTCAAATTGTCAGAATGTTGTTCTTTTTATTGCCTTTGAGCTCCCCAGGGCGGCACAAAATTCAGTATGCATCGGTTACCTGCTGCAAGCAGCCTATCAAACCGTTCACCACAAGCTCCTGAATCCGTAAGGATCAAAATAGATAACCCATAGACAGGGGCTGCCACAAAGGAAAGACATAGGCGCCACCGAGTGGTCCGTCTGCAAGTACCCTTACGAAAGCTTACGCTTTGCTTAGAGTCCTAGACCTAGCCTCCTGTCACGGGTACCCCCACCCCCTACACCCCCTTACCCCTCGGTGAAGCGACGCCGCTGCACCCCTGCCGGGCCCCCACTCTTGCAGATGAAGTGTGACTCATACTTCAATGCTTGCAGTTCTGAGCAGTCTTTAATGATCCGCGCTGCTGAGAGGTCGCGCCGGGTTTTCTCTCCGTTAGCTCCTGTGTTTTTTGCCACTTTTTGTGAGTATTTTGTTGGTTTCGCACTCACATTGGTGACTGTGCTTCTATAGTTTTTGTGGTGTTAACATGGACCATAATCTCCCATATTTGTGCGTCACTGGCATTATTTGCTTCTTAATGCCAGCCATGTTGCTGATTAAATAAAAAATAAAGATTAATATTTCACTTTTTTATCTGTGAAAATATCCATTTATAGTTTTGACTTTTTCTTGTTTTTATTTACAGAATTTGGAGTCCATCATGAGTGTCAAAAAAAGAGGGTACGATCATTCATATATTGAATATGGATTCACATCCATCATCATCAATGGAGAAGAAAGGCCTCAATGTGTTATTTGTAGTAAAGCTTTGACAAATGATTCTATGAAACCAACAAAGTTGAAGCGACATTTGCAGAATATTCATCCTCAACACAAGGACAAGGACAGAAACTTTTTTGAACGTCATGGGAATGCTCTCAAAAAGATGAAGCTGGATTCAACAGGGGCATTCAAAGAAACAAACCAAAAGGTTACTGAAGCTTCTTATGTCGTAGCACTGGAGATAGCAAAGCAGAAAAAACCACATACAATTGGGGAAAATTTGATCAAACCTTGCTCTCTCAAGATGGTGGAAATTGTGTTGGGAAATGGATTGGAGAAAAACTTGCAGCGGTTCCACTATCAAACAGTACCGTTCAAAGGAGGATAAGCGATATGGCCATTGACATCAAGGATCAAATTGTGCAGGAGATCAAGTCTTCAGCATTTGGCTTATTTTCAATTCAACTTGATGAATCGACTGATGTGGCATCGTGTTCCCAGTTGATGGTGTTAGCAAGGTATGTTCACTCAGGTTCATTTAAAGAGGAGTTTCTCTTTTGTTCTCCTCTTGAAACAACTACCAAGGCCTCGGATATTTTGGAAAAGGTTTCATCTTTCTTTGAATCAGAAAATCTTTTGTGGGATAATATCTGTGGGTGCTGTACAGATGGAGCACCAGCTATGTTGGGGACAAAATCAGGATTTCAAGTTTGTGTGAAAAAGCGAGCTCCAAAAGTGAAAGGCATTCATTGTATGATCCATCGTCAGGCACTGGCCTCAAAAACACTTCCAGCTCCGCGAGGGAAGGTTTTGGATCAAACAATCCAAATTGTGAATTTTGTCAAAGGAGGAGCTCTCAACTCACGACTTTTCAAGCAGTTATGTACTGATATGGATGCAGCCCATCATTTGCTTCTTTTCCACACAAATGTTCGATGGCTGTCAAGAGGAAATGTAACTGAGCGAATATTTGAGCTTAGAGATGAGCTCAAATTATTTTTTGAAGTTCAGGGTAAGATGGAATTTTTTGCCTGGCTGGATGATGAGGAATGGATCATGCGCCTTGCCTATTTGGTTGATATTTTTCAGCAGCTGGATAAACTGAATCTTCAGATGCAAGGAAGGAATACAAACATCATAAAATTCATGGATGCCTTGAAAGCTTACATGAGCAAGCTGGAAAATTGGAAGAGAAAGGTCAATATAAAAAATGTTGCAATGTTTGAGAAAATGTCATCCGTTCTTGTTGTTGGTGGTGTAGACAAGGTGCTTCCACAATTTGCAAAAAATGAAATTTTGCAGCATTTGACAACACTGGAAAATGAATTCAGCCGATATTTTCCTGACCTCAGTGATGATGAGTTGGATTTAGTGCGAAATCCATTCAAATTGTCAGTTGAAAAAGTTCCTGATGATTGTCAAGATGAATTTCTGGAGCTGAAAACTGATTCGGGAGCAAGAGATATGTTCGATAAGAAATCAATCACAGAATTTTGGCCCTTGATGTGCAACTCCTACTCAAAAGTGGCAGAAAGAGCTATCCGTGCATTGCTTCCGTTTGTGTCGACATATCTTTGTGAGTCAGGCTTTTCAACTCTGTTGCAAATTAAAACGAAGCAACGTAGTAGATAAGAGGTAGAAAATGACCTGCGTTGTGCCCTTTCAAGCATTTCTCCGCATATCCCAGAATTGGCGAAGAAAAAACAATCACAGGTTTCTCATTGACTGTAATCTTCATCTGAATAAAATTAATTACAAATTTACAATATCCTGGTATTCTATTGAACTTTTTGTTTATTGCATTATGCTTCAGTTTGGTCTGTTAAGTAATTCATTATAAATATAAAAAAACTATATTACTTTTATTCAAGTTTTATAAATCCATCAACATTTTCAATTGGCATTTAATTTGTAAAACTCCACTATAAAAATAATCCATGTAAAATTGTAAATGTATTTGTACTAATATGGAAAAAATAAAGAATTTTCAGTATTATATGCATATTATTTGGAATGCACTTTTTGAGGCAGACAATCTTGGAAAGGAGGGGGGGAATGACATTCTGACATATGGTGAAAGGGGTGCATGGGGCAAACAAGGTTGAGAACCACTGATCTATATAAAACAAAGAAGTATGTCTGTTTGTGTGTGTGTTTGTTTGTGGTGTGTCTGCACGAGAATTTCGGAAACTACTTTACCGATCTGTGTGATGATGGATGGTGTTATCTGTAGTGATGATGATGGATGGTGTTATATGTAGTGATGATGGATGATGTTATATGTAGTGATGATGGATGTTGCCTTTCTCTTTTGTCGGATCACCAGTATGGCTTTCGCCAGGCGAGATCTACTGGTGATCTGCTCTCCTATTGCAACCATCTTTAGTCATCCTCTCTTAGGGATTATGGGGAAACTTTTGTTGTGGCTCTCGACATTTCAAAAGCATTTGACAGGGTATGGCACAAGTCTTTGCTATCTAAGCTTCCCTCTTTTGGTTTCTCTCCCCCCCCCCTTTTTTTCTCATCTCTAGCTTCCTTGAGAACCGATCCATGGCAGTTGTTGAGTTGTTGTCGAGGGATCGATTTCTCGCTCTTTCTCTACCAGTAGTGGCGTCCCACAGGGTTCTGTTCTTTCACCAACTCTCTTCCTTCGTTTTATCAATAATTTACTTCACTCTACAACTAATTCTATTCATTCTTACTCTGATGATTCTACTCTTCACTCTTCCTCACATTTTCCCCTTCCTCCTAACTCTCAAACTATATCTGTTTCTAGAACTGATATCATTACTTCTATCAATGCGGATCTGTGCAGCATCTCTGAATGGGGAGGTACAAACTTGGTTAAGTTCAATAGTAATAAAACTCAATATTTACCAATTACACTTTGTAAATTAGACGATCTCCCACAAATTACATTTCAGGACGCTATCATGCTCTCAAATTCTGAAATAAATATGTTAGGCCTCACCATTTCCTCCAATATGTCCTGGAAATCACACATCCTTAGTATAACTAAAGCTGCCTCCCGAAAGTTGGGAATGCTGTACAGATGCCGCAGCTACTTCACTCCTGAGCAGTTGCTCCAAGTATATGAGGGATTCATTCGTCCTAACTTGGAGTGCTGCTCTCATATCTGGGGTGGCTCTTCTTCTGTCCAACTATTAGATAGGGTGGAATCTAAGGCATTTCGTCTTATTAACTCTCCTCCTTTAGTCGAAAATTTCTCTTCCCTTTCTCTTCGCCGCAATGTTGCTTCACTCTCTCTCTTTTACAGGTACTTTAACGGGCAATGTTCGGTGGACTTGGCATCCTGTGTACCGCCGGCAAGGCCGTGGGTTCGTAACACGTCTTGCCCGTGGTGCCCACCGTTTCTCTGTGGATGTCGGTCATGCGAGAATAACCCGTTTTAGTACCTCCTTCTTTCCTCACACAGCCAAACTGTGGAATACTCTGCTTTCTTCTGTGTTTCCATGCTCTTACAATCTGTCTCACTTTAAAAAGCTGGTTTTCCGGCATCTTCGTGGTGTAGATTAATACAGTATAACCTTCTTTTTTTTTCTTTCTTTACAATTTCTTTCCGTTCTTTTTTTTCGGTTCCCAGGCTCCGTTGTGGGTCGTTTGACCTGTGCCCGGGTGGGCTAATTCCCGTAAAAAGAAAAAAAAAGGATGCTGGACGGTTTACAAACCTTCTACTCCCCTGGTGAGGATGGCATAACCTATAACACCCTGAGATTGTTGAATGAGATCGCTAACCATCCACTGCTTGACCTGTATCAAATGAGCCTCACACAGGGTATTCTGCCTAAGACATGTACTCATGGAAACATAGTTCCAATCCCTAAAGCTAATTCTCCAAACTTCAGGCCAATTTCACTTACATCCTGTATGTGTAAAGTCCTTGAAAGAGTTGTTCTAAACCATCTCATGTTTCAAGTCAAAGACAAACTCGCTCCTAATCTGTACAGGTTCATGCCCGGGCGTAGCACACAGACATGCTTTGCAGAATATCTTGTTCACTCAAAAGATAAGACACAAACAGCCTTCATAGACCTTAAATCAGCCTTTGATGTAGCTAATAGAGACATTATACTTGAGCAACTAGCTAATTTTGGCATACAAGGTAACCTCCTGACATGGATAAAGGGTTATCTGTCCAACAGGTATGCCAGTGTTCTGTTTAGGGGAGTTAAAAGTACCAGAATGAGATCATTTGAGCTGGGCACGCCTCAGGGAGGAGTGTTAAGTCCTATGCTCTTTAATATACTGATGCACAAGCTTATTGCTGACATTCCAGTTCAGCCAAACGAAGCCGTAACATGCTATGCTGATGATATCTGCATTATGACACAAACCAAACTCAGGCTCCAAGCCTTGCTGGATGTATTTGCTCGGAGAACTGTTGAATGCGGTCTCATAATATCTGTTGACAAGACAAGGGTCCCCAATCCTCGTCCTGCTCACCCTCTGCCTCTTGACTATAACATTAATAGCTTGCCCCTGGAACTATGTAGCTCCTATAAATATCTTGGAATTTGTGTGAATGATGCAAACTTTGTCAGCAACCTTCGTGACAAACTAATGCAGCGCATTAAACCCCTCAGAACCCTTGTTGGCAAGGGCTATGGAATTAACATCACCTATGCTCGTACTTTCTATCTTCACTTCATTCGTTCTGTAGTTGACTATCATGCTCTCCATCTTGTGACTATTCCGCCTAAACAACTCAACAGCCTTGAGGTAGTGCAAAATGAAGCCATGCTCATCATCCTAGGTTGCCCAAAATCAACCAGAATTGTAAACATGAGGAAAGAGCTCGGACTGCCCTCCCTATCTGAGAGGATAGCTCTACTTAATACCATGTTTTGTGTCAAAATTTTGAAGAACAATGGTTCTCAAACTACAGCTCAAACTGAGTTGATGTTCTATCTAAGTCAGGGGTTCTCAACCAGGGGGGAATTTCCCCCCTCAAGTTTTCAGGGGGGGGGGGGGGGAAACTTATACTAATATGGAAAAAATAAAGGATTTTCAGTATTATATGCATATTATTTGGAATGCACTTTTTGAGGCAGACAATCTTGGAAAGGAGGGGGGAATGACATTCTGACATATGGTGAAAGGGGTGCAAGGTTGAGAACCACTGATCTAAGTAATCCCGACCATCTCGCCAACCTTCCACAAAAGACTCTCTTTGGGGCGTGGCTTCATAAAAGTGTTGCAGATCTCTTGAAACTGAATGTCCCAATCACCCCAGACGAACCTATTAATGCCATTCCTCCTTGGCTGGACATATCAGTTCCTATTAATTACACTCCTGTTGGTAGTAAGCAAATGTTAAACACCGATGTGGTGAGATGTGTCACACTAGAAACTATTAACAGACACATAGAGAGTATTAAATCAAGTGAATGTTATGCTTTTACTGATGGTTCTGTGCAGACAAACACAGGTAGAACAGGCTGTGCAATTGTAATATATAAAGAAAAAGAGATGATAGTGTCAAACAAACAAAGGCTGAACAACTGGGCCAGCACAACACAAACTGAACTAACTGGATCTACTTAGCCACAGACTACCTCAAAGAAAATGGAGGTGGGGTGATATTCTGTGACTCTCAAAGTGCTTTGAAATCAATGAACAGCCCGTCAGGCTCTATGTCTAAAGTTGTATGTGATATTAAAAGGAATGTGATAACTGCCAATGAGAAAAACTTTCGTATCGAATTTGTGTGGATTCCGTCCCATGTTGGAATCAGGTATCATGACCGTGCTGATAGACTGGCCAATGAGGCATGTAAGAAAGAAAATGTTGACCGTGACCTTGGCCTGTCCAATGCTGTAATTAAAAGCATTCAAGTCAGAATCATGAACTCTGATCTAGAAGAAGTGAGAAATGCAGAGAGACCTGACAGTTGTAGCATTAGTAAATATGACAAATTTTGTAACAAGAGGTACCGGTATGGCGAGCATAAGGACAGAACCAGACAATGTGATGTAGTCGTGGCCAGAATTAGGCTCGGATACAGACACATCTTGCAAGTTAGTAACGCTGTACCCATACCAGAAAACTCAGCATGTAAACTTTGTGATAAACCTTTAAAGCATACACTTGAACACTATATTATCGAATGTGACACTGTCAAAGACTTCAGGCCACCTGACTTATTGTATCTTGAACTATGTAATTACTTCTTTGAATCAGGTGTGCTTGAGGACATTCTTGCTGTTTATCCCAAATTTGCTAGCCCACACTGATTAGTCTTCAATTAGAATATGACTCCAATGTATGTGATCCACTGACCTATATATACTGCTAATGAATATGATGTATTTCCTTCTTTGTGTACGAACCTCTGTCCTGCATGGCAGTGAACAGTGGCATTACCCACATGAATCTGACCGACGTATATGTATGTATGTGTGCGTGTGTGTATATATATGTATATGTACATGTATACTGTATGTGTATGTATATATGTATATGTATGTATATGTGTGTGTGTGTGTGTTTACATATATGTATATGTACTGTCAATGAATATGATGCATCTCTTTGTGTACGAACCTCTGTCCTGCATGGCAGTGAACAGTGACATTACCCATATGAATCTGACCTCTATACATTTTTAGCTGTTAATGAATATGATGTATTTCTTTGTGTATGAACCTCTGTCCTACGTGGCAGTGAGAAGTGATACCACCCTCAGTGTCAAGACCTGACTGAATTACTCAGAATAGGCAAACTGTACTACAAGCTCTGCCAATAAATTTGTTAAACTAAAATTCTGCTACAGATTTTGAATGGAACTTTCCCTGTTGATTCAGAAGGACAAATAATCATTCCTCAAGGATATGGAAACGCTGTAAAGTCCTCAACTGAGCTCACTAACATGGTCTACCCAAACATTATCCACCACTACAAGGATCACAAGTGACTGCGTGAACGTGCAATTCTGGCACCAAAGAATGAAACAGTGGCTGAAATCAACATGACTCTACTCAGACAGCTTCCAGGCAGTGAGACCTCATTCAAATCTGTTGATACAGTAAAAGGCCAGGACCAAGCAGTCCAGTACCCTGCAGAATTCCTTGATTCTTTGGAGCCCGCTGGAATGCCTCCTCACCACCTCACTTTCAAGATTGCAACTCTTAAGAAATCTTGAACCACCAATCCTCTGCAATGGCACAAGACTGGTGGTAAAAACATGATGCCACATGTACTGGAAGCTACAATACTGACAGGAAAAGCTAAAGGAGAGGACGTTTTTATACCAAGGATACCTCTCATCACCACTGACCTGCCATTTGAGTTCAAGCGACTTCAGTTCCCTGTTAAAATGAGCTTTGCCATGACCATCTACAAAAGCCAGGGGCAGTCTTTAAAGATGGTTGGCCTAAACTTGGTGTTTCCTTGCTTCTCTCATGGACAGTTCTATGTTGGATGCTCCAGAGTGGGAACTGGCGTAAAATCTGTACATACTTGCTGCTAATGGCAAAACCAAAAATGTGGTCTACCTTAATGCACTACAGTGAGACAATGTGGAGCCTCCCGGAGGGTGGCGTCCTACTGTGGCCTAGTGAAAGAG
This sequence comes from Homarus gammarus, assembly GCA_958450375.1. Taxonomy (NCBI): domain Eukaryota; kingdom Metazoa; phylum Arthropoda; class Malacostraca; order Decapoda; family Nephropidae; genus Homarus; species Homarus gammarus. The sequence goes on from CAUDMG010000587.1 coordinate 175,293, forward strand.
CCGCTCAGAGGGCGGCGATTTCGCTAGTATACATAAAATGTAAATTTTTCGGATCATCATAACTGAGACTGAGACAGACCTCACAACGGACGTCGTTGTAGCAATGGAGTTGCATTGATGCTGAGTTTCACAATATGCCTATTCATGCTGTTTATGCCATGTCTAATTTATGAAGTGACAAAGCAAATAATACTTGATATTGTCATGGTCACAATGACGGCGGGTCCGTTTTAAACTTGATGATTCATATTATACTCCACGCCTGCAAAACATGTGGATAACTGGTGAGTTATTGCTAGGTAGAAAGGCGTTTTCCCTCTCCTTAAGTCCCGCCTATTTTGTACTAACCGTTGTCAATGCATATATGCCACTTTCTCCTGGCAAGCTCAATCTCGAATAAGCTTATGTAAATCAATTTTAGAAATTCGCCAAATCTGTGTCAACTGAGGGTCATCTGTGAATGTGTAGCAGTTGCTTTGAATGTAATTTCTGTCATTGCGTGAGTAGTAACCCCTGGCAACTGACGGCGTATATAAACCTATGCGAGAAGGAGGAACAGCCCTTCCTTGACGTCTACAAAATATTCTCAGGTATGTAAGCTAGTGTTCCCCGCCCATGTAGTCATTCAGTTTAACTTAATCAAATTGGTGAGTATCAGCATCCATGTTGTAACAGTGAAATTGTCATTTACCCAGTGTACGAATTACTATAACGTAAATATCGTCTGTTGTTGCTAGACGAAAGATTGTTTGAGATTGAGTCATCATCAGCCTTCCTTGACGTCTACAAAATTATCGCAGATCCAGTGTGTGGGTTATTTGAACACCCCCACCTGCTGCCCGGGGTCGGTGGCTATCTAACAGTTAGCTGTCTTGGACGATGTCACTGATTCGGCAGGATTGACTGCTCCAATCTGCATCGTGGGGTTAGACCCCAGACTCTCGCCTTGTGCCAGACTTCAACCGACCATAACAGCGATCTTCATTTGTTGAGATGCCAGTGTTCTACCCTGGGACACTCCATACAGTTATATGGTCCACAGTATTTGTTGTAGATGATTGGGGATAATTAACTGGAAATAATTATCTCATGTTGGGTATTGAACCCATATAAATTGTTACTATCAGTAATAACGTGTTGTGTTGTGAGTGCATCTTCCATATGTACTAACAACAGTTCTGTGTAGGTACCTATATGTAAGTTTGTCTTGTAGCTGTATGTTAATGTCATGTAACTCCAGTAATGTTGTGAGAAGCAGAGTATCCACTTGGATTTCCAGTTGAGTAAAGCCACGGGGTTAAGCCTTGTAGATGTATGTAATGTCATGTACCTCCCAGGGCTGGATTCAGGAGTGGGCAAAATGGGCAGCTGCCCAGGGGCCTCCACAATCTGGGGGCCTCCACATGTGCGGTAGTAGCTATATCAGGGCTGGTCGACTTGAAACCACATGAATGACTCCAATCATGTCTCACTTTTGTGTGTGTGTGTGTGTGTGTAGGAATTTGTACACTATCAATAAATATACAGTTAATTAAAAATTTCTCAATGTTCTAATTTCCTCAATATAACTGCATATAGCTTCAAATTTCTCCAACGAAGTGTTCAAATTTCAAAATTTTCCCGGGGGGCTTACAGCGCCCTCCGGAACTCCCAGATGTTTAGGCTCGCTTCACTCGCCACCCCACCCTCTTGGGTAGTTATAATGAGTGGGGGCCTCCACAAAGAGGCTGCCCATGGGCCTCCACAGGTCTAAATCCGGCACCAGTACCACCAGTAATGTTGTAGAAGCAAGAGTATTTAAGTGAAATGCAGTTGAGTTAAGCCAAGGAGTTGAGCCTTGTAGTTGTATGTTAATGACATCTTTTACCCAAATTTAATTTCATTAATAAACCATTTCTTAGAGTATATTAGTGGTGTCATTTTCTCCCAGTATCCACCTTTATTTTGTCCAATGGCTTGATACCAGAATTACAGTACCTATGTGCCCTAACCCTCGCCATGCTACCAAAGGTCTGAGGTGATGAAGTAACTATGAAAAGAAATACTTAGAGAGAACACTGAAGGAAATAAGACAAAGAAAGAAGTATGAAATAAGAATATAAGGGAGAGAAGAAAATCCCCGCCCTTGTAATGGTGGCAGCGTGTTCCCCGGCCTTATAATGGTTCGCAGAGGTGGTCGTGTAATTTACATAGTATCAGGTTAGGAGGAATAAATGTGATACTGTGGGTATTTTTTTTAAGGGTGATTTGTATTAACCATTTCTCTGTACAGGTACCTAATAACCATTTCACTGTAATTTAATGAATATTTCAGATTGCTAATAATTTTGTTCCATATTTTTCCAGTGTGCTAATTAAGTAGGAACTTAATTATTTCTTTGGGTACTATTTTCGTTTAATGGAAACAGAGTTAAGGAAATGTGCAAAAATTTCTTGTGGTTTTGCGGAGAAGTTGAAATAACAGTTCAGGGTAAATACTTTACTTGAAGTTAGGTTAGAATAATTGCCTCAAGGATATTAGAAATCTTTTTAGAGTAGAGTGTACAGTACTTGTAATGCTGTTGCGTGGAAACATGAAATGCTCAAAGTATTGATTTGTCTGAAAAACAAAGGTCAGTTACCTAACTTGTACTTTTTTTTTATTCTTCTTGTGAAATCTCAGGAAAGTGTTTGTTGTATACCAAGGTAATATTTTTGGGTGCCTTCCTACACTGATACCATAGCAACTGTTGTGACCACTCGAGTTAATATTTGATATTTCAGACAATGAGCGAGCAGTGAACATCTGCCGTGATAAGTGTTGTGGGCAGTGTTAATTTCTGAGTGTCACCGGAAGGCCATAATTGTAGTAAGGTTATGTAACTTAGTGTATTTGAAATTGTGATATATATTGGATGTATTTGTTTTAGTTTAAATTGGAAGTGTTTTAGTTCTCAGTTGACGTCAGTTTTGACAAATGAATTTATAGGTATAACACGAGTTTAGTGTTAAAATTCCTTGTACATTGTATTTTTGTGTTGTTTCTATTAGTTTATAATTTTAGTGCATAGGGCATGAGTTTCTATCAGTGTAGACTTACAGGCATTGTCAGTAAGTGTGTTTTATTATTATTTGAGATCTAATACATGTATAATTTCAGCAATTGCATTGATGGGTTGAGGACTCTGTGATGATATGGACATCTATAAAAGAACGCAATCTTTGAAAATGGATTGTTGAAAATACATGTAAGGACCACCAAATTGTGAGTACAACAGAGTACATTGTGAAGTGATAACAGTGTTAAAATCATTGCAATTGAAAAGACAGTAAATACTTGTTGAGTACCGAGGGGACAGTATCGTAAAGTAGTATCAATTATCTTTGTGAGCATGACTCTCAGTAATGGAAATGTCTATGATTTTCTTTAAAGTTAGTTGATTTTCTAGAGTAAAGTGTAATTCGGGAAGAGTTCATACAGTGTTGCACCATACAGAGATTGTCAATAACAAGTACCATTGCTTTGAGTATGCACAGTGTGTCTTCAAAAGTGACAGAAGAGTACAGTGAGGTTTTCCTCGTGTAGTCATCAGTGAAGCCCTAAAGTAAAGCTTCACATATCCAGTATTATCACTAGGGGAGTGAATAATAATTTGAGCAGTATTTTGAGCAGTATTTCAAGTGTTTTTTGTGTATTAGAAGGTCAGTTAGGCAGTAATCCGATTGTATTTGAAGGTGTTGTCATGGTCACGTTGACTGCTGATCTATTTAACTAATGATTCTTATTAAACTCCACGCCCGCAAAACATGAGTGAGTTAGCGACCCCTGAGAAGACGTGTTTTTTTCCCCATAGACGCTACACTTGTGTTCCCTCCCAGAGTCCCGCCTTTGTGAAGACAGTTATCAATGCGTTGTTATTCCACTTTCTCCTGGGAAGCTCAATCTTGAATTAGTCTGTGTAAATCAACTCAAGTAATTCGCCAGACCTTTGTCAACTGAGGGTCATCTTTGAATGAGTAACAGTTAATTTGTTTGTAAATATTGTCATTGCGGGAGTAGCGATCACTGGCAACTCAGGGTTATATATACTCCAAGATAAGCCAGGGAGAGCCCTCCTTGATGCTGCTCCAATGTTTCTCCAGGTATGTTTTTGTGTAGCCATTCAGTTAATTGTAGTGAATACCAGTGTTTACCAGTGTTCATGATTTAACAGTTGAATTTTCATTCACCCAGTGTAGAAGAAATATAACGTAAGTACGTCTGTCGTCTAGACAAGAGAGTTGTTTGTGTTGTCATGCTCCTTGACGCTGTTCCAATGTTTCTCCAGATCCCATTGTGATTCTTGCAACCAGTCAACCACGGCCCCGGATGTAGTAGATAACCAGCAGGGATCATATCTGAAACGATGGCACCGATGCGGCCTGATTAATGTGCCCCACGGCTTCGTTGGGCCAGACCCCAGACTCGCCATGTGTCTGGCTACCCTACAATAACAACGGTCGTGAGCTCTAGTGTTCTACCCTGGGTTACTCCTTGGAAGTATATGTCCACAGAGAGGGTTGTAACATGTATGTTAGGGATAATTAGATGGAAATAATTATCCCATGGTGGGTAGTGGACCCCTGTACATGCTAGTTTAATTATTAACGAGTATGTTGAGTAAGTACTGAGTCTGCAATAAGCCCAGGAGTTGAGCCTGGTAGTTATATGATTAATACTATATCTTTTCCCCTTTGATTTCATATTAATAAACTTGTTTTTAGAGTACTTTAGGTGTATTCCTTTCTCCCACAGTATTTTACCTTTATTTCCATCCAAGTGACTTGATACCAGAATTACCATACCCATGTGCCTAGACCCTCGACCATGCTACCAAAAGAATGTCCATGCTACCAAAAGAATAGGTGACGGAACTGAGTAAGGGTAAGACTAAGAGAAGTAAGTAAGATGAGGGTGGTGTAGATACAAGGGGGAACCCGAGCCCTCACATTGGTGTGCAGCTGGGATGTAATTTATACGGTATCAAGGTCAGGAGGAATAAATGTGATACTGTGGGTAATTTCTGTGTTTAAGTGTGCATTTGTAATAACCATTTCTCCGTACAGATACCTCATCATGTCACTGTAACTAATGAATATTTCAGAGTGCTAATAATCTTGTAATGTAATTTTTCCCAGTGTACGGTATAGTTGTAATTCTGTGCAATTTTTTTTGAGGTTACGGAGATGTTGATAGCAGTTCATGGCAAATACTTTACTTGGAGTTAGGTTAGAACATTGGCCTTGAGAAAATTAGAAATCTGTTTTAAAGTAAAGTGTACTGTAAAATGTGAATACTTATAATGTTTAAGTACTGTATTGAAAAGTGTCTGAAAAACAGAGGTTAGCTACCTAATTTTTTTGCAATCTTTTGTGAAAATCTCAGAAAAGTGTTGGTTGTATGCCAAGGTAAATTTTTTTTGGGTGCCTTTCTGCACTGGTACCATAGCAATTGTTGTGATCACTCGAGTTAATACTTTGTTATTTACAGACAATGAGGGACATTGAACATGTGCCATGTTAAGAGTGTTGTGGACAGTGTTGATTTCTGAGTGTACCGGAAGGCCGTAATTATATTAAGGTTATGTAACTGAGTGTTATTTGTAATTGACATATTATGGAGGTAGTTGTTTTAATTTCAATTGGAAGTGTTTTAGTTATAAGTTGATGTCCGTTTTGACAAGTGAATTTATTTGTATAACATGTGTTGTGTTAGATTCCCGAGTATATTGTATTTTTTGTATCGTTTCTACCAGTATGATTTTTAGTTCATAGAGCATTAGTTCTAGCAGTGTAGGCTTACAGGCATTGTCATTAAGTGTGTTTTATGTTTATTTGAGATCTAATACATGTATAATTTCAGCAATTGCTTTGATGAGTTGAGGACTCTATGGTGATATGGACATCTGTAAAAGAACGCAATCTTTGAAAATTGATTGGTGAAAGTACATGTAAGGACCCCCCATTTGTGAGTACAACAGAGTACATTGTGAAGTGATAACAGTGTGTAATCATTGAAATTGAAAAGACAGGGAATATTTGTTGAGTACCGAGGGGACAGTCTCGTAAAGTATTACAGTATTACCACTTTATTTTTGTGAGAGTGACTCGGTAATGGAAATGTCTCTGATTATTTTTTAAGTTTGATTTGTTAGAGTACAGTGTAATTCCGGAAGAGTTAATACAGTGTTGCACCCTACAGAGATTGACAATAACAAGTACAATTACCTTTGAGTGTGTACAGTAAGTTTGTCTTGAAAAGTGACAACAGAGTATAGTGATGTTTTTCCCGTGTATTCATCAGTGAAGCAGTAAAGTACAAGTTCACATTTCAGTATTATTACTACGGGTAATGAGTAATAAGTTGAGTAGTAATTTGTGCTATAATTTTGAGCCAGTATTTCAAGGGTTTTCATGTATTAGGACAGTTAGGCAATAATCCATTCGTTTTTGAAAGTGTGCACTGTGCCCGTGTTGTGTAGTACAGTGAGTAGTTGTGACCTCCAGGCATGATGACCATCACAAGAGAACAGCTCAGGGCAGTCAGCTCAGAACCTGTATCTAGTAAGTTGATGTGTAGACTTGAGAAATATGAGGGTGGAGACATGTTCATTCTCAGGAATGACACCCAGTTTTCACCACCAGTTGCTTCATCAGGTGCATGGCCTGATGGACAAGGAAGTGTAGAAAAGAAGAGTGTGGAATGCCTCTCTTGCTAGTTATGTGAGAGACGAGCATCAGTGTTACCGAGATTTCTTTAAAGGGTTGTAGACTTTGACTGGAATGCATTGATTGTTGACGTGCATGGTGAAGAGTGATGTTTTGCATACTTGTGTTGCAATTGAGAAGTACAACTGGTAAGTGAGTACGTTGTTTGCCATGTGAGTTGTGAAATGTGTTGTATTGGGAATGTTTGGGAGTATGTTGGTGTTTGTGTTTTTTTCTTTGATTTTTTTTTAGATGGGGATTGTCAAGTGCAGTAGACACAGAGATTGGAAGATGGATTGGCTGTTATGCAATCATCTGATGGGTATCTGTTACTAGTTGAGTAAAGATACCAGTTGAGAGTTCTCAAGTTTTGCCGGTAAAGCCATAGCTAGGCTTATTGTGGATGTGTATAGGAGTAATGTTCGTGACTTTTAGGTGAAGTCAGGCCTTGACATGGCGCTGATTTCACCACATAGCTAATGCCATAAGTACAGATAGTTTTAGGTTTGGCTGTACTCCCATAAAGACCGTTAGGAGGTGCATGTATTCTTAGGAATCTCCACTCGTTCGGGATCCTTCGAAGGTTGCTGCCTTTCGCGAGTAGGACAGGGCTCTTTAGTTTAAAGCCAAACATGTCATTCCTTCGACTTGATGGGGTCTGTTCATCTACGTCCTAGCTTGAGAAGTCTAAGTTAAATCTCAGTGGTGTCGAGTAAGCATTTGATCAGTCTCCACTTTGAATTTTGTTATGAGAAACTGTATCTTCAGAGTTTGAATTGTGTAACAAATTTTTTATGTTTTGTATGTAACCCCATTTTATGTTTTTTTTTATTATTGCATTATTCTCCTATGTATGTTTAATTACTTGTATTTTGTTTCCCTATGCCGTGTTGTCTATGATAATAGATTATTTTTGTTTTTTAGCTACTGTTTATTTCATGTATGTAACCACTGTTTATTTTTATTTTGTATGCTTTGGTACCAGATACCTGTAATAGTCCTGATGTGTTTTACGAGTGTATGTAGTGTGAAACCGTGACGAAAGGTAACAGTTGTTTAAAGAATCTGTGTAATTACTGTACATGTTTAGCGAACGTTACCGCTTAATAAGAATCTCGGGAAACGGGAGAGCTTTGTCATGGTCACGTTGACTGCTGATCTATTTAACTAATGATTCTTATTAAACTCCACGCCCGCAAAACATGAGTGAGTTAGCGACCCCTGAGAAGATGTTTTTTTTTCCCCATAGACGCTACACTTGTGTGATCCCTCCCAGAGTCCCGCCTTTATGAAGACAGTTATCAATGCGTTGTTATTCCACTTTCTCCTGGGAAGCTCAATCTTGAATTAGTCTGTGTAAATCAACTCAAGTAATTCGCCAGACCTTTGTCAACTGAGGGTCATCTTTGAATGAGTAACAGTCAGTTTGTTTGTAATTATTGTCATTGCGGGAGTAGCGATCACTGGCAACTCAGGGGTTATTATACTCCAACATATGCCAGGGAGAGCACTCCTTGACGCTGCTCCAATGTTTCTCCAGGTATGTTTTTGTGTAGCCATTCAGTTAATTCAGTCAATTGTAGTGAATACCAGTGTTCACCAGTGTTCATGATTTAACAGTTGAATTGTCATTCACCCAGTGTAGAAGTAATATACGTAAATACGTCTGTCGTCTAGACAAGAGAGTTGTTTGTGTTGTCATGCTCCTTGACGCTGCTTCAATGTTTCTCCAGATCTCATTGTGATTCTTGCAACCATTCAACAACGGCCCCGGATGTAGTAGATGCCCAGCAGGGATCATATATGAAACGATGGCACCGATGCGGCCTGATTAATGTGCCCCACGGCTTCATTGGGCCAGACCCCAGACTCGCCATGTGTCTGGCTACCCCACAATAACAACGGTCGTGAGCCCTAGTGTTCTACCCTGGGTTACTCCTTGGAAGTATTTGTCCACAGAGAGGGTTGTAACATGTATGTTAGGGATAATTAGATGGAAATAATTATCCCATGGTGGGTAGTGGACCCCTGTATATGCTAGTTTAATTATTAACGAGTATGTTGAGTAAGTACTGAGTCTGCAATAAGCCCAGGAGTTGAGCCTGGTAGTTACATGATTAATACTATATCTTTTCCCCTTTGATTTCATGTTAATAAACTTGTTTTTAGAGTACTTTAGGTGTATTCCTTTCTCCCACAGTATTTTACCTTTATTTCCATCTAAGTGACTTGATACCAGAATTACCATACCCATGTGCCTAGACCCTCGACCATGCTACCAAAAGAATGTCCATGCTACCAAAAGAATAGGTAACGGAACTGAGTAAGGGTAAGACTAAGAGAAGTAAGTAAGATGAGGGTGGTGTAGATACAGTGGGAACCCGCGCCCTCACAGTGTCCACTGTGCCTGTGTTGTTTAGTTACAGTGAGTTGTTGTGACCTCCAGGCATGATGGCCGTCACAAGGAGACAGTTCAGGACAGCCAACTCAGAACCTGTGTCTGATAAGTTGATGTGTAGAGTTGAGAAGTATATGGGTGGAGGCATATTCATTCTCAGGAATGACACCCAGGTCTCACCACCAGTTGTTTCATTAGGTGAATGGCCTGATGGACAGGAAGGTGTAGAAGGGAAGAAGAGTAAGGAATGCTTCTCTTACTAGTTGATGTAAGACATTGGCATCAGTGTTGCCGAGATATCTTTAAAGGGTTGCAGACCTTTAAACTGGACTGCATTGGTAGTTGATGTGCATGGTGAAGAGTTATGTTTTGCATATTTGTGTTGCAATTTAGAAGTACAACTGGAAAATGAGAGAATGTGTTGTTGTCATGGTCACATTGATGGCTGGTCTGTTTTAGAACTTGATTCTTATTATACTCCACGCCCGCAAAACATGAATGGGTAACTGGTTAGCTACCCCTAAGAAGAAACGCGCTTTTCCCTCTTGATGTTTTACACCAAGGCTCCCTGGCTAAGTTCCTCCCATGTTGAAGACAGTTGCCAATACGTATATATTCCACCTTTTTCCTGGCAAGTTCAATCTCTATTAGTTTATGTAAATCAACTTAAGTAATTCGCCAGACCTTTGTCAACTGGGGTCATCTTTGAAAGTGTAGCAGTTGGTTTGTTTGTAATTTTTGTCATTGCGGAGACAGCTACGTCTGGCAACTCGGGTATAAAAACCCCTGGCGGGACGGAGGATCAAGCCTCCCTCCCGTGAAGATTCTACAGTTGTTCTCAGGTATGTTAGACAAGTGTTCCCCGCCGATATTGTCTTTCAGTTCAACTTAGTCAATTGTGTGAATATCAGTGTTCATGTTGTAACAGTGCAATTGTCATTCACCCAGTGTGAGAAGTAATAGAAAGTAAATGTCGTCTGACATTGCGAGACGAGAGATTGTTTGTGTTTGAGTCACCATGCTCCCCCCCGTGACGATTCTATAATTGTTCTCAGATCCAGTGTGTGGGTTATTTGAACACCCACCGGCTGCCCGGAGTCGGTGCATACCTAGCAGTTAGCTATATATGGACGATGTCATTCATTCGGCCTGATAAACTGCAAGTCAACATCGTGGGGTTGGACCCCAGACCCACCACGTGTCATAGTACAACCGACCACAATAACGGTCGTCAGTTGTGAGACACCAGTGCCCTACCCTGGGACACTCCTGGAAGTTATGGTCCACCGTGTCTGTTGTATATGATTGGGGATAATTCTGGCATATGATTTTCCAATGTTGGGTAGTGAACCCATGTGTAACTTGTTGGTTTCAGTAATAACGTGTTGTGTGTTGTGAGTGCATCTCAAATGTACTAACAACAGTCTGTGAAGGTATCAGATGTAAGTTGTCATGTAAGGTAATGTCATGTACCAGTACAGTAATGTGTGAGAAGTAAGGTACCCACTTGGATGGGTAGTTAAGAGAAGCCAAAGGTTGTTCCTGGTAACTATATGTAAAGTAATGTAACACCAGTAAGGTTGTGAGTAATAAGAGTACAGTATCTGAGTAAATTGCAGTTGAGTAAAGCCTTTTCTTCAAGTATATTAGGGGTATTCATGTCCCGCAGCATTTCACCTTTATTTCCGTCCAAGTGACTTATCAGAATTACAGTACCCATGTGCCGGCCCTCACCATACTACTAAAGAACTAAGGTTATGTAGTAACCATGAACTGAAATATCTAGACAGAACAATTGAGGAAATAAGACAAGACGAAGTATGTATTAAGAGTTTAAAGAAGTAGTAGTGTACCCCCGCTCCTAAAAGGGTGGCCGCTTGAGTCGCCCCCCCCCCCCTTACAATGGTGGCAGCTTGTGCATGGTAACCTCCCCCCTTACATTGTTGCCGTGCATCAGTAAGTTGTGGAAAGTGAGTATGTTGTTTGCCCATGTGAGTTGTGGAATGTGGTGCAATGGGTATGTTTGTAAGTATGTAGGTATTTGTGAATTGTATTTTATTTTTTTTCCGGAGAGGGATTGTCAATTTGCAGTAAAGACATGGAGATTGGAAGATGGATTGGCTGTTATGCAATCATCTGATGGGTATCTGTTACTGGTTTGAGCAAAGTTACCAGTTGTGAGTTCTCAAGTTTTATGTGTTAAGTCCTAGCTAGGCTTGTTGTTGTGTATAGGAGTAGTGTTCATGACTTTTAAGTGGGATCGGGCATGAAGCATGGCGCCGATTCCGCTACATTGCTAATGCCATAAGTACAGACAGTTCTTGGTTTGGTTGTGTTCCCACAAGGACCGTTTCGTCTTGCATTGTATTCTTGGGAATATCTCCGCTCGTTCAGGATCCCTTGAACGTTGCTGCCTCTGGCGAATAAGACATGACTTTTGAAATACAAAACAAATCATTCCTTCGACTCGATGGGGTCCGTTTATCTACTGTATGTCCAAGCTTGAAAAATCAAAGTTAAATCTCAGTGGTGTCCAGTAAGCATTTGATCAATCTCCTCAATGAAAACTTTCTTGATATGAGAAGCTGTATCTCAAAAGTGTGTATTGTGTAAAAAAAAATTTGTTATGTATGTAACCCCATTTTTATGCGTTTTATATAACAGTACATTATTCTCCTATGTATGTGTATTTACGTGTATTTTGTTTCCTTATTCAATGTTGTAAGTGATAATAGATTGTTTTTTCTTTTAACTACCGTTTATCCCATGTATGTAACTTTATATTCTTGTTTTCTATGCCTTTTTGTGACAGATGCCTGTAATAGTCCTGATGTGATGTTATGAGTGTATGTAGTGTGAAACCATGACAAAAGGTAACAGTAATTTAAAGAATCTGTAAAACTACTGTTCATGTTTAGCAAACGCTACCGCATAATAAGAATCTTGGGGAAAGGGGGAACTGTGTCATAGTCACAATGACTGCTGGTCTGTTTTAAACTTGATGATTCATATTATACTCCACGCCCGCAAAGCCTGTGGATAACTGGTGAGTTATCCATAGGAAGAAAAGCGTTTTCCCTCTCCGTAAGTCTAGCCCATTTTGTACTAACCGTTGTCAATGCATATATTCCACTTTCACCTGGCAAGCTCAATCTCGAATTAGTGTATGTAAATCAACTTTAGAAATTCGCCAGACCCGTGTCAACTGAGGGTCATCTTTGAATGTGTAGCAGTTGATTTGAATGAAATTTCTGTCATTGCGTGAATAGCCACCTCTGGCAACTCACGGCGTATATAAACCTATGCGAGAAGGAGGAACAGCCCTTCCTTGACATCTACAAAATTATCTCGGGTATGTAAGCCAGTGTTCCCCGCCCATGTAGTCATTCAGTTTAACTTAGTCAATTTTGTGAGTATTAGTGTTCATTTTGTATCAGTGAAATTGTCATACCCAGTGTAAGAATTACTATAACGTAAATGTCGTTGCTAGATGAAAGATTGTTTGTGATTGAGTCATCATCAGCCTTAATTGATGTCTACAAAATTATCTCAGATCCAGTGTGTGGGTTATTTGAACACTCCACCGGCTGCCCGGGGTCGGTGGCTACCTAACAGTTAGTTGTCTTGGATCATGTCGCCGATTCGGCAGGATTGACTGCTCCAATCTGCATCGTGGGGTCACCCCAGACTCTTTCCATGTGTCAGACTTCAACTGACCATAACAGCGATCTTCATTTGTTGAGACGCCAGTGTTCTACCCTGGGACACTCCGTACAGTTATATGGTCCACAGTGTTTGTTGTAGATGATTGGGGATAATTAACAGGAAATAATTATCCCATGTTGGGTAGTGAACCCATATAAATTGTTAGTATCAGTAATAACGTGTTGTGTTGTGAGTGCATCTTCCCTATGTACTAAAAACAGGTCTGTGAAGGTACCATATGTATGTTAATGTCATGTACCTCCAGTAATGTTGTGAGAAGCAGAGTATCCACTTGGAATTGCAGTTGAGTAAAGCCACGGGGTTGAGCCTTGTAGTTGTATGTAATGTCATGTACCACCAGTAATGTTGTAGAAGCAAGAGTATCTAAGTGAATTGCAGTTGAGTTAAGCCAAGGAGTTGAGCCTTGTAGTTGTATGTTAATGACATCTTTTACCCTAATTTAATTTCATTAATAAACCATTTCTTAGAGTATATTTGGGGTGTCATTTTTTCCCAGTATCCACCTTTATTTTGTCCAATAGCTTGATACCAGAATTACAGTACCCATGTGCCCGAACCCTCGCCATGCTACTAAAGGTCTGAGGTGATGAAGTAACTATGAAAAGAAATACTTAGAGAGAACACTGAAGGAAATAAGACAGAGAGATAAGTATGAAATAAGAATATAAGGGAGAGAAGAAAATCCTCGCCCTTATAATGGTGGCAGTGAGTTCCCCGCCCTTTTAATATAAGAGTGAACAGCGACAGCAATATACAATATATCGGTCTACGTGGGATCTGCCGTGTTACTGAAATTTAAATTGCGTTGGTTTAGCACCGAATTAAGGTTTCAAATCAAAGGACTTGCAGGCAACACTTCTAGTAAGGCATTTCTGGTTGTGCCAGTGTGGCACCAGTTGTTCATGGCGCCTAACCCATCGTGACACTGTGGGTTCGTTCTCCCCAGTTCGTCGTGCTATCTCAGCGTTACGTATACCCTCGTTGTGAAGGGCAAAGATTATTCCTCACTCCATTCGATGTAAGATCCTGTTCATGACCAGCATGGTGTGGTTATCCGTTTAAGACATCCATTCCTAGTCATGTAATAATGCGATCTGAAGCCTCGGATGATGCACATCATTCGAAAATGCATTTACTCATTCATGCTTAAATCTAGCGGATGTAGAAGTACCAACTGTTCAGAAACAGGTCGAATACCATTGCTCGGAAAGCCTCGACCTCATGGCTAACGATACTTTTTGAGGGGACTGTACAGTACAACAGCCAACTTTACTCTTGCGGTAATGGCGTATACACCTGTGACTAAGTACACAAAAACACATAAATAATCCCCGAACATGTCCACACTGTTTGTTATGTATACGGAAATAACAAACGTGGCCTAGCAGAGATAGAATTAGTCACAAATAATTCATGAAGAAGGAACATGCAGTGGAAAAGATGGCGACTTAACAAAAAGGTGTGAGACACGCGCCTACAGCAGAGAAACGCAATACTAACATATTTATTAGGACATCGCCTCAGTGGCAATATAATCACAATAATATTGGGCACACTTACAGTATGTTCAACCTTGACGAAACGATCGACTGTCAATAACTGTTTCACTGATTATAATCAGTGAAACAATGTCTGTATTCACGTATGATGTCTTATGCCCCAGCGTAGATCCCACCATGTACACCGATGTCCAGCCTCCTACTCCCGCCTTCCACCCAGCGTGGAGACACCGCCCGTGGTGCCCTGCACTCATGCTCTGGGGGGTGGGAGCCGATTCGGAATTTTCGCAGCATTTAATACTCGCTACCTCCAGGCTCTAATGCGCTCTAAAGGTGGGCCGCAGATATTAGACTATGTGAGGAGCCGGCTGAGGTGACGTTGCCAGACGTTATGCCCCAGTCATTGCAGCCAATCCCCTGACAGAAAACTCACATCAAATGACAATGACCCTAAATGGATAAATAATTATTTCAAGAATTATTGGACAAAGGAAGGCTACAGGTAGGAAAATAAATCGTGGTGAAGTTTACCCCCGAGATTATTATAAGTATTTGCCAGTAAGATTAAGACCAAGATAAGAAAAGCAAAGAGGAATACTGAACTGAAGGCAGCAAGGGAGGCGAAGTCAAACCCTTAGAGATTCTTCCAATTGTCTCAAACTAAAACTTGAGACAAGATTGGACCAATACAGACAGAAACCAGCGGACTAACTGATAACGACGGAGAAAATTAGTAATAATCTGAACAGATATCTTTCATCAATTTTCACGACCGAAAATTTAAACATGATGCCCAAGACACCGACTGTCTACAGATGTAGTGAAGAAAATAAATTCAGCGAGATAGTAATGACTAGTAACGATGTTAGTAAACAAATAGATAAACAAAACCAGGTCCTGACGAAATATTTGCCGGAGTATTAAAGGAATGTAAGAAAGAACTTTGTATGCCCTTAGCAAACTTGTTTAACATGTTAATAAAAACCCGTGTAGTACCATAATCCTGGTAGGATAGCGAATGTGATACCGATTTTCAAGAAGGGAGATAGATCACTATCCTCAAACTACAATCCAATTAATTTAACATCAATTGTAGGCAAAGTGATGGAAGCAATAATTTCAAACTCAATTCGAAACCACCTCAAGAAACACCACTTGATCAATGATTCCCAGCATGGATTCACAAGTGGGCGTTCATGTCTGACAAATCTATTATTATTATTTTCAACTGTTTTCGAATCAGTGCATCACGGACACTATTATGAAGTGGATTATCTCGACTTTAACAAAGCCTTCGACAGGGTCCCCCATGAAAGACTAATACGTAAAGTGGAGGCTCGTGAAATTGGAGGAGATATTCTAAACTGGACTAGAGAGTGGTTACAGGACAGGAAACAGAGTCAGCATTAATGGCACTAAATCAGATTAGGGTAACGTCACTTGTGGAGTACCCCCAGGCTCAGTACTTGGACCATTACTATTTATTATATACATAAACGACATTGATATAGGCATACAGAGCAACATAAGTTAATTTGCTAAGGAGAGTAAATTAAGGCGTGTAATTATATTTGTCTAGGACTCCGCAAAACTGCAGGAAGATCTAAAAAAATTTTTCGCATGGTCTGAAAATGACAGATGAAGTTTAATGTGGACAAATGTAAATTACTTAGCCTTGGAGATGTAAACAAAGAAACAAGATATCAGGTGACCAACGTTGACATAGAGAAATCCTACAGTGAGAAAGATTAAGGGCTAATAATAAATAGAAATCTTAAACCAGGACAACGATGCGTATTTGCTCGAAACAAGGCTAACAAAGTACTTGGGTTCATACAAAGGAGTGTTAGTTACAAGACTAGCGAGGTTATCCTAAAAGTATATCTTGCACTTATGAGACCTCACTTGGACTATGCAGTTCAGTTTTGGTCACCGCACTACAGAATGGATATCAAATCCCTAGAAAGCATATAGAGGAGGATAGCAAGACTAATCCCGGGCATTAGGAATCTTAAAAATAGAGATATACTGAAACATCTGAATTTGCTCTTCCTTACCCTTTAACCATTGATTCTTTCTTGGTTAATGGGGCTGGAACATGTAAAAGTATATAGGGTTTTAGTTGCAAAACCCAATTGTCTGTTCTGTATTTATTGAGAAACTATCTCATATACAGAAATTGTGTATATCACCGTAACTTAATCACTGTAGCAATGAGTGTTAAAATGAGGACGGAGGCTATATTAAAGAGCTCTTCTAAATACGTCCGGTTGGTGTGAGGTGTTGAGTGACAATCCCAAGGCAACCGTCTTTTATACGCTGACCTCATCTGTCTTAGTGCCGCGCCTCAAAGAACTTATCCATCATGTGATGTGACCATGTCACCTCATAGCCAGTGGAAACTTACAGGGGGTGATATGGTTATATAAACCCAATGTACTACCCTGACATTTATATAAGAATTAAGGGGCTAATACATCGCTCGGTCACCATCTTCTGAGCTTCCTCGAGGAATAAACTAAACTTGTAAAATACGTCCTATACATAAACCTAACCATGTTACAAACATATGTGTAGACACTAAACTGGAGACTTTGGAACCGTAGGTTCATCAACTACTGGGTCCTAGACTTAAGTGTCTTACGGGCTAGTATATTATGTAAAATGTTCAACTTGGAAGACACTGACTTATAATAACAAAACAAAAATATCACTGCCAGAATTAACACAATAGTGGGAATGGTTAAACTTGGTATTGCAAATCCTCGTGCAAAATAAAATGGCAAATGATCTTCTAAATTAGCAAGCTGTGACTCTTTCAAGTAAGAAATAACTTTCAACTTCTCTGAGACAATATTGAGTTCACTAATAGTTAAATTAAGGACTTGAAACAAAGGAATTAAATCTGAAGCATGATTTATATTCAATGCAAAATGCTGATGAGAAGGCAAGGTCTTCAACGAACTACAAGTTATCTCACAGTAATCCGGAGCCCTATAATAACCTTTCATAACTAACTGTTTACCACCATCATGGTACTTTAAAATGACTTTAGTTTCATCAGGAAAGAAAAAATATTGCACTTTATGCAGATGTGCATGAAACACAGTTTTCCTAGTAATTGGCCTATAACTACATTGTGTTAGCGCTGTGCGTACGTTAGTTTGTATGGCTGCCAATTCACATATCCCTTCTTCAGCAGGAATAAATGCGAATACATAGGCTGGCCATCTATTAGCAGAAGTTATTTTGGGCTATCCAGAGTTTACAGTGTGTCATTAACATACAAGGGGAAGGGTTTCAAATGTCATGCACTAAATTTATGTTGCCCTAGCATAGGTATGTGGATAAGAATAGCATTGTGCGTGAGAGTTGACTCCAACAGAGGGTAATAATATTCTACCTCAAGATCTTTGAAAAATGGAGTTAAATGATAAGTCAACTTGGTTATTTGTAATGCTTCAAGAAGAGTCTTCACAGGCACAAGCTTTGCATCCACTCGTCCTAAACCTGCATCCACTATGCTTGCGATTAATTCATTTTTATTAGTAATTATATCTTGAACAGAACTTTCCGCAGCATGAATACTCAGAAAAATAAAGGAGCTACTCCAACGTAGGGACTGAATTCATCAACTTATAAACAACCCTAGATAAATGGTTAGACTTTCGATTCCAAGGCACTAATTGCATGAAAAGCTTGAGTAATAACACGATTTTGTTTAGAAACAGCTTGATCGACAATGTTCATGCGGTCTCCTAGTTTAGCTACATCCTCGGTAGTCGCTGTGCTAAATAGAGTGCTTTGTATAAGACCAACAAAATTAAACAATACTCGCTTTCTTAGCGTTTGGGAACGCACTTTCTTTGCAAGATCATTCTGAGACGCTAGAATAGTGTGTCCGACAGCGACGAGAATCTTGTGAAGGGTTCTGAGATGAAGCAGCTGAAGCTCAACAGTATGTGAAACCATTGCCGAAATGTTTGGAGTCGTACGGAGATCATCAAGGACAGTCAAAGCTGTCTGCAGTTGAGCGTCAATGGATTCCATCTGGCGTGGAAGCTTGAGCATTTCGTGCAATTTATATGTTATGTTTACCACGCCCTCAACAATAAGAACGCGTCCAAGGGGTGCAACAAGCGCACCAGGCTTAAGGACATCTATGGACATATCCGACAACAAAACGGTGCCACAAAGCAGTAGGAGCAGCACACTGATGATCCAAGCCATTCTGTAAAAGTTTCAATGTACTTTAATATTTGTTTGCAGAACGAAGTCTCAAACGATACTCATTAGGTACACTCTGCTTGTGTACTGTTTGAAAAGATGTCTATGACATCATTAACATTCGTCTGAAAAGATGTGTCTATGACATCATTACCATTCTCGGGGAATAAATCTTTATGGCCCTTTTTAAAGCGGTCTGCATGCACTACATCTGCAGTTTGTGCATAAGGCTTCCAAATTTTAAACTTGTTGCCCGCTTCTTTGGCGATAATGCGGAATGGACCAGAAAATTTGACTGAACGCTTAGAGTTCCTTTCAGGTTCTTTCACCATAACAGCATCGCCTATTTCTAACACGACAGGCTCACCTTGTTTATGTTGCTTAAAAATCATTTCAGCGCGTGACGCTGCTAAATGTTTCCGTACTTGGCCATGAATATCTGTAAAAACGCTGATTTGTTTTGTCGCGAAATCATCCAAATTAAAAAGAGGGCATTACCTGTCCGTGAGTACGTCATAAGACAGACGTTTGTCTATGCCATAAGCAATATAGTAGGGTGATTTGCCGGTAGAGCTATTAATCGACCCATTAATAGATGCTGCAACTTGCGTTTACCAATCCTCCCATGTGTATTACATATCACACACAATCGGGCGAAGCATCTCTAGGATCTTGCGATTGGCTCTCTCGACAAGGACATTAGCCTGTGGAGGATAGGCTATAATAAAACTTTTTTGTATTCCATATTGTACACAAATTTGTGCTACTTGCTGATTTTTTAACTCCAATCCATTGTCGGAGAGAAGAACCTTGGGTGTAGTAAAAGGACATATAAGATTCATCACTAAGACATAGGCCACAGATTCGGTTGTTTTATCCTTCAGTGAGACTAAAATCACAAATCTAGAAAAATGATCCACACACACTAGGACGTACGAGGATCCCTGATGACTCCTCGGAAGTTGTAACAAGTCTATCGCGACTGTGTCAAACGGACGTTCTGGTGTAGGATATTGTAGAATTGGAGCCGGTGATCTTGTAGTACCCTTATGTTGGGCACATGACAAACACTTAGCAATATGCAATTATATGTCTTTCTTCATAATTTTCCAAAACAAATTTTGTCTAATGTCCGTAAGGCATTTGTTACGTCTTGGTGACCTGCTTGAGGAACATCGTGGATCAACGTTATAGTCGTTTCACACAATGTTAGATACGACTATTTGTGTAACTATACCCTCAGACGTCTTCTTGGATCGATGGAGTATGTTATGTCGTAATTCAAACTGACTGAGCGGAAGAATCAATTTTGGAAGCTTAA
Organism: Homarus gammarus; assembly: GCA_958450375.1. NCBI lineage: Eukaryota > Metazoa > Arthropoda > Malacostraca > Decapoda > Nephropidae > Homarus > Homarus gammarus. Next base: position 195,190 of record CAUDMG010000587.1, read on the forward strand.
CTTCCTCTCCCGACTCTAAAGCAAAAATGACTGCAGACCACAAAGGATCGCGTCGTTGTTCATCCTCTAATTGTGAAAGAGTGAACGTAGATACATGCATCACTGGTGCACTAGTCCTAGACAAGGCGTAGGGGACCACATTCGCTCTTCCCGGTAAATACCTAAACTCGAGGTTGAATTCTTGAATGGTCAGATACCAGCGTGCTAATCTGCCTGATAGATTTCTGCCATGGAACAGTTATGTAACTGCCGCATGATCCGTAAAAACAGTTATTTTATAACCAAAGATGTTGTCTTTAAACTTTTTCAGTGCCCAAACAACAGCTAACATCTCTAAATGCGTTACTGAATAACGTGTTTCAGCATCATTAAGTTTACGACTTGCAAAAGCAATTGCTCTAAATTTTTCTCTTGAGTCCAACTGCATGAGTACAGCTCCGATTCCTAGTCCTGAAGCGTAGGCACACAGAGTGAAATCTTGAGAGTAATCAGAAAATGCTAAAACAGGGGCATTGGTAAGTGCTGTCTTCAATGCAACAAATACTATCTTCGTGTTCAGCATTCCATACAAAAATTGCATCATTCTTCAGTAACTTAGTTAAGGGTGACGCCAATGTCGCATAGTTCTTTATAAAAGAACGGTAATATCCAGATAAACCAAGAAAACTACGCACCTTATCTACCGATGTAGGACGTAGAAACTGAGCTACAGCCTTAACTTTATCATCAACTGTATGAATGCCGTCACCGTCAACTACATGACCAAGGTAATGGATTCTGAATTTTGAAAACTCACATTTAGAAAGATTAATTTTAAGACCTGCTGTGGAAAGTTTTTGTAACACTTCACGCAGTTTGACAAGATGGGTATCGACATCCTTACTGACTACTATGAGGTCATCCAAGTAAGCATAGACTGTGGTACCTATCAATCCAGGAAACAGGGTGTTGATCATCCTTTGAAAGGTCAGTGGGGCATTTCTGAGACCAAAAGGCATTCGCAGAAATTCAAAATAATCCAAAGGAGTACTGAAAACAGTAACCTCTCGGGATTTTTCATCGAGCGGTATTTGCTAATACCTGCTAAGCAAATCTAAAATGCTAAAAACCGCGTTATCCTTGCCAAAGGATTATAAGATATCACTCAAGACAGGCATAGGGTACCTATCTGGGATAGTATTTTCATTGACGCGCCTAAAATCAATATTTGGGAGCCAACCGCCATCCTTCTTTGGAACTAAAAACAAAGGGCTATTGAAAGGAGATTTAGAATGTGTGATAACCCTCTCATTCAACATAACCTGAATCATGTCCTGATCTGTAGCGCGCTGGCTATGTGGTAGTCGGTAAGCTGGTATGTAGATTGGATTCGTGCCCTCTTTTTAGGATATGTGATGTGAGGTTAGATCTGTGTGCCCCAACTGTTCCCCTGGTAAAGCTACAATGTTTCTGTAGTCGGCAAGCAGCTTTAAGAGTCTAGTCTTGACTTGAGAATGATCAATCACCTAAACATGTGGTAATAATTTATCTATCCTCTCCTGCCTAGTTTGTTGAGGTGGAGAAAAATACTACCAATTGGGAATTGTGTAGGCTGTGGTACAACAATGTTATGGTAAACTAGAAAATCAAACAAATAACATCCTTCTTTCAATATTCTAGGAGCGCCTGTTCTGTTAAGAACTAGAACGTCTGTTAAGCCACCAGGTCGAATCATGCTCACTGTCGATTCGTACGATAAACCCTTAACCTTACACGCTTCCGTTAGACATACTACATCAGTTCCCGTGTACATGTCATGTAAAACTACAATGGCCATGGTGATTTCCTCATTCTGATAGTGGAGAGTCCCCCGTTAATACTGCAGGTACAATCTTCCAACTTTTGCTGCTATAATCACGCTGGGGGAGTGAGTCTATGAGGTCTTGAGCTTGCTTTGACTCGTTATCCGCCTTCCTCCTAATGGGTATTGTGGATAACACTTTCAACCTTGCGGAGAGCAACGGTGCAGAATTACGCATAGAGCTGTAGGAAACACCCTTAAACGTAATAGAATTATTACCTGGACGAGCATCTATAAAAAAAATTTTATGTATCGGTAGACCTATCAACCCGTCAGCTGGTAAATTGAATTGCTAGACTACATAAAAATATGCATAAAAGGAAGTACCACGTCTAGAAAATCGTAGCGGTAAAATCACCATCCCTGCAAAGTTCAGCTGCGTCCCGGAAACTCCTTCGAGATCGGTGTCAGTAGGTCGAAATGAAATATCTTGGTGAGGAAATCTGCGTTGTAACTCTTGATAGGATGCCAACGCTAATACAATTGCGCACGCACCCGTATCAATATCCAGAGCAAATCTGATAGACCCAACTCCCGCCGGAATGGACAACACTTCCGCTTTGTTGAGGGCCGCTATTAAAGAGGCTGCCACAGAAGTGCTGTTGGGCGTTGGTACTGATGTACCTATCCTTCTTCGTTCTGGCACCGGCGCTGCTCTTCCCCCGACTTCTTGTAATGATAACGACGCGCTGTACGCTGCTGTGTTACCTGGGGTGATCCTGGTCTACGCTCCTAGCTCTTTGCATTGCGGCACAGTCATCTGTGTTGTGAGAGGCAAACTGATGGTACCCACACCACATATCAGCTTTATGGCCTCTCATAGACGTAGTCTTTGCAGCATCTGCATCTGTTTAGAGTGGTCCACGTCTTTGCCGTGGGCCGGTGGTTGGATGTCTCTTTTCTTTATTCATGACACCACCACTCTGGAGCTGGCAACAATCATCCACTGTATGACCTTTCTTCTTACCATGGGTTCAAACTAAAGTTTGTCGAGGTTTGTTACATGGGTTGTTAGGAACTCGTTGTTGCATTGTGGTTACAGGTGTAGTTGTCCTAGCTGGTGGAGTACGAGCTGACTTGGGAGCAAGTATATTTGCGTAATCTATGATCAAATCAGTCGGTGCATACTCATTATCCTGTGCACGACATTATACAGGGTCGCGAACTGCCACCAAAAAACTAATTAGTCCAAATAAGTTCTCTACATTTTCTTGAGACATTTTGCCATCATCATCATACCATGGCGATCAACCAAAATTAGCACGCATGTCCTGATAGACATTACCAGCAATGGCGCCACTCTTCATCGGAGTTTCTGCACAGGAGTCAAACGGTCAAGCCACTTAAACAACCTATGTAAATGTCCTAGCTGTGAACCAGACTCAAAAATACCAATTAGAGCCTTTTTGAAATATTCATACCTCGGGTCAGCAAGACCACTGGCATCTAAATGTTCGCTTGCAAAATTATCTTGCGGGATATGAGAGGGAACAAATGATTTCTTTGCCTCATCTGTAGTAATCTGAACATTTATCATGGTATCCTCACATGCTGTTAGAAATGTAGTTACCCTGTAACCATCTTCCCCGATAAAATCACGGACCTGATCGCCACGCCATATCACTTGAGTACAGTAACGTTAGAGGGGTTAGTAGACATGCCGGTGTTAGAAGTAGCCATGCTATTTAACTTAATCCTAACTGAGGGATCTGTTAATGGAAGAGGTAATAAAAAGTTTTCTGACACACTGTCTTTCTGTGGAGGGGAAAGGAGAACCTGCCCATAATCAGGCGACGTGTTATACTTATTACCTGACCTTAGGGTTCGACGGTTTAAATCGCAGGAATTGCCTCACAATGGTGATGAATTTTGGTGGGCAGCCAAAACGGCTAAGGGTCCACCTGAGGGCTTTCCTGTTGACCGAGTCAGAGGCCTTGCATAGGTCGATGAAAGCCATGTACAGGTCACGACACTATTCGCTGCACTTTTCCTGTATCTGGCGGGCGGCAAAGATCATGTCAGTGGTGCCACGTGATGGTCTAAAACCACATTGAGATTATGGCAGGAAGTTTTCCGCCTCAGGAAGACGTCTGTTTAGGACAGTGGTTCTCAACCTTGTTTGCCCCATGCACCCCTTTCACCATATGTCAGAATGTCATTCCCCCCCCTCCTTTCCAAGATTGTCTGCCTCAAAAAGTGCATTCCAAATAATATGCATATAATACTGAAAATCCTTTATTTTTTCCATATTAGTACAAATACATTTACAATTTTACATGGATTATTTTTATAGTGGAGTTTTACAAATTAAATGCCAATTGAAAATGTTGATGGATTTATAAAACTTGAATAAAAGTAAAATAGTTTTTTTATATTTATAATGAATTACTTAACAGACCAAACTGAAGCATAATGCAATAAACAAAAAGTTCAATAGAATACCAGGATATTGCAAATTTGTAATTAATTTTATTCAGATGAAGATTACAGTCAATGAGAAACCTGTGATTGTTTTTTCTTCGCCAATTCTGGGATATGCGGAGGAATGCTTGAAAGAGCACAATGCAGGTCATTTTCTACCTCTAATCTACTACGTTGCTTCGTTTTAATTTGGAACAGAGTTGAAAAGCCTGACTCACAAAGATATGTCGACACAAACGGAAGCAATGCACGGATAGCTCTTTCTGCCACTTTTGGGTAGGAGTCGCACATCAAGGGCCAAAATTCTGTGATTGATTTCTCATCGAACATATCTCTTGCTCCCGAATCAGTTTTCAGCTCCAGAAATTCATCTTGACAATCATCAGGAACTTTTTCAACTGACAATTTGAATGGATTTCGCACTAAATCCAACTCATCATCACTGAGGTCAGGAAAGTATCGGCTGAATTCATTTTCCAGTGTTGTCAAATGCTGCAAAATTTCATTTTTTGCAAATTGTGGAAGCACCTTGTCTACACCACCAACAACAAGAACGGATGACATTTTCTCAAACATTGCAACATTTTTTATATTGACCTTTCTCTTCCAATTTTCCAGCTTGCTCATGTAAGCTTTCAAGGCATCCATGAATTTTATGATGTTTGTATTCCTTCCTTGCATCTGAAGATTCAGTTTATCCAGCTGCTGAAAAATATCAACCAAATAGGCAAGGCGCATGATCCATTCCTCATCATCCAGCCAGGCAAAAAATTCCATCTTACCCTGAACTTCAAAAAATAATTTGAGCTCATCTCTAAGCTCAAATATTCGCTCAGTTACATTTCCTCTTGACAGCCATCGAACATTTGTGTGGAAAAGAAGCAAATGATGGGCTGCATCCATATCAGTACATAACTGCTTGAAAAGTCGTGAGTTGAGAGCTCCTCCTTTGACAAAATTCACAATTTGAATTGTTTGATCCAAAACCATCCCTCGCGGAGCTGGAAGTGTTTTTGAGGCCAGTGCCTGACGATGGATCATACAATGAATGCCTTTCACTTTTGGAGCTCGCTTTTTCACACAAACTTGAAATCCTGATTTTGTCCCCAACATAGCTGGTGCTCCATCTGTACAGCACCCACAGATATTATCCCACAAAAGATTTTCTGATTCAAAGAAAGATGAAACCTTTTCCAAAATATCCGAGGCCTTGGTAGTTGTTTCAAGAGGAGAACAAAAGAGAAACTCCTCTTTAAATGAACCTGAGTGAACATACCTTGCTAACACCATCAACTGGGAACACGATGCCACATCAGTCGATTCATCAAGTTGAATTGAAAATAAGCCAAATGCTGAAGACTTGATCTCCTGCACAACTTGATCCTTGATGTCAATGGCCATATCGCTTATCCTCCTTTGAACAGTACTGTTTGATAGTGGAACCGCTGCAAGTTTTTTCTCCAATCCATTTCCCAACACAATTTCCACCATCTTGAGAGAGTAAGGTTTTCTGCTTTGCTATCTCCAGTGCTACGACATAAGAAGCTTCAGTAACCTTTTGGTTTGTTTCTTTGAATGCCCCTGTTGAATCCAGCTTCATCTTTTTGAGAGCATTCCCATGACGTTCAAAAAAGTTTCTGTCCTTGTCCTTGTGTTGAGGATGAATATTCTGCAAATGTCGCTCAACTTTGTTGGTTTCATAGAATCATTTGTCAAAGCTTTACTACAAATAACACATTGAGGCCTTTCTTCTCCATTGATGATGATGGATGTGAATCCATATTCAATATATGAATGATCGTACCCTCTTTTTTTGACACTCATGATGGGCTCCAAATTCTGTAAATAAAAACAAGAAAAAGTCAAAACTATAAATGGATATTTTCACAGATAAAAAAGTGAAATATTAATCTTTATTTTTTATTTAATCAGCAACATGGCTGGCATTAAGAAACAAATAATGCCAGTGACGCACAAAAAAAATATGTGTAAAATGCAAAAATATGGGAGATTATGGTCCATGTTAACACCACAAAAACTAGAGAAGCACAGTCACCAATGTGAGTGCGAAACCAACAAAATACTCACAAAAAGTGGCAAAAAACACAGGAGCTAACGGAGAGAAAACCCGGCGCGACCTCTCAGTAGCGCGGATCATTAAAGACTGCTCAGAACTGCAAGCATTGAAGTATGAGTCACACTTCATCTGCAAGAGTAGGGGCCCGGCAGGGGTGCAGCGGCGTCGCTTCACCGAGGGGTAAGGGGGTGTAGGGGGTGGGGGATACCCGTGACAGGAGGCTAGGTCTAGGACTCTAAGCAAAGCGTAAGCTTTCGTAAGGGTACTTGCAGACGGACCACTCGGTGGCGCCTATGTCTTTCCTTTGTGGCAGCCCCTGTCTATGGGTAATCTATTTTGATCCTTACGGTTCAGGAGCTTGTGGTGAACGGTTTGATAGGCTGCTTGCAGCAGGTAACCGATGCATACTGAATTTTGTGCCGCCCTGGGGAGCTCAAAGGCAATAAAAAGATCAACATTCTAACAATTTGAGTTTGCTAATCTGTGGTCCCAATTCCCCCCCCCCCCCCCTGAAAACCTGAAATCCCCCCCTGGGGGGAATTCCCCCCTGGTTGAGAACCCCTGGTTTAGGAGGACTCGGGCTATAATCTTCCCAGCTACGGAGAGCAGCAACATCCTACGATAGTTGCCACAATCTGAACGGTCCACCTTGTTCTTATTAAATATTGACAATGGAGGCATCTTTAAGAGCTTGGGGGATTCCCTCCTTTTCCCACATATTTTCCAGGAGAGAGTGGAGACAGCTGGTAAGTAGAGGTCCTCCTGCTTTATACACTTCGGCTGGGATTCCATCAGGCCTTGAGGCTTTGTTATTTTTCATCTGTTTGATGGCAGTAGCTACCTCATCCAGGGATGGAGGATAGCTGAGGGACCTGTTGGGTAGTGAGGACAACCACATCGGTGTTTCGGTTGAGCATTGAATGGTAGTGCTTTTCCAGCGCTGAAGGAGGCCTTCGTCGTCTTGAATTATGTGGTTACCGTCAGATGAGGGAAGGGGGGCTGTGCCAAGAGTGACGGGCCCATAAAATGTTTTAGTGGAAATGAAAAATTCGCACATCTTGTGCTGATCTGCAAGTTTTTGAGTTTCACATGCTTTATTTTTTAGCCAGTCGTTCTTTAGATTGCGAAGTTCCCGCTGGGCTACCATTTTCTTCCTGTGGTAGGTATCAGCTTTGTTCTGCCAGCCCGTAAAAGCAGCACGTTTTTCGTCGATGTGTACTTTGATTGCCCCGTCATTTTCATCAAACCAGTCCTGGTGTATTCTTTTGATCTGGCCGAGGGTCTCTCTGCAGGTCTTTGTCATAACAGTATTCAGAGTATCCCATTCGGCACTGGGATTCACGTTGTTTGCTGTTGGGTTGTTTATAAGCCCATGTTCGAGCTGCTCTCTGAAAGCATGTGCTACCGCTGGATCCTCCAGACGTTTAGTATTAAAACCTCTTCCGAAAGTTTGCTGCCTTCGCCGTTTTGGGGCAACGTGAAGTGAGAGCTTGGATCTGACAAGTCGATGATCAGTGTCACAGTGGACTGACCCACGCATGATGTAGTCAATGAGATGACAGTGTTTGGATCGTGGGTGTTGCCACGATCCCTTAAACTTGTCGGCCTACCTAAACAAGGTATTGGTGATAGCGAGGCTGTGAGCAGCACACTTGCTGGGAAGGAGTAGGCCATTGGGATTCCACTTGCCTAGTCCATTTCTCCCTATGGTTCCCTGCCAAATGTTAGCATCTCTGCCAACTCTGGCATTGAAGTCGCCAAGGAGCACAACCTTGTCTTCTATGGGGATAGAGGTTAGCACTCTGTCGAGGTCGGCATAAAAGGCCTCCTTGATGTCATCCTTTGCATCCAGTGTTGGGGGGTATGCATTGATGAAGAAGACATATGTGAATGATTCAGTGGGACTCGAAGAGTCATGAGGCACTCGTTGATCCCAATAGGCATTTCCAATAGTCTGTGTAGGATTTGTTGGCGGATGGCAAAACCAACTCCATAAATGCGGTTTCTCCCCACAGCAGGCTTACCCTTCCAGAAGAAGGTTTAGCCAGACCCCCGTTTTGTGAGTTGGCATTCATCTGGGAGCCGGCACTCACTGATGGCTGCTATGTCGATGTAATACCTAGCCAGTTCTTTTGCCACAAGTACAGTTCTTCTTTCAGGACGCGCATTTGTGCCAGTATCCAGAAGGGCCCTGACATTCCATGCAGTGACCATAAGAAGTTGTATGGTTTCGTTTTGTTTGGATCTGTGATTTTGATTGTGTTTTTCGACCGCATAAGGATGACCTTACCGGGTGTGGTTGCCCAGTCAGGTTGGGTTTTTAGGCAGGCTATGTTTAGGGCACCTTTTCTAGCTCCCTCCCCATGTGCAGTGAGCAGAGTGGCTCCTCGTAAGGGCTGCTCAGTCGCACAGACAGGACCGGATTGCACTGCTGCCTAGATCCTAGTCCATAAACGACCATCTTATCTGCTCCTACCATGTGCAGAGTTGTGACCATAGACTCCCGGCAGTCACCTCTGCCTGTCCCCGTCACCACTCGTCTGTCTCCATAGGACTTTTGGGGGGAATAAGGGCTTTGAGGATGATGAGTGGTATGATGAACTGGATGATAGCTGAACGTGAGTTGATTTATGTGGTGAAACAGGAGCGCAGGCTGCAACCACATATCTTGGCTCTCCCATTTCCTGATCCAGTGGTGCAAGTGTTGCATCGACTGGGGAGACGGAGAGTTGCAGTGGACTGCCGATAGCCCAGTTTGTTGGTGTTTCGCCCTAGTAGCCTGTCCATCAAGCATTGCCTTCGTCCGCCGGTGTAGTCGTTGTGTTTCCATGGTGGTCACCTCTTCCGCCTACACCGCCGTTGGGGTCTTGTTGGAGCTCTGTAAGCTTGTCTGCCTGATGCGGGGCTCCACCGCAGATTTTTCGTTCGGGGTTTACTCCCGTAGCAGTGGGGCAGTGGTTAATACGGCCAGGATGTGTCCACATGCCAGTGAGCCTGTGCGCCATCCCACTGGGGCCCACTGCTACTCCAAGATCCCTGCTGATCTACCCTGGGCCCACGAGGCACCCAGTTACCATGTGTTGCCACAAGGAGGCACAGCAGGAGTCTTGATGGTGAGGAGGTTGTGTACTGGCAGGGGAAGACTTATGTAAGTTGCTTCCCTGTTCGCCACGAGGGCTAGCCAGCGGCGGCAGCTGAAAGCGAGATGGAGAAAGAAGTGCTTTCACCTTAACACTAACATAATGCTGCCACACTAGACGCATTTCACCACCCTGTGTAGTGTGCGCACACCACACCTCACACACACACACACACACATACACACACACACACACACACACACACACACATACATACACATCTCTCTCTCTCTCTCTCTCTCTCTCTGATCATCACCATGACCTCAACTGTACAGTAAATTGAGGGAGAATCTTCTGCCCTGTCCTCGACTTCGTCTCCTGCTTCCACCAGAAATCCCTCGTCCGCAAATTGCTGTTCGACACTACAACCGTATCCAATTCAGCCGAAACGAGCAAGTACTGATCGCTATAAGAACAGTTCAATGAGAACCATTGTAAAAATATTAAACAACTCGTAGTTAACCAGTGTGTTCACTCCCTGCCATTCTTATTTTTGCACTGTTACTATGTTGAAATTTCCTGGAGTATGACTTTCTCCCCGCCTTGTTATTATATATCATATTTGTATCACTTATGTTACTTGAATATTATTTGTCAATCAAGTGACCCATTCTCATCTCCGTTGACTGCATATTTTCATCCTTTTGGACCGCCATGTTATTATTATTGTTATTATTATTATTATTATTATTATTATTATTATTATTATTATTATTATTATTATTATTATCATTATTATTATTATTATAATTATTATTATAATTATTATTATTATTATTATTATTATTATCATCACACACACAGGTAATGTGCTGAGCATAACATTTCTGTTATTGACGTGCGGCTGCCGAGTGGTGACAGAACTTGATTCTGTTTTAAAGGTCATTAGTTCGCACCTGGGGCAACCTTAGTTGACCTAGCTGTGAATGGGCACCTGACTTAGGGAAGTGAAGGCGGCCGAGTATATAGCTCCACCAATACTGCCTCCTCGTACACTGAGACCTAATGACCAATGTGTTGTATCCTCACTGCTCCTGTGGGTGCCAGGTTCAATCCATTTGTTAAAAACATGTTTTCAAATTTGTTGTTCATTTAACTTTTTAGTGAAATAATAAAAACAGTAATGTTGAATTATATCAGTATCGGCAATTCATTTCATTTTGCAATGAAGCTGACAACTCGGCTTAATATACGGTCTAAAATGCAAAAATGTTTCATAATCTGCATCCACATCATGGCAGGTTAGGTTAGGTTAGGTTAGGATAGGCTACGCTACGTTACGTTACGTTTGATTATGTTAGGTTCTGTTAGGTTCTGTTAAGTTAGGTTAGGATATTTATTCTCGTGAGAATACTGGTAAATTTACAATATATGCAAGGCAGGTACAGACATAAACAAAAATTATCGACTACATTGAAGTTATTGCCCTGGCAGTGAGGGCAACACATTCAGTACTGTAGACTAATGTTCTAACAGTCTTTGCTAATGTCTGTAATAATTAACGGTTTATTGAATGAACATGGCAGCCAGATGGCTGAAAATGTACAGTTACATAATTGGGGAATGGCTCATTTGATTGACACATAATATACAAGTAACCTAAGTGATACAAATATGATATATAATAACTAAGTGGAGAGAAAGTCATACAACAGGAAATTTCCACATAATATCAGTGCAAAAAGGTAAGATTGGCTGGGAGTGAATACACTGGTTGATTACGAATTGTTGATAATTTTTACAATGTGTTGGTACTGGGCTGTTCTTATGTGTGCTTGTATGAATATGTCTTTGTATATGTTTGTATGTATGCGTGTATGAACGTAGGTTTGTATGTATTTTCTGTTTGCATGAATATGTGTATGAATGTGTGTTATTGTATGAATATGTGTTTGTTTGTTTGTATGTATTTGTGTTTGTATGAATATGTGTCATATGTATGTATGTTTATATGAATATGTGGTTATTTGTATGTTTGTGCACGTGTACTTGAGTGTTTGTGTATAAAAATGTAAGCGTGAGTTATTACATATATAAGTGAATATCTCCATGTAAACAGTTATTTGATTTGTTTTATGTGATGCTAATCCCACTGGTCGAGTCATGTAGCTACCATGACAGGTCTTGATTACCAGACAGGCTACACCTTATGCTAAAATAACATCAGGTGTCATAGGCAAATTACCCGCTGGCAGACTTATAGTTACAAGTTGTTTATATGCTCGGCAGACTGGACGTGGGGTTCTTCCTCTGGCTGGTCTAAACACGAGTCAGTTTAATCAGAGGAAATAATTTGGCGAATGGAACATCTGTTTAGCTAGATTAACAATTATTAATTAGGCGTGGAAGAAAAGTACAAACACACAGAACTTATCGTCTCACAAAACCTCTTCCTCAAATCTCACGATAAACACCGCAGATGACAGAGAATGTGAAGGCATATAAAATGTATCTCCTCTCTGGCCACTCTCCCATCTCTTCTCTGGCCGCTCTCCCTTCTCCTCTCTGGCCACTTTCGTTCTTAGCCGCCAACTCCTCCTTCTTACTTCCTGGCCACCCTCCCTCCTGCTCCTTCCTAGTCCCTCTTCCTCCGCCTCTCTGGCCACTCTCCCTCCTCCTCCCTGGCCACTCTCCTTACTCCCCCTGACTACTCTCCTCCCTGGCCACATTATCACCACCATCACTGACAACATCCCCCCCCCCCCTCTCCTTCCCTCTGAGTGGCGGCAGCTGAGCTAAAGAAGTTTCAGACCTCCTTTAAGGCGCCGCCCTCCACATCACGCCCGGGAGTCGCCTCACCTGAAGGACAGACAGACATACACACACTGATGCTTGTCCACGAAGCCAAAATATTATCACGTTGAACCTTTATTTTGTTATTTTAAGGCTGAGAGAACAAAGACAACGAATTTCAAGCCAGAATATCCTGACTCCCGGACCATTGTCATTGTTCTCTCTCTCTCTCTCTCTCTCTCTCTCTCTCTCTCTCTCTCTGACTCTTTTAGCTATATTATTTAGATGATTTTCGTGAGAGAAAGTTCTAGTTTTAGTTTATATTCATTTTATGTTTTCATAAATTATATAAAGGTAATAATTTGGTGTGTTACACCTTACTTACGGGTTTATTATTTATGATTAGAATTATATTTGAAAAGGTCATTTTCTTTTTAAGGTTTGTTATTGCTTACATCAACCTAGAGTAACTCTAAGTATTTTTTGTATCTTGAATAATAATAATTCATTCAATTCTATATTTTTTTTTATGACGACGGTATGGTTAGGTTTGTTTAAGTTTACAGGTTTTCCTTTTATTCATTTAAGTTTTACTCATATAGTTTAAACTTAACTGTGTATAATATTCATGATCCCACAACAACGATTACAAATATCCAAATCAAATAATTTTTGAGGGCCAACTTCCTCTGCTGGATGTGAGAACTTTGTTAAACATTTTAACAAACAACATATTGCCACACACACACACACACACATACATACATACATACATACATACATACATACATACATACATACATGCATATATACATACATATATACATACATATATACATACATACATACATACATCCAGACAGACAGACAGACATATGTAACACTCCATCCAGCATGGTAATCACAATAAATAATGAGAAACACCACATCAAGAAACTATATCTATTTCTCATGTCTAGACGTTTCTCAGAACATGTCTTGGTCATCTCCCCTGAAGATATAAGACACGGGGTAGGGGGGAGGGCAGTGACACGTCTCCACATGTTCAGTGATGGAAGTAAACATTATTAATTCTCATGTGGTACAAACTCTAACTTAGTGAAATATAATGAATAGATTCTCACACTGAAGAAAGGAAGTACTAATTTTCCATCCCCTGTGTTGTTCTACTGCTACTACTTCTTCTTTATTTTTATTTTTAATTACTGTATATATTTTATTTCTGTCTGTCTGTCTGTCTCTCCGCATTCACCACAACATCACAAGTTCAGAAAAGTATTTGATGGTATGCAGCTGGGAACAAAAGTTCCCACGGGTACAAGAAAAATATGGAGAGAAGGAAAAGCGCACGAGCAATAGGGGGAGGCGAGCAGAGGATGTAAGTGCTCCTCAAACTCTTCCTCACACATAGCTGGGAGGAGCAGCAGTTTTGCTGACGGACTTGTAAAACATCGAGAAAAACAGAGAAGAGTTGTGTGTTTTGCTTCTTTCGCATATTTCTTCTGAAACTCAGCAGTGAAGAGTTAGTCAAACAAGTGCTTAAACTCACAAATAAGGAGTCACTTAAGCTCAGAAGTGAAGAGTTATTTAAATAATTGTGGGAGTGACGAGGTACTCAAACAAGCACTCAGAACTCACAAATGAAAGGTTACATAAACAAACGCACAAAACTCATAAATAAAAGGTTATTTAAACAAGCGCTCAGAACTCACAAGTGAAAAGTTACTTCTCCAAGTGCTCAGAACTCACAAATAAAATACTTAAACAAGCGCTCAGAACTCACAAAAATGAGATACTTAAACAAGAGCTCATAATTTACAAATGGGATACTTAAACAAGCGCTCAGAATTTACCAATAAGGAGTTACTTAAGCGAACATAATTAAGGAGTGAGAAGCTTCTTAACAATTGATCTTAACTCACAAACGAGAAGCATCGTTACAAGTGAGTTACAATTCTAAAAAAGTCTCTGTCTATCTGTCTGTCTATATGATAATACTTGCTCTAAGACAATGGATTACCGAATAGGACTATACATATAAAAGTATTCGTCCAACACAATAACTATACAACACACATAAGACTGGTCCCAAACTCTAGTGTTATGAAGAGGGTTATTAGCGGGAGTAGTCAGGAAGGTGACCAGCAGTAACTTGGTATATATCGCCACAATAAGTGAGGTTCTCGGGTATTATGGTGAGCTGTGGCCGTCAATTACTATGTTCTGACTCTCACAGCTCATATGTGTCCTGTTTAAAATCAATATGTGTCCTGATGACAGTTAATGTGTTTCCTGCTGAAAGTCAATATGTATTCTGTTGACATTCAATGTAGTAAATATATACAGAGAGAGAGAGAGAGAGAGAGAGAGAGAGAGAGAGAGAGAGGGAGAGAAAAACTGTGTCACACTCCCACCAACTGGCTGGGGTGATATAATGTGAGAGGGAGACCAAGTCACATCTCAGAAGCAGAGAGAGAGAGAGAGAGAGAGAGAGAGACTAAGCTATGAACTATGTCCACCTCCTACTCGTGTTACAATACCGACATAACTATCCAACCCCGGAGGTAGTTTTAGTTAATATTTAGTACTAAACCTTAAAAGTTATATATACCAACAGGCTGAGGGGCACAGTCTATTCTTCCTCCACCCACACATACGGCTTTATTATCATTGTTGGCGAACTAACATACAACTTTGTTAATGTTCATAGTTCAGATGTAGTTACGAATAGGTAACATGGTTAAAAGAGACGATTTTTGTTTAATGTTAACTGAGTGGCACACCAACATAGCTGTGGAGGCCAGGAGATCGGTCTGTACTCTCTCTAGGCTTGTGTTAAACATAATACAATCACTTTATTACTATCGTCCTTAACCTCCAGGTCAAATAGTTATATTTCCCAACTGGAGTTGGTAAATCAACTTAAATCAACTTTGTTACTGCTAAAAATATCAAGAAGCAGGGATTATTAAACTAATATAGAATATGAAAAAGGTAAAAAAAGAAGGGGGGGGGTGAATTTCCACAAACACACAACCCGGCGTCGGAAGCAGTCATACGAAAACAAAATTGTCTCAGCGTTAGTGTACTGTAAGTCCTTGGTGGTCCCTGGGTGAAGGCCCACTCCAAAAGAAACAATAAATTTTACTTCCAAACTACAGGTATGAGCATAAAACCGCTGCAACTTGTGATCAAAGACAGCTTAACTATGCTGGCTGTTAATTATGCAGTCAAGATGTTAAGTAACAGACTGATAAACGCACAATTCCAGCGAAGATGAGTAGCAACTTGAGTGTGTGTGGGAGTTTGCGACACACTACTACTACTACTACGTGGCCTCCAGCCTCCCCCAATAGCCACACCTTCGCCACCATTTATTTACCTTAATATTAAATATCCTAATACATAAGAAACTATCCTATCTGTGTTAAATTAGTTGAGCCGCAGATCTATGCGGCATTCAGTGACTGTAGCCTCATAGTCAATATCTGCAGCGGTTGTCGGAGTAGGGGCAGAAGCTCTCGTTCCCCTGAGGCAGAGCAAAGCCGACCGAAGGAGAGAGAAGGACAGTCGACATCTCATCCAGGCTGTAACATAACTTCTGGGCTGCTGCTTCTGTTCGGAGATCAGCTCCGCGAGTCTGGCGTAGAAACATCTTGCACTTGGGCCCATCCCACCAGAGGTTGTGAACACTAGAGGAGTGAAGCTGCCTTGATCAACATTTTGTATTCTCTCCCCATATGCCCTTCTCTTGTCGTTCTCGTTCCTCCTATGCGCAGCATCGAGAGCTAGGTTACGGTGACAAACGGCCATGGGATCAAAAATCCTGATGTCGAAGAAAGCTCGCTGTCCCCGCGTCCAGAATCCTCGAGCACTGACGTCCACACGGGCTTCGTTGGATGTGTTTGAAGTCCTATGTTGGAAGATCTCGCCATCCAGTGGGAGGAGGGTCGGTTCTACCATAACGTCCCGGCAGATTTCCTTCAACATATTTGCTGTGAGATCCCTTACCTCGTCATGCCTCATGCATATGAAGCCCCCCTTCTTGCAGACCATGGCGTGATCGCCA
This sequence comes from Homarus gammarus, assembly GCA_958450375.1. Classification (NCBI taxonomy): domain Eukaryota; kingdom Metazoa; phylum Arthropoda; class Malacostraca; order Decapoda; family Nephropidae; genus Homarus; species Homarus gammarus. The sequence goes on from CAUDMG010000587.1 coordinate 211,470, forward strand.
TCATAGGGAGAGCCACACACGCATTGGGAGGGCAAACCATCTACTGGCCAACCGTACCTTAGAGCAATGGCATCTGTAAATTCTTGTTTGTTAAGGCTGAAACCATTTGCCCTTATCGGTAACGTAGTTAACCAGTTCGAGGCGCCCACCTCCTGCGCTATAGCTACTTTTTTTGTCAAATTTTCTGGAACCTGCAGCAATAGTTGCTGCAACGTGTCATTTTGGCAGTGCTGCCGATCTGTTGTAATGGACCTACGGATCTTATTAACTTCGCTGGTGTCCACTTCCCCTGTAGCATTCTGGGCTATTATGTGGTCAGTGAGGGCTGCCGTGAGCTTAAGTGAATTTTGATGTTCAGAGTCAGCAATCTCCTCTGGATTAGTTAGTCCCATCCCTCCCAGTCTTGGTGGAAGTGCAAGAAGTGTTCTTTCTGCTCGGGTTAAGTCAGGATGTTTCACTAGTTTGGGAATGAACTTGACATTGATTGCTTCTTCCAAAGGGTGGAGGAGGAGTCCGATCTCAGGGATGGTACGCATCAGGTAGTTCCAACGATGCTTGACTCCATGGGTGAATGCTGCAAAGGCCGCATGTGGCTCTGTGTTAGCAATCTCAGATAGAGCTTGGATTTCGCTAACCCACTCATTCACCTTTCCCGCTACGTACTGGGTCTTGAAGTCCGTAGTGCCAATGACTGCGCCTAGATGTCTTTGGCCGTCCTTAGTTATTTTGACCTCACTTTCGCCGAAAACCTCCAAAGCCCGATCATAATGATCTGGCTTCACGATGAGGAAGGATTTGCTGGCGTTTGGGTGGTAACCTATTTGTGGACCTCGCGATGTTACCAGGTCCCACCACTTTTTGATGTCCTCCACTTTTCCTGCTCCTGTGAGGTCATCAGCATATGCCACTTGTTTGACCCCAGTTGTTTCACACTTTATTTCTTGTTGGAGCACTGATAGGCCTATTGCATACATTGCCATTGCAACGGGGTCCCCCTGTGTTGTTCCCTCAGTCGACTGTAGGATGGTATCACCTCGTAGAGCCTTGTTGTTTACTATGTAGAGGTCTGATGGATTCCTATACGAATTTTCAACATACATCGCAAAGCTAGGACACTTGATCTTGATGTTGTGCAGTGCAGCCTTGCGGTTAAGTATGTTGAATGCGTTTGAAGCATCCACCAGGAGAACGGCCTCACAATCACGCTGCTCAAATATCAATCTCATGGCGTGAATGGCCGCCTCCCCACCAGCCTGGTGGCCAGCACACACTTGTAGGTTCCCTGCTGCTGCCCTGACATCGTCCTTTACCACCTCCATTATGCACTTTCCGATAATCCGCCTCAGCACTTCCCCCACCCCTATAGGTCTACATCCTGGTTTCTTTTCCAGAGGAATAAGGCGGCAGGCCGTCAGGGCCTGGAGGTGATGGCAGCAAGAGGATGCAAGCTTTCTTGCAAGGGCGGCAATGGCAGTGCAGAGATCGAATGCTACAGGGCCAAACTTGTTTGTGCTGAGGATGACTCTCCAACCGTTTGCATCCAGACCTGAAGGGCCGGCTCCTCCACGAGTCTTTAGTGCCTTTTTCCACACCATCTCTCCTGATATTTTCTCGAACAGGACAGCATTTGGTGGGATATAGGCACCCTGGAGCCTGATGCCTTCATCTTCGCTTGCAGGGGGATGTTTCTCTTTCAATAGTCTTAATGTCTTTCTGTTTATTGGCATCACCCCCCCGGAAGATTCCTGAGTGAGAGATCTTACCGCGAGAGACACTTTTCCCACACGCATTTTGTTTCCAAATTTTCTTGCCACGTCATCGGTGTTTTGCTTTCCGTCACCCGTAGATTTTAGTCTCTCCTGCAGTGTTCTTGCTTCACATAGGAGATCATCTAGGGCCCCAGTCCGCCACATTGTCGATCTTCTCTTCATTGCTGCCACATTTTCTTTGTGCTTAGCCTTTGTGTGTGTCCTCTGACAAAATAGATGTGGTATTATTGCCAGTATTTGAAGAGCTAGGGGGGCGAGGAAGCGGTCCTGAGTGTAATCAGTCATGAAGTAAGTCATCTCCCGAATCATTTCTTTGGTGGCCGCACACTTAGGTGGTTCAAATAAGTTAGCGGGCGACCACTTGACAATTTCTGAGTAGGTTTCTTTGACCCATACGCCTGCATTTTCCATCGACATGCCTTTCCACTGAGGCGGCTGTCTCTCATTCTCCTCCTGGACACCTGCTACTGAGGGAGGAGCATTTATTAGTACTACATTTTCGGGTTGAGTAGACTCACTGCTATCATTTCGGATATCATCGGGTGGTTGGGTACCGGCGATATCCACTGTGGCCGCCTGTGTCGGCTCCCTGCCACGTGGGTTCCGACACTGGTCTAGCTTCCTGCAATCCACACATGAACGGTTGTTTCTCGCACAAAGACAATTTGTGCAGTTTTGGTACAGGCTAGCACAGACGCAGCAAAGACTGTTGCCAGGCATAGTGACCAGCACCTTGGGCGACAGATATTTCCGCCTCCGACCTCTGCTATTGGGCCCATACGGACGAAGAAACTAGATCTTATGCGTATGAGGCACAGAGGTGACGGCCTGGCCTGCGGTGTCCGGGTAGTAGGGGCATAAGCGCGCGTGTGGTTGTGTCGGGCACCCCCCATATGGGCGATAATCCACACCTGAGAATAATCCACTGGGAGCAAGAATTGTCACACCTAACACTTGATTATGTCACTTTGGTAGAGATAGCCACCATTTCTATGGTCTCGCTGATGTAACATTAGTTATATATACTCACATGGAGTGACCGTTACTTGAGGCGACCGAAAGTGCGAGGCACTTGGCCCCATAGGGGCGAGAGTCGCGATGCCACCCTTGCTAGGGTAGGCCTATCGACACACTGGCACTGACACTTCCAGCCACCCACCATTCAAACACTCACAGCTTACTTGAAGATCGCCGGTGATACTACTGCTACTTTGCTATCCCTCGGAATCGAGTATGGCGATCATCCAGCTATAATACAAAAATATGAGTTATTAGGGATGTCACCTAGGTTAGTGAGTTTTAAGGTGACTAAAGAGACCGATACGGGACCCGCAGCGTCGTTCACATTCGTTGCACATGTGGAGGGCTCCATCTACTGTGGGGCGGTGGCAGCGTCTTTCCAGCGTTGGCGCTTGTCTGCCTCGGTTTTCAGTCGGGCTAACTCGAAAGTATTGACAGTTTCTCGTGTGGTGTTCCGCCAAACGTTACGTTGTGGAGTAATGGACTCCAAGGTGAGAGGGTCGATTTAGCAATTTTTCAGCATTGTCTTAAGACTATCATTATACTTTTTCAATTGCCCGCCGGCAATACGTTTACTATTCGTTAGGTGACTATAAAGTAGCTGCTATGGCAGTCTACTATCGTCCATGCGGGTAATATGGCCAGTCCAACGTAGTTGTTCATGGATAATGGTAGCCTCAATGCTCCTACCGTTGGTGTCAGCAAGAATACTGGCATTTGTTCACTTGTCTTCCCAGCGAAATAGGAGGATAGAACGTAGACTACGTTGGTGAAAGTTTCAATTGCCTTGAGGTGCTTCCTGTATGTGACCCATGTATCACTGCCATATAGCAGGGTGGGGAGTACCATTGCTCGATATACGTGCAGCTTTGTAGATAATTTTTGCTCCCTACAGCTGAAGACACAAATTTCGGAGTCTGCCAAACGCTTGAGATGCACATCTGATCCGATGCTGAATCTCTTCATCGATGTCTGCGGTGGTGGACAGGTGGGAGCCGAAATACCGAAAGAGGGCAACTTTAGAGAGGGTAGTATCGTTAAGCTGGATGAATGGTGGAGGTGTGTCTGAACCAGGGGCAGGTTGAAAGAGAATGTGAGTCTTACGTACATTCAAGTGTGCATACGCATCTGCGTAGGTGTTCAGGATCTCCTGTAGGTTGTGTTCAGTGTGAGCAACATGGGTTAGGTAGTCTGCATACTGAAGTTCAGTAATGGAAGCTGCCGACACTTTTGTTCTTGCCTGGAGTCGTCTTAAAACACACACACACACACACACACACACACACACACACACACACACACACACACACACACACACACACACACACACACACACACACACACACACACACACACACATACACACACACACACACACCAGCTACATGACCTTCTCTTGCTCCAGATTTGGCCAGAGAAAAGTGTTTTGCCCACCACGTGTTGATGGTCCCAGTAAAGCGCCTCTTATAGGAAATCAATGTCCATGAAACACTTATTTGCTGTAAGTCGCCGCTGATAGTCAAGATTATCGGAAACTGGTTCTGAAATACGAACACGTTGGCCACCTGAGATCCCTGACCTTAACAATTCCATGACTGTTTTCTTTAACAATGGAAAGGAACAACACAGTCTTTGTATATATTGTGTAAATAATCCTTTATTTCTTGAAAAGCGCCATCAAGGTTCTGCTCCAACGTTACTATAAACACAACACAAACTTCTAGTGCTGGAGAATGGTGTGAGTGTTGGAGGTAAATGTTGGAGAATGGTGTGAGTGTTAGAGGTGAGTTTTAGAGAATGGTGTGATTGTTGGAGGTGAATGTTGGAGAATGGTGTGAGCTTTGGAGGTGAAGGTTGGAGAATGGTGTGGGTGTTGGAGGTGAATGTTGGAGATGAAAGTTGGAGAATGGTGTGAGTGTTGGTGTTGTTGGTGGAGTGAATATTTCGAGATGATGATAGTAGTGATGCTGTTGGAGAGAATTTACAAGTGAGAGAATGTTGATGCCGCTAGTGGAAAGAGTGTTGGAGGAGAGAGTGTGGTAGTGTTGTTATTAGAGTGTTGGAGAGAGAGAATGTGTGTGTGTGGTAGTGTTTTTATTAGAGTGTTGGAGGAGAGAGGGAGAGAGAGTGTGGTAGTTTTGTTATTAGAATGTTGGAGGAGAGAAAGAGAGAGGGAGAGCGAGTGTGGTAATGTTGTTATTAGAGTGCTGGAGAGAGAGAGAGTGTGTGTGTAGTAGTGTTCTTAATAGAATGAAGGAGGAGAGAGAGAGTGTGTGGTAGTGTTCTTATTAGAATGTTGGAGGAGAGAGAGAGAGAGAGAGAGAGAGAGAGAGAGAGAGAGAGAGAGAGAGAGAGAGAGAGAGAGAGTGTGTGTGTGTGGTAGTGTTGTTATTAGAATGTTGGAGGAGAGAGAGAGAGAGAGTGTGGTAGTGTTCTTATTAGAATGTTGGAGGAGAGAGAGAGAGAGAGAGAGAGAGAGAGAGAGAGAGAGAGAGAGAGAGAGAGAGAGAGAGAGAGAGTGTGTGGTAGTGTTGTTATTAGAATGTTGGAGGAGAGAGAAAGAGAGAGAGTGTAGTAGTGTTGTTATTAGAATGTTGGAGACAAAGAGAGAGTGTGGTAGTGTTGTCATTGGAAAGTTGGAGGAGAGATGAATGCAATAGTAATGTTTCCGTTGGTGTCAATGTTCTAGGAGAGGAAGATAATGTTTCTGTTGGTATGAACATTGAAGGAAACTGAGATAAAGATAATACGATGATCAATAATATAACAGGTAAGACTAAACAAATTTGATCAAGTAGTGTTGTTATTAGAGTGTTGGAGAGAGAGAGTGTGTGTGGTAGTGTTGTTATTAGAATGTTGGAGGAGAGAGGGAGAGAGAGTGTGGTAGTTTTGTTATTAGAATGTTGGAGGAGAGAGAGAGAGAGAGAGGGAGAGAAAGTATGGTAGTGTTGTTATTAGAGTGTTGGAGATAGAGAGAGAGATAGTGTGTGGTAGTGTTGTTATTAGAATGTTGGAGGAGGGAGAGAGGGAGAGAGAGTGTGGTAGTGTTGTTATTAGAATGTTGGAGGAGGGAGAGAGAGAGAGTATAGTAGTGTTGTTATTAGAATGTTGGAAAGAGAGAGAGGGAGAGAGAGTGTGGTAGTGTTCTTATTAGAATGTTGGAGGAGAGAGAGAGAGTGTGTGTGGTAGTGTTGTTATTAGAATATTGGAGGAGGGAGAGAGGGAGAGAGAGTGTGGTAGTGTTATTATTAGAATGTTGGAGGAGGGAGAGAGAGAGAGTGTAGTAGTGTTGTTATTAGAATGTTGGAGAGAGAGAGAGAGAGAGAGTGTGGTAGTGTTGGTATTAGAATATTGGAGGAGAGAGAGAGAGAGAGAGAGAGTGTAGTAGTGTTGTTATTAGTATGTTGGAAAGAGAGAGAGGGAGAGTGTGTGTGGTAGTGTTGCTATTAGAATGTTGGAGGAGGGAGAGAGAGAGAGTGTAGTAGTGTTGTTATTAGAATTTTGGAGAGAGAGAGAGAGAGAGAGTGTAGTAGTGTTGTTATTAGAATGTTGGAGACAGAGAGAGAGAGGGAGTGTAGTAGTGTTGTTATTAGAATGTTGGAGAGAGAGAGAGAGGGAGAGAGAGTGTGGTAGTGTTGTTATTAGAATGTTGGAGGAGGGAGAGAGAGAGAGTATAGTAGTGTTGTTATTAGAATGTTGGAGAGAGAGAGAGGGAGAGAGAGTGTGATAGTGTTGGTATTAAAATATTGGAGGAGAGAGAGAGAGAGAGAGTGTAGTAGTGTTGTTATTAGAATGTTGGAGAGAGAGAGAGGGAGAGAGAGTGTGGTAGTGTTGTTATTAGAATGCTGGAGGAGAGAGAGAGGGAGAGTGTAGTAGTGTTGTTATTAGAATGTTGGAGAGAGAGAGAGAGGGAGAGAGAGTGTGGTAGTGTTGTTATTAGAATGTTGGAGGAGGGAGAGAGAGAGAGTATAGTAGTGTTGTTGTTAGAATGTTGGAGAGAGAGAGAGAGTGTGTGTGTGGTAGTGTTATTTGAATATTGGAGGAGAGAGAGAGAGAGAGTGTAGTAGTGTTGTTATTAGAATGTTGGAGAGAGAGGGAGGGAGAGAGAGTGTGGTAGTGTTGTTATTAGAATATTGGAGGAGGGAGAGAGTGTGTGGTAGTGTTCTTATTAGAATGTTGGAGGAGAGAGAGAGAGGGAGTGTAGTAGTGTTGTTACTAGAATGTAGGAGAGAGAGAGGGAGGGAGAGTGTGGTAGTGTTGTTATTAGAATGTTGGAGGAGGGAAAGAGTGTGTGGTAGTGTTCTTATTAGAATGTTGGAGGAGAGAGAGAGAGAGAGAGAGTGTGTGTGTGTGCGGTAGTATTGTTATTAGAATATTGGAGGAGAGAGAGAGAGAGAGTGAAGTAGTGTTGTTATTAGAATGTTGGAGACAGAGAGAGAGTGTGGTAGTGTTGTCATTGGAATGTTGGAGGAGAGATGAATGCAATAGTAATGTTTCCGTTGGTGTCAATGTTCTAGGAGAGGAAGATAATGTTTCTGTTGGTGTTAATATTGAAGGAAACCGAGATAAAGATGATACGATGAGCAATAATATAACAGGTAAGACTAAGACAATTTGACCAAGTGTTACGAATGGAGAACTAAGAGACAACCAAAAGTACCAGGAATGAAAAACCTCGAAAAAAGAAAATCAAGATATAAACATATAATAAAAAAACAAAATTGATAAATATATGTAAATAGAAAATGATAAACATGAAATAATATTTCAGAGACCTTTGACCTTTTCACCATCACCACAGGAAAGGAAGAAAAGGAATGTGGAATATTAAGAGAGTGAAATGCCTGAATAATTGTACGGAAAGACTGACTGAGTGTGAGAGACGGAAGATTAGAACACAGAGCTGTGTAACAGAAAAATTGAATGAAACTGTAGCAAAATATAGAGCGTCAGGATTGAGTGGAATTGGAGATCCTCTGGAATATATTTGTGTTGAGAGATGATTGATAAAAGGTAAATGTCTTAGTTTTAAAGGAAAGAAATTGACTACTATATATATTAAGAAAAGAAAGAAGTTTATTATGCAATGGGTTAGATTATAGAAGATTGTAAATTAATATAGTGTTTAGCCAATATTAATATAAAGTGTAATACAAAATAAAAGGTTGTGATAGAAATGAATGAAAAAAATATGGAAATTAGAAAAAACATCAACAAAAACGAATAAAGTTATTAGTTAAATTAATTAAAAGTATAAATAACAAAAATGGCAACACGTAAATAATATATACCGTAGTAACACACTAGAGGTCAACAAGAGACACTGGTGAACATACGGTATATTTCCCTATATAGTCTTGATATTATAATTCAGGGCCATCTGAAAAAAAATCGTATATAAACATTTAAAATCATTAGGTTTTTTGAGCGACCCTGTATATGAATTCCAATTATTATGATGTTCGTTACAGAACCTGTTAATATTTTAAAACAATATTAAACTATACAATGAAATGTAAAGCAAAATAGAGTATTATTATTTCTGTATTTTAGAATATTCACTGACGATAATATTAAGATTATCGACGACTATTAATAGAATTTCACAAGAATTATATAATTTTTGTGTAGATATAAACGCAGTCTGTATCAAAGAGAGGAAACCGGCTTTCACTAGTCACTGGACGGCTCTGAGTGATAGCACACGTGTGTCTCTCCCTATAGCTTGTTGGTCTCGGTAGCTTCGTCACGCTCACTGCTCACTGAGGCCGCCAGCTGGATCAGACTGGCGATTTTCCTTTTAGTTCTACTGGGTAATATATATATATATATATATATATATATATATATATATATATATATATATATATATATATAGTATATATATATATATATATATATATACTGTATATATATATATATATATATATATATATATATATATATATATATATATACTGTATATATATATATATATATATATATATATATATATATATATAGATATTTAGAGAGAGTGAGAGAGAGAGAGAGAGAGAGAGATTTACGTATTACGCAACTTAATTACTGTTGTTTATGATGCATAGGTTAGGTTAGAATATTTTCTGCACACATGTATATATTGTTATACTTACACCACAGTGCCTTAATCACCACATAGGTAAGTGAGATTGAATTATTAGATTATGTTATCCTGGGCACTCTAGTTTATTAGTATGGTGTAGTGCCTGGGTGTCAAGGTTCATCTAGATATGTACAGTTCTATGTTTCTCACGCTCAGTAATTTAATGTAAAGTTATGAGAAAATTCCCTGGTGGACTATTTTGATTATGCCTGGCGCCTACCTGAAGGTCATACCGGTAAGGGGAGTTTGAAATCTAATTATTCAGGTTAGGTTAGGTTAGGATAGGTTAGGTTAGGTTGTCACTGTATAGTTTATACACAAGTGATCGTGGGCACTTCGTGCCCACTGGCGAGTCCGGTGGTACAGTTTACCAAAGCTTGAAAGTACGAACGCTCGTGCTTGGCTAGGCGCAACCTCCCAAAGGCTGGGAGCGTACAGCGGCATCGTTTTCCTGCGTAAATAAAATGGTTAATTAATGCCTTCCTAAAGAAACCTTTGACATGGGACCAGGTTAGTTCCACTCTACGATATTTTTGCGATTTTTCCACAAAGTTTGATGAAAAACGAGTGTGCCGTTTTGGTTGCCCAGAACAGACACACAAACAGACGCACGGCTATTCCTTTAGTATATGAGATAATCATGGTCGTGGTTGTTATAATCATGGTCGTGGGTGTAATAATCATAGTCGTGGTTGTTATAATCATGGTCGTAGGTGTTATAATCATGGTGGTATATGTTATAATCATGGTCGACGTTGTTATAATCATAGTCGTGGTTGTTATAATCATGGTCTTGGTTGTTTTAATCATAGTCGTGGTTGTTATAATCATGGATGTGTGTGTTATAATCATAGTCGTGGTTGTTATATTCATGGTCGTGGTTGTTTAAATAATAGTCGTGGTTGTTATAATCATGGTCGTGGTTGTTATAATCATAGTCGTGGTTGTTAAAATGATGGTTGTGTGTGTTATAATCATAGTGGTGGTTGTTATAATCATGGTCGTGGTTGTTTTAATCATAGTCGTGGTTGTTATAATCATGTTCGTGGGTGTTATAATCATTAGGGTGTGTCATACGGAGGCGAATTTTTGTTTTTGAGTTTGAAAACTCGGTCCATGGTATTAATGATGTAGTTCTATGTGCAGAATCATGTGATATCTTCATATTTGAAAAGTTTTTATTTTTTGCTAGGTAAATTTTAACTTGAAATCTTATGAAAATTCAGTATTCCCACCCTTTTACCAACACCACTAAATAGCTTATTTAAAGTAAAGTAAATGTATCAGGTTAATTTATTAGGATGAAAATGATCCAGAATAGTGAAACGAATGATCTTGACACATTTATTAAATTTAATATTCCTTTAGAAAACAAAATCATCAAATACAAAAACCGGTTTTACTACTACGACCCGGTGTTGCTGCACACCATAGAGAACATGTCTTTCTTGCTTCTGTTTCTACTCATCACCTCCCTGCTGACCACCTGAGCTCAGATGTAGCCTTCCCTCCTCTCCTGGTTGTACACGTGACTGCTGGCCTCGCTCACTTGCTGTACACAACGCTCTATACTCTGGGTGTGCGAGGGCCAGGCAGGGACACGCAAGGGGCTGTCCAGGAAAGCTCTGACTTGAACATTGGTGAGGCTGCAGGTAAGAGGGGGCTCACTGCCAGCCTGGATGTTATCCAGATCTATAAGATCAGTGAGGGTCTTGGCACCTAGATTGACTTCAGGAGTCTTCCTGACCTGAAGGAATCGTCACCAACTGATTCGTCATGCCCAGATCCTCTCATAAGTCTCATATCCAAGATCTTTTTGACTGCCACTCTTCTCTCCTCCTCATCCTTACTGCAGAGCATTGTCTGCAGAACTGCCTCGGGATGAGCATACCAGGAAGATCTCCTCACAGTCTGCTCCACAATCTGAACAACCTTCCTTGGCTGACTCCTCAGGAGCTCAAGCTGGAAGAGAACATGCCTCGGACCTTTGGAGAACGATGACTTGACCTTGGTGTTGAACCAATTTGGCAAGTAAACACTCACGATGAATTGGACAATAAGTCTCAGGTTGTGAAGCTGGTTCCCTTTCAGTTTATGATGAGCGACCCAAATTCTGCAGAACCTGAGAGCCGTTGTGAGCCACCTAGAATGTGAGACTGGACCTATCTGCAGGTAAGCAAGCCTATCAGGCATGACCCCAGTTTTGATGGCACTGCAAATCATGTAACCATAGTACTGGTCAGTACTCAGGTCGTCAATGACAGTATGTGCAAGCTCAACGAGTGGAGGGCCAACTGTGATTTTTTTCAAAGCTCGGATGTATTTCTAACTCAGTGGCAGAGTCCAGCATCTTGCCAAGAGGACCAGACCACCTGTTGTTTGAAAGAGTCTTGCCATCCAGCTCCTGGATCAGATGTCTGAGTGGCAACTCGTTGGTGTGGAGGTCACAAACAATCCAGACCAGCTTCCTCCCAATCTTCCGCTCTATTCACTGTATGACCCCCCTTGCCACCCTGTGTTCGTGTTGGTGCTGTCCCCTCCAATGGCCTGCAGGGTCTGGTCTACGTTCCTCTCTCTGAGCCAGTTCACAATGTTATCTGCCACTATCTCAGCTGGTTTCCTGATGTCATCTTTCTCTGGAGTGAAATGCCACAAATACTTTCCTCTTGGTTCACTGCAGCAGGAGTAGTGTTCCTCCTTCACCATGGCAGGGAACAACTTGTCAGAATCTCCAACTTTCATGAACACTTTAGTGCCATCCCTTCTCCCATCAAAGATCAAACAATTGATTCCATTTTCTCTTATCCCCTTATCAAACTCCTCTTCTAGGTTACTGACAAGTTTCTCCTGAGCTCTCTTTACTTTGTTATGATCTATCACCAGGTGAACATCATCAGGTGTTATCAAACCACCGTCAATCCAGGCAGCTGTTGCTATCTCTGCAGTTTCTCTGAGACCAGTGTGGTGTCGCATGCTGGCCAGAGCTATGCTCGGGATATCTTTCCTATTTCGAATGTTATTCCTGGAAGGTTTGGGATCATTATTTTCTGGGTTAGGTACAAAGTCACCATTCTCCTGGTCAGCACTCGGATCAGCCATGGGGAAGTCATTAAACTCTGAATCAGCTTGACTCCAATCATCGGCCTTTTTTACCTCACCCTGGCCCTTCTCAAGTCTCTTTTCCTCGGCAACTCTTCTCCTCTTCTGTCTCTCTGTTGCAGCCTCCTGTCTCTTGACTCCGGAATATCTTGGCTAGAAATCATGAGAGCCCCTATACTGCCAGTCTTCTCTCTCTGTGCTTTGACAAATGCCAGTTCGATCACAGGAATCTTCAGTTCACGCTTGCAAATACAGGAGATGTGGGCCTCGGATTTACAGTCACGATCGCATCCAAACTCAGGACAGAGAACAATTGGGCTCTTGAAAGTAATTTTGTCAAATAACTGGTCCAGTTGCTTGGCAAAGCTGTCCTTAACTGCAAGTTTTCCTCTCCCAAGAGAGATATCTCTTGCCTTTTCCCAACTGGCTAGCAGTCTCTCACTAATCTTCTTCTGACTTGTTATGACTGGAGGCTTGAACTGAGCGTTAGCCAGAGTGTACTGTGCCAAGACAGCTTTGGTCATATCACTGGCAATGTCTTTGTTTGTGTAAGTTCTTTGGTTCTTTTCACTGATTTGCCTGATTAAAACACCGTATCTCAAAGCATCTCTCAATGTAGGCAACTCCGACTTCAGGAGCTCTCTCCCAGACCCAAGATAGTGACTGAGATGGCTGGATTTTTGGTTCCTCGTCCTGACACAAGCAGCCATCGCAAATATTATCAACTTATAAATGCATCAGAATCTGAAACAGAAAAAATATTGTTAGTTGGGTGGTTAAAGAATGAAGTCAGAAAGCAATGTTCACTATTTAATTGTAATGCACTAATGCAGCTGTACGTTAGATTTTCGATAAATTTCACGCTAAAATTTACCTAGCAAAAGGTTGCAAAATATTGAAACTGAAATTATTTCCTGTTTATATACACTAAAATCTACCAAAAAAGTGATGGGCCATTAGTTTTAGCTGATCTTCCCTCCTATGACACACCCTAATAATCATAGATGTGGTTATTATAATCATGGTTCGTGGTTGTTATAATCATGGTTGTGGTTGTTACAATCATAGTCGTGGTTGTTATAATCATGGTCGTGGTTGTTATAATCATGGTCGTGGTTGTTACAATCATAGTCGTGGTTGTTATAATCATGGTCGTGGTTATGATCATGGTCGTAGTTGTTGTAATCATGGTTGTGGGTGTTATAAGCACAGTCGTGGTTGTTATAATCATAGTCGTGGTTTTTATAATCATGGTCGTAGTTGATATAATCATGGTCGTGGTTTTTATAATCATAGTTCGCGGTTGTTATAATCATATCCGTGGATGTTATAATCATGGTCGTGGTTGTTATAATCATGATAGTCGTTAATACAATCACAGTCGTGCTTCTTATAATCATGGTCGTGGGTGTTATAATCAGTGTCGTGGCTGTTATAATCATAGTCGTGGTTGTTATAATCATTGTCGTGGTTATGATCATAGTCGTGGTTGTTATAATCATGGTCGTGGTTGTTATAATCATGGTCGTGGTTTTAATAATCATGGTCGTGGTTGTTATAATCATAGTCGTGGTTGTTATAATCATAGCTGTGGTTGTAATAATCATGGTCGTGGTTGTTACAATTATGGTCGTCGTTAATACAATTATAGTCGTGATTGTTATAATCATGGTCGTGGGTATTATAATCAGTGTCGTAGCTGTTATAATCATAGTCGTGGTTGTTATAGTCATTGTCGTGGTTATGATCATAGTCGTGGTTGTTATAGTCATTGTCGTGGTTATGATCATAGTCGTTGTTGTTATAATAATGGTCGTGGTTGTTATAATCATGGTCGTGGTTGATATAATCATGGACGTGGTTGTTATAATCATGGGCGTGGTTGTTATAATCATGGTCGTGGTTGTTATAATCATGGTTGTGTTTGTTATAATCATGGTCGTGGTTGTTATAATCAAAGTCGTGGTTGTTTTAATCATATTCGTGGTTGTTATAATCATGGTGGTGGTTGTTATAATCATGGTCGTGGTTGTTATAATCATGGTCGTGGTTGTTATAATCATAGTCGTGGTTGTTATAATCATAGTCGTGGTTGTTATAATCATAGTCGTGGTTGTTATAATCATGGGCGTGGTTGTTATAATCATGGTCGTGGTTGTTATAATCATGGTTGTATTTGTTATAATCATGTTCGTGGTTGTTATAATCATAGTCGTGGTTGTTTTAATCATATTCGTGGTTGTTATAATCATGGTGGTGGTTGTTATAATCATGGTCGTGGTTGTTATAATCATTGTCGTGGTTGTTATAATCATAGTCGTGTTTGTTATAATCATAGTCGTGGTTGTTATAATCATGGTCGTGGTTGTTATAATCATGGTCGTGGTTGTTATAATCATGGTCGTGGTTGTTATAATCATGGTTGTGTTTGTTATAATCATAGTCGTGGTTGTTTTAATCATATTCGTGGTTGTTATAATCATGGTGGTGGTTGTTATAATCATGGTCGTGGTTGTTATAGTCATTGTCGTGGTTATGATCATTGTCGTTGTTGTTATAATCGTGGTCGTGGTTGTTATAATCATAGTCGTGGTTGTTATAATCATAGTCGTGGTTGTTATAATCATAGACGTGGTTGTTATAATCATGGTCGTGGTTGTTATAATCCTTGTCGTGGTTATGATCATAGTCGTTGTTGTTATAATCATGGTCGTGGTTGTTATAATCATTGTCGTGGTTATGATCATAGTCGTTGTTGTTATAATCATGGTCGTGGTTGTTATAATCATGGTCGTGGTTGTCATAATCATGGTTGTGGTTGTTATAATCATGGTCGTGGTTGTTATAATCATAGTCGTGGTTGTTATAATCATGGTCGTGGTTGTTATAATCATGGTCGTGGTTGTTATAATCATGGTCGTGGTTGTTATAATCATGGTAGTGGTAGTGATACTTACAGTATCTAATATACTATAAGAAGGAATAGAATAAAGGTTAGAATAATTAATTAATGAAATATTCGCCATAAGGAGAGGTTAAAATCATAAAAAAAAAATTATTATGAATCACCGATGATCATTCCGAGATAAATTATATTATGAAGAGAAGTGACCTTTATTCTGGTTAGATTAGTTACCGTCTGCTTAGTCACCACCTGTGTTAAGTCATCATAGTCATCATCTCCGTTAGTCAGTTTTGGGCCCATCTCACATGACTGACCGACCATCGATGTTCTTTCCGCGTGAGGGTGTTAGTTTTCAATGCGAATTTTTATTTACGCTGGTGGATGTAAGATCTCCTACCCTCACTAACGCAGCTATGGTCAATTTGGTGTTATTCTTATTTACACTGGTGGATGTAAGACCTCCTTCCCTCACTGACACAGCTATGGTCAATTTGGTGTTATTCATGTTTATATATACCTTCTAATCTGTCTCAAGTTTATCCGTCCTGTCTATTGCCATCCCAACTGTCTGTGTGTCTGCGTGGTGTTTGAATGTAAGCCCGTCTGTACCCTTTCGGCCATATTATTAAACATCTTCCCTTGAAGAATATCTTCAGGTCGAAGAACCTTTTAATGAAGCGCACGAAAGAGTGTGGTGGTGTGAAAACGAACTAATTGCACCTAATTTTGAAGAGGTAGCTATGAGCTGCTTTTCGTCACCCTCTTCATAAATATTATGTTAGTCTTATTGAATATTTATTGTCAATACGATTAACGTACAAAGAAACACGTATTGGTAATTTTACAAATGTATTTTTTTTTACATTATTGGTTTTACGGCCCATATTATGACAGTGCATAAGCTGTGTTCCCTGTCATGTTACGACTTTCGTAAAATATGTGCTGCCTGTCAATTTGTTATTGCCATAGGCAAGCTGCTGGAGTCATCCCATCTTACTAACTCTAGTATTAATCTGGTAAGCACATTTACAGTAATTTATTAAACTTTTTAGCAGTTTTATAAGTGAGTTTCTGTCAGGAAAATATAAACTGGCGTCGTTCTTGCTTATAAATATTAATATGGATAGAGGCAAATTTCACTGGGAGAAAATCATCTCAAAACTTTGTGTTGCATATATTAATAAATTAAGTCCATTTAAGTTATTTAATGCAAATTTTTAGCAGTTTTATAAGTGAGTTTCTATCTGGAAAATATAAACAGGGGAGGTTTATGCCTAAAAATATCAAAATGGGCAGAGGCAAATTTCACTGGGAGGGCATTATCACAAAGATGGTAATATTACATACAAAAATTCCTTTTATACACTCGATCATGATATAGTAGGTGAAATACTGCAGGCTCTAATTTTTCATCACCAATTACATTATTTCGTTTTGGTAAACTTCCATTTGACTGAATTAGGTGCATAATAAAACAAGTTCACTGGAAGCTGGAGTTTGATTATTTAATCAAAATGTGCCTTAAACATATATGATACAATATTTTTGCTAATATAGAGGACTTCACAGCAGCTTCCCCCGGCAAGTGATAATTTATGCTACGTTAGGTTAACTTAACTTTACTTTAACTTATAAATACTCTAACACCTTTTCCAACATTTGCCATAGATACGACCGTCTCACTATAAAACATTGAAATTGCGGCGTTTATAAATTTGTTTTCTCTGAAAACAAAAATTTTTAACCTAAGACAATATAATAAAGGCATATCAGCCCTTAAAGGCCATTTCCTATTATTTAATGCATTACTGTGTTTTTAACTAACAGGTTGAATTGGCAAAAGGACATTTTTAGAAAAATGAATCAGGGAAATCGGATCTGGAATTTTTGGACTAACTTAGGAAACCAAGATAGACAAGCGGCACTGGCATGGTTGGAGGAAATGCAGAGACAACGACACGGAAGACGACTCCGCAGAATTGTAGGTGACCGCATGAACCCATTCACAGCAATGAGCGATGCTGAATTTGTTGACCGATTTAGGCTAAGAAAGGAATCGGTTAACAGTATCATCCAAGAAATTCAGGTTCAACTTCCTGTTGTCAATGATAAGAGAGGTAAGCAAAGTTCCATATGACAGATGGTACAGGTTATTTCTACTGAACGTGTATGGCTTAAACCATGGCCTATCCGGGTCAATATAAATAATACTAAAGCTACGTAATTATTACCACGTTAATCAATGCTACGTTAATCATGTTGCTACTTGCTTCTTCTTACACACCTCGACCTTCCACTTTTCCATATGGGTTAAGCCATTGAAAGAGGAATATTGGGATATTTATTTAAGAAATTAGGAGAATGTGAGTCTGATGAGTTTGTCATTACTTCATTTTTCATTTGATGAATTCTTTCCAGGTTGTCCTTTTCCTCCAAACCTACAAGTTCTATTAGCCATACGTTGCATGGCGACTGGAAGCCACCAAATAGCAATTGGAGACTGTTATGATGTGTCTCAAGCCTTTTGTCAGTCTGTATCTTGAAAGCATTTCGAGAGCAATAGCCAGCCTTAGTGAACAGTTTATAAAATTTCCTGCTGGCAATGATTTACTCAAAGCAGTACAGGCCTTTTATGATATTGCTACAATGCCTGGAGTCATTGGATCCATAGATTGTACTCATTTAGCAATTTTAAGGCCAACATGCAACAGCCCTGGAGTCTTTCGATGTAGGAAGGGGTTCTTTTCAATTAATGTTCAGGCTGTCTGTGGACCAGACTTATTATTTTATAATGTTGTTTCTCGTTGGCCTGGTAGTGTACATGACAGCAGGATTTTTTAAAATAGTCTAATTTGTGCCACACTTGAAGAAGGCTTGATGCCTGGACATCTCCTTGGTGACAGTGGTTATCCCTGCAGGAAGTATTTGTTGACTCCAGTGTTAAATCCTCGTGATCGACATGAGGAGGCCTACAACAGAAGTTACCTAACAACAAGAAATACCATTGAAAGAGTTTTTGGGGTTCTTAAGAGGCTGTTTGCCTATTTAGGATCAACTATTAGGACAAAACTCAACACCACCAAAGCTATAATTGTTTCATCATTTGTGCTTCACAATATAGCCATAATGACTAGGGTCTTATTACCAGAAGAAGTAGGAGAAGAAGAAATGGATGCTTTGCATATAAACCCAAATATAGGTCAAATAAATATGCAAGGTAGAATGAAAAGGCAACAAATCATCAGAGACCACTTTTGAATATTGTTTATACAGTGAATTACTTTTAGTTGTCCATCCTTTTAACTGAACAAGGAGGGTGATTTATGTACATTAAGGTCTCAGCAGTCCAGAGGTATAGTAATGCCTCTATGTGATACTGTATAGAGCTACAGTACAAGGTTTTGGCTGTTTGCAATACCTATAGTTATATTCATGATATAAAGACAGGAGTTGATTTTTTAATGTGCTATCTATATACTGTATATGTTAAGGTCCATATGAAGTTACTGTATTTATACACAGTTTTTTATTCTATTATGTTCATATGTAATTTGAAATAAGTGTAAAAAACTCACATATCAATAGACTTTCAACATGCATATACTAAAAATTCATACTTTTCAAAAATGATGGCATTTGTAATATTTTTAGGAAACAAATATTTTTTTCTGTAAATTGTATTTATTTTGTACATATCACTCTTTTGTTAACTCAAACAATACTGTATTTATAATCAGGATTCTGCAACAATGTCAACAAGTAAATTAGTATATAGTGAATTAAAATAAAATAAAAAAGGAAATTTGACATTACAATGTCAATAACTAACCTATATATTCAGTCAATTGCTGCTATACAGAACAAAAAGTTGGTAACCAACTGGGTGGGAATAAATTTTAATGCAACATAAAATTAAGTTTCAAATTATACAATACCAACTAAAATAGATTATAATTAGGAACATAATAAAATATAATATGTAAAATAAATTAAAGTTAGGTAGTAACTATTTAGTAAAAAAAAATTTATGTAAATTAAAATAATGTACAGTTAGGTAGAAAATCACAATACAGCTGTAGTTGTGTAGTGAATTACACCGTTTTTGTTGTTTGTGAACTGATTGCATTATTAACCCTTAAACAGCGCCAAGGGTGACTGAGAGAACACCCAATGCAGAACTCATTTAATACTATACTATACTGTACAGAATTTTTTCCATCATTTCTAATTTCTTTTGTTCAACTTGAATCTTTATTTTGACATGCTGAATCTCCAAATCTGAATGCAACTTTTGATTATTTGCAAGTTGAATCTGCAAATCAGAATGCAACTTCAGATTATTTGCAAGTTAAATTTTGATCATTGTTTCTTCTAATTGTTTATCTAACAACTGCTGCCATGTTATCCAAAATACTTTATTATTTTCTTCCTCTTCATTGTTTCTATTTTTCCTATTTGGTCGGTCATACTGTTTTTCATCATATAATGACTTTTTATTTTTTATTTTTCTGGGAGTAGGTTGAGGGGCTAGGTTGTAAATTTGGGTCTTGCAATGGTAAGTCATCGCCTCTGCTGGAGGCACGCTCTGGTACAGGACTTGTGAAGCACAAATCTTGCCCTGGATTTGTAGAATGCATGCTTTCAGCAAAGTAATTGTGGTCCTCATCAATGAAATTGATTGATGGGTACACATCCACTTCAGTGACTTGACTTGTAACTTCTTGATGGCATGATCTCTCTTTGTCCTGCAAGATATTCAATTTTGGAATTATAGGCTTAGGAAAATATATACACCTATCTACAAAATAGATTACTGTTTTGCTACTAGGCCTGTTTTGGTACAAATTATTTATTTAGATTTTACTATATTGTAAATTAAACATAAGAACATAAGAAAATAAGGAGTTTGCAATAGGCCGGTTGGCCTTGTTCCACTCGTCCACCACCCTATTTGTGAACCAGTTTCTTCCTCTCTTATCCAACTTAAATCCGTTGCTCCGAGTCCTATCCTGCTCGGATATTATAAGAACTGTATCTATATCCCCTTTATTGATTCCTTTCACCCACTTAAATTCTTCTATCATATCTCCCCGCACTCTTCGTCTTTCTAGGGAATGCAAGTTAAGTTTCTTTAACCTATCCTGATATGGAAGGTTTCTAAGTCCCGGAATCATTTTTGTCATTCTTCGCTGCACCGACTCTAGTGAATTGATATCCATTCTATAAAAAGGGCACCAGAACTGAACCTCATAATCGCGGTGCGGCCTGACTAGCGCAAGATATACTTGCAATAAGACCTCTGCACTCTTGTTACTTACACTTCTAGATATAAAACCCAATACTCTGTTTGCCTTATTTCGAACATTAACGCACTGTTTTCTAGGCCGTAGGTCCGGGCTTACAAGTACCCCTAGGTCTCTTTCACAAGTCGACTTCTCTAGGTTGATGTTGTTAAGGCTGTATACATTACCAGTATTTGTTCTTCCAATATTAAGTACGCTGCACTTGTTGGTGTTGAATTTCATTTGCCATTTTTCAGACCACCCCTGCAGTTTATTTACATCCTCCTGTAATGCATTTGCATCCTGCCCTGAATTAATCTGCCGCCCTATTTTGGTGTCATCCGCAAACTTGCTTATGCCACTGCTGATCCCAGTATCTAGATCGTTTATGCAGATTTTGAACAAGAGTGGGCCTTATACTGATCCCTGGGGAACCCCACTGGATACATGGCCCCACTCAGATTTAACACCATCTACGCTGACCCTCTGCGTTCTATCGGTGAGCCATGATTTTATCCAATTTAAAACTTTCCCCTCGATACCATGAGCCTTACTTTTTCTCAGAAGCCTCTGATGCGGTACTCTGTCAAATGCTTTGCTAAAGTCTAAGTAAATAACATCGTAATTTTCGACATTATCCACTACCTCGAAGACTTACCTAAAAAATGTCAGCAGATTTGTTAGACAAGATTTTCCCTTGGTGCAACAAGTATAAGTTTACTATTTTAAGGTAATTTTATCATTTCAGTCATCAACGTATTTAGAAGTTGTTCAAAAAACAAATAAAAAACTTAACTTAACCTAATCAAGCGTAACGTAAACTTAAAATCCTAAATTTCGATGGATGACCGTAACGATAATACAGGTACCATTTTTAATAATACATAGTTCTTAAACAATTACCCATACTTCAAAGCCCTGTAGTTTTCTTAAGTGAAATCGAAATATCCGTGTCAGATGGAACCAAGGTTGAAAATCAATGAAAAGGGTAGGGGGTCTAAATAAGATAATCAACGATAACAATTTATGAAATTATTTACAATTTTGAGGATTAAAAAATGGTAACATTATAGTTTCGGCTATTCACCTACAGGATTATTTGAAACAAATTCAAAACAAAAAAACCATCGAAAAAAATCTAACCTAACCAAACATAACCTATACTTAAAATAAACCAATGAGACGATAATACCGAAAAATGTAATATTTGGTTATATTATGTAACTTGTGAGCTGGGAGCCAAATTAGAAGTCTCTACCTCCCATATAACTGAATTAAGTTAGTTGTCTCAGAGATTATAGTCATCTGCAAGTAAATCACTGTAGGTGCGCGTGATCTAGGTATATGCTGATAACCACAAGGAAAGAAGAAAACACGAAGTTCCCAAGCGCTTTCGTGTAATTCAAATCTTCAGGGGTGAGTACAGGCTAAGGAGAAGTACAAAACAAGGTTTATATATACAGAGGAAGGTGAGATCAAGTCCACAAAGGTCAGGTATTAGGTAATGACCCAACTAATCTTTAAAAAGCACCGCAGCAGTCGGTAGTCATGTAGATCCACAATGAAAACGTGGATAAGATAAATCTTGATAAAATCACACAGGAAAAGGGAAACAACGGAGCACCTTAGCTACAAATTTAAGGTATACAGAAAGCCCACTCAGGTAGACAGTTTCATACACTTTTTATAGAATCACCTGGAGTCTACCAAAATGTCAGTTTTTTCTGCTATGTTCTTAAGATGTCTGCGTATTTGTGACTCTGAATTTATTGACGATGAATTGAAACACATTCGTTCCATTGCACAGAAACTCGGGTACCCTTCTGTGTTTGTTGATCATTGTTTTAAAAGGGCTATGAAATCCTTTCATTCCTCTCAAACCAGGCAAATTCCTACACTTAAGAATATTTTGACTCTGCCCTATCGTAATGAATTTGTCCCGTTAGTTCGGTCCCTCAAGCTACTAAATATTAATGTTGTTTTCAAGTATGACTCAACCATTACCAATATGTTAATAAAAAATAGCCCAAGTTTGATTGTAAATGGAAATGTTTATTGTATTCCATATAGCAAATGTAATTGTAATTATGTAGGACAGACAGGAAAAACACTGCAGCTCAGAATCAAACAACATAAGTGCAATATCAGAAGAGCATCTGAAAGCAGTGCCGTGTTCGCTCATGTTAGGAATAATAATCATCCCATTGCTTGGGAAAAAACGCTTAGAAGTATTTAAATCATACAACAATATCTTAACACCTCACACATTAATAGGGGTTTCAATATTGAAATAGCCTGTTCCTCACCAGACCTTACCGACCAGTTTCCTATAACGCACCACGAACTAACAACAGCACTAATGAAAGGTGAGTCATCCTCCCCTGGTGAGGATGGCATAACCTATAACACCCTGAGATTGTTGAATGAGATCCCTAACCATCCACTGCTTGACCTGTATCAAATGAGCCTCACACAGGGTATTCTGCCTAAGACATGGACTCATGGAAACATAGTTCCAATCCCTAAAGCTAATTCTCCAAACTTCAGGCCAATTTCACTTACATCCTGTATGTGTAAAGTCCTTGAAAGAGTTGTTCTAAACCGTCTTATGTTTCAAGTCAAAGACAAACTCGCCCCTAATCTGTACGGGTTCATGCCCGGGCGTAGCACACAGACATGCTTTGCAGAATATCTTGTTCACTCAAAAGATAAGACACAAACAGCCTTCATAGACCTTAAATCAGCCTTTGATGTAGCTAATAGAGACATTATACTTGAGCAACTAGCTAATTTTGGCATACAAGGTAACCTCCTGACATGGATAAAGGGTTATCTGTCCAACAGGTATGCCAGTGTTCTGTTTAGGGGAGTTAAAAGTACCAGAATGAGATCATTTGAGCTGGGCACGCCTCAGGGAGGAGTGTTAAGTCCTATGCTCTTTAATATACTGATGCACAAGCTTATTGCTGACATTCCAGTTCAACCAAACGAAGCCGTAATATGCTATGCTGATGATATCTGCATTATGACACAAACCAAACTCAGGCTCCAAGCCTTGCTGGATGTATTTGCTCGGAGAACTGTTGAATGCGGTCTCATAATATCTGTTGACAAGACGAGGGTCCTCAATCCTCGTCCTGCTCACCCTCTGCCTCTTGACTATAACATTAACAGCATGCCCTTGGAACTATGTAGCTCCTATAAATATCTTGGAATTTGTGTGAATGATGCAAACTTTGTCAGCAACCTTCGTGACAAACTAATGCAGCGCATTAAACCCCTCAGAACCCTTGTTGGCAAGGGCTATGGAATTAACATCACCTATGCTCGTACTTTTTATCTTCACTTCATTCGTTCTGTAGTTGACTATCATGCTCTCCATCTTGTGACTATTCCGCCTAAACAACTCAACAGCCTTGAGGTAGTGCAAAATGAAGCCATGCGCATCATCCTAGGTTGCCCAAAATCAACCAGAATTGTAAATATGAGGAAAGAGCTCGGACTGCCCTCCCTATCTGAGAGGATAGCCCTACTTAATACCATGTTTTGTGTCAAAGTTTTGAAGAACAATAGTTCTCAAACTACAACTCAAACTGAGTTGATGTTCTATCTAAGTAATCCCGACCATCTCGCCAACCTTTCAAAAAAGACTCTCTTTGGGGCGTGGCTTCATAAAAGTGTTGCAGATCTCCTGAAACTGAATGTCCCAATCACCCCAGACGAACCTATTAATGCCATTCCTCCTTGGCTGGACATATCAGTTCCTATTAATTACACTCCTGTTGGTAGTAAGCAAATGTTAAACACCGATGTGGTGAGATGTGTCACACTAGAAACTATTAACAGACACATACAGAGTATTAAATCAAGTGAATGTTATGCTTTTACTGATGGTTCTGTGCAGACAAACACAGGTAGAACAGGCTGTGCAATTGTAATATATAAAGAAAAAGAGATGATAGTGTCAAACAAACAAAGGCTAAACAACTGGGCCAGCACAACACAAACTGAACTAACTGGAATCTACTTAGCCACAGACTACCTCAAAGAAAATGGAGGTGGGGTGATATTCTGTGACTCTCAAAGTGCTTTGAAATCAATGAACAGCCCGTCAGGTTCTATGTCTAAAGTTGCATGTGATATTAAAAGGAATGTGATAACTGCCAATGAGAACAACTTTCGTATCGAATTTGTGTGGATTCCGTCCCATGTTGGAATCAGGTATCATGACCGTGCTGATAGACTGGCCAATGAGGGGTGTAAGAAAGAAAATGTTGACCGTGACCTTGGTCTGTCCAATGCCGTAATTAAAAACATTCAAGTCAGAATCATGAACTCTGATCTAGAAGAAGTGAGAAATGCAGAGAGACCTGACAGTTGTAGCATTAGTAAATATGACAAATTTTGTAACAAGAGGTACCGGTATGGCCAGCATAAGGACAGAACCAGACAATGTGATGTAGTCGTGGCCAGAATTAGGCTAGGATACAGACACATCTGGCAAGTTAGTAACGCTGTACCCATACCGGAACACTCAGCATGTAAACTTTGTGATAAACCTTTAAAGCATACACTTGAACACTATATTATTGAATGTGACACTGTCAAAGACTTCAGGCCACCTGACTTACTGTATCTTGAACTATGTAATTACTTCATTGAATCAGGTGTGCTTGAGGACATTCTTGCTGTTTATCCCAAATTTGCTAGCCCACACTGATTAGTCTTCAACTAGAATATGACTCCAATGTATGTGATCCACTGACCCATATATGCTGCTGGTGAATGTGATGTATTTCCTTCTTTGTGTACGAACCTCTCCTGCGTGGCAGTGAACAGTGGCATTACCCACATGAATCTGACCTATATATAGTGTCAATGAATATGATGCATTCTTTGTGTACGAACCTCTGTCCTGTATGGCAGTGAAAAGTGACATTACCCACATGAATCTGACCGACGTATATGTATGTATGTGTGCGTGTGTGCATGTATATGTACGTGTACATGTATATGTGTATGTATATACGCATATGTATGTATATGTGTGTGTGTTTACATATATGTATATGTACTGTCAATGAATATGATGCAAATCTTTGTGTACGAACCTCTGTCCTGCATGGCAGTGAACAGTGACATTATCCATATGAATCTGACCTCTATACATTTATAGTTGTTAATGAATATGATGTATTTCTTTGTGTATGAACCTCTGTCCTGCGTGACAGTGAGAAGTGATACCACCCTCAGTGTCAAGACCTGACTGAATTACTCAGAATAGGCAAACTGTACTACAAGCTCTGCCAATAAATTTGTTAAACTAAAAAAAAACTAAAAATGTGTCACAGAAAGACTTCTGGTTGAAGCTAGTTTGATTAAGGAATTAAAATCAATAAACCTTAGTGATGGTCAGTTCAAAACTGATATGTTACATAAATTTATTTGTCAGTGGCCCAAGGTTAAAAATGCTTTGAAAACCTTTGATCGAGATATATGATAGTTATTTAGTGGGTCCCCTATTTTTGACCTGACCTGACTAGTCACGTCACCCCCCTTCTCTTAAGCTCCTCTACGTGTGTGTTGGTGTGGGGATTAGTGGATGACATCATTATGACCTGACCTCATGTTTTTAAGGTCACCCTGTATATTTAAGCCTCTCTCTGTCCATGTAATCCAGTTGCCTCTGAAGATGGCTTGAATATAGACGAAAACTAAGGTGCTCCGTATATAGTTTTTTTACTTACTTTATTTTAATGCATTCCTAAATCTTCTTCAACTGTTCTTCTGATCGCCGAGGTCCATATCCCTCAGCATTTAAACATGTTGCAATTCGTAACCATGCTTGTTTCTTTAATGTAACAAGCTTCCCACAAGTACTTTTATTTTGCAAATTTTTCTCCTCCCCAATCAAATAAACTAAGAAATCCCGGGAGACTTTGTTAGAAAAAATATCCATGACGAGAGCTGCTACAATACTAAATTTGGCGCCAACGAAGGTAAACAAACACACACAGGACCCATAATGCATCAGTGAAAAGACGACCATAATGCATCATCGAAGAGGACAGTATTACCAGACGTAAAAAAATCATCCCGCACGAAGTGGAAGAGGTTCGAGCATTTAAAAATACCGCTTGAAGGAACAATACCTTCGAAAAGATTCTTCCTCGGAAGGGGTAGATGTTGTTTAATAATATGGCCGTTTGTGTCGTCAAATCTGTCTGTCTTATCCATTGTTGGCGTGTCTGCCTGTTTGTCTGATGTGAACCAGTCAGCCAGCTGTCTGTCTGTCATATTAGTTGCCATATTGTCTATTTGTGCATGTATGAATCTGTCTATTTTTGTCAACCTCCTGTCTATTTCACTGTCTATATTCGCCCTGTGTCTATTGTAGTCATCTTCTCCACGCATTCCTGTTATTATCTTTTTATCTCTTCTACTTTTCCATGAGCCACAGTAATAAGTATACACTGTAGCTGTAAGGTCGTCTGGTAACGTTGAAACTGCGCATCCAGACTCATGATGAAACTCAGCTCCCCCACCCCCACCTGTTATCTCTAACTATTTTCTGTTTCCCCTTCTTTATTCTTCTATTTACTCATCTTCCTTCTTTTACTAATCCAAACAACATCAAAAAAAAGTAGGCAAAGAAAAAAGTGGGGGGAGGAAGATGGAGCCGTACGATAACTGCAATCGTGGGCTGACAGCGTACAGCGAATGAGGGTGCGCCAAGTCTGTAGACTTGCATCGTTTTCCAGCATAAATAAAATGGTTATGTTATGGCTTCCTAAAGAAACCATCGATATGGGACCAGGTTTGTTCCACTCTACGAATTTTCTGCGATTTTTCCACCAATTATGATGAAAAACGATTGTGCCGTTTCGGCTGCCCAGAACACACACAAACACACGACTAGTCCTGTAGTACTGTATATGAGATACCAGGTAGTAGAGGAGGTAATGTAGAGAAGCTATGGGAAAATGTATTGTATTATATAGTATTGTATTGTATTGTAATGAATTTATTATGATGTATTGTAATGAACTTAATGTATTTTACTGCATTGTATTGTATTATATCATATCGTATTGAATCTGTAATGCATTGTATTTTATTGAAGACAAATAAGCTCACTGAATATACAATTATTTAAGGACGTCTATGGCGATCTTTCAATTATTTCTGTTACACCTCAAAACCAACTCCAATCTCCATCATCTATCTTCCTCATCATCATCAATATTATATACCAGAAGCTTCCATCATTAATGTTTGTGTGTTAAGTTCCACAACTCACTGGTGGTCAGACAAAGTTTATACACAACTCTATTTGCCCACACGAAGCTTACATGATAATCACATAAATAATAATTACTCGTGTACATATTAATTTTCTCCTCTAGTGAAAGTAATTTGTCGTACAATACAGATTCGCTATTTTTTTTTTGTAGAATATTACAGAACACAATAATAAAACATTTTTTTTTATTTGCTCTTCCCACATTAATTCCAGTTTGGTCGTTTCCTTGTCAATGCTCCCACATAATTGGCGATTTTCCTGTTTAATATTGTGGCCAAAAATTATTCGAATAATCATTTTTAATCACAGTCCATTTTTTCCAGTTCAATAACATCGTAATCACAGTAATTATTCTGTTCACTCTAACAATCTAAAATCCTCAATAATGACCACACAAATGGCTGTTAATGAGTGCAATATTTTTAACTAGTTTTATTCTTTAGAAAACTGAACAATGTCAAAAATTTTGTCAATATACTTCTTTTATTATTATGGGTCTTGTTCACGTTTTACTGTTAATTAATTTTGAGGCAGCAATTCATGTAAAGTCCAGCTGGTGGCACCTACCTGGACAATATCAAATGAAGGGTGTCCCAGAAAAATGTATACACACTACCTTACAAAAAGTCGTACAGATCACGTGAATGTTAATATTACATCAACAACATTGTCCTTACATGGTCATGTGCATAATCTCCTACAAATGAGGGCAATGTTGCATATTTAATATAAACATTAACGCGATCTCTACGAAATTTCGTAAGACAGTGTGTATATATTTTTTGAAACATCCTGTAAACTATGAGACGTGTGGGAGCAACACTAAGGATAACCTCACCCATGGCCGTCTTCATGACCTTCTGTGAGAACCTTCGTCGTGGTGTTCAATGCTCATGACATTCAGAATCCGGTTTTTTGATGTTTTGGATTCTAGATTTTAGATTAAAGTGAAGATGTGTGTATGTCAGACTGTGGCAACTAACATGGGGTCTCGCTATTGTTTGTAGCTGGCAAAATTATCGCCCGAGTCCTCCTAAACAGACTTCTTCCTGAGGCGGAAAACTTCCCCCAAGAATCTCAATGTGGCCTTAGACCATCACGTGGTACCACTGACATGATCTTTGCTGCCTGTCAGATGCAGGAAAAGTGCAGAGAACAGCGTCGTGACCTGTACATGGCTTTCATCGACTCGGTCAACAAGGAAGCCCTCTGGTGGACCCTCAGCCGTTTTGGCTGCCCACCAAAATAAATCGCCATTGTGAGGCAACTCCACGATGGCATGAACGGCAGTATCCTGACCAATGGCACCGAGTCTAAGTTTTTCCCCATCCAAATGGGGGTAATACAAGGATGTGTACTGGCACCAATTCTCTTTTCCTTTTCTTGGCTGCCTTCCTTACTCGTGTCAGTGCCAATTTAGCCGGCGGGGTAGACATCGAGTACCGGATGAAGGGTCTTTTCAATATGAGACGATTCCAGGTAGAAACAAAGGTGTCAGCGACTTCCATTTCTAAACTACAGTATGCAGACGACCTCAGCCTTGTCGCTCATACTGAACGTGACATACAGGAGATCCTGAACACCTACGCAGATGCGTATGCACACTTCGGCCTTGAGGTGAATTTACATAAGACTCAATTTCTCTTTCAGCCTGCCCCTGGTTCAGACACATCTCCACCATCCATCCAACTTAACGGTATTACCCTTTCAAATGTTACCCACTTTCAGTATCTCGGCTCCCACCTGTCCATCACCATGGACATTGATGAAGAGATTCAGCATCGGATCAAATGTGCATCTCAAGCCTTTTGCAAACTCCGAAACGTGTCTTCAGTTGTAGGGAGCTGAAATTATCTACAAAGTTACACTTATGTCGAGCAGTAGTTCTCCCAGCCCTGCTATATGGCAGTAAGACATGGGCCTCATGCAGGAGGCATATCAAGGCACTTGAAAACTTTCACCAACGTATTCTACGTGCCATCTTCCGGGTTCGATGGGAAGAGAAGAGAACAAATGCCAATGTTCTTGCTGACACCAACAGTAAAAGCATCGAGGCTTCCTTTATCCATGAACTACTATGCTGGACTGGCCATGTTACCTGCATGGGCGACAGTAGACTGCCAAAGCAGTTACTTTACAGTCACCTAATGAATAGTAAACGTAACGTTTGCGTGCAACTGAAAAGGTATACGGATAGTCTTAAGACAAACCTGAAAAGATGCCAAATCACCTGGGAGTCGATTATTCCACACCATAACGCTTGGAGGAGCACCACACAAGGTGTCAATACTTTTGAATTAGTGCGACTGCATAACGAGGACGACAAGCGCCAACACCAGAAAGACAGTCCTGCCTCCCCTCCCGCACTAGATGTAGCCCCCATATGTGCAACATCTGTGATCGACCCTGCCGGTCCCGTATCGGCCTCTTTAGTCACCACAGAACTCACCAATCTAGGTAGCATCCTTAATAATTCATATCATTGTATAATAGCCGGATGATCGTCATACTCGATTCCCTGTGACAGCAAAGTAGTAGTAGTAATAGTAGTAGTAGTAGTAGTAGTGTGTGTGTGTGTGTGTGTATGTGTTATCGCCCTGGGGGCTGCGCCAGGAGTGAATGGCCCTTAAAAAGTTTTAGTGGAATTGAAAAATTCGATGATCTTGTGTTTCACATGCTTTATTTTTAATCCAGTAGTTCTTTAGACTGTAAAGTTCGCACTGTGCCACTGCTTTCTTCCTGCGAAAGGTATCAGATTTGGTCTGAGACTGAGGGTTGTTCTTCCAGTCATTTAAAGCAGCACGTTTATCATCGACAAGTACATTGATTGCCGAGACATTTTCATCAAACCAGTCCTGGTGTATTGTTTCGATCTGGCCGGGTGTCTCTCTACAGGATTTTGTCATGACAGCGTCAAGAATATCCCATTTGGCATTGAGATTTGGCTTCTTGTTGTCGGTATGTTTATCAGCCCATGTTCGAGCTGCTCCCTGAAATAATGTGCTATCGCCGGATCCTCCAGGCGCTTAATGTTAAAACCTCTTCTGAAGACTTGCTGTCTTCTCCTTTTTGGGGCGACATGACAAACCTGGGAGAAGACTACTCCACATCGAAACGCTGGGAGCGCTACACGAGAAAGTGCCAATGCTTTCGAGTTAGCCCGACTGCAAACCAAGGCAGACAAGCGCCAACGCCGGAAAGACACAGCCGCTGCCTCTCCTGCACTAGATGCAGCCCTCCACAAGTGCAACATCTGTGTACGACTCTGCCGGTCCCGTATCGGCCTCTTTAGTCACCTCAAAACAACCAATGAAGGTGACATCCCTAATAACTCATATAAGTTTTTCATAGCTGGATGAGTGTCATACTCAGTTCCGAGTAACAGCAAATTATTATTATTAGTAATAGTAGTCGTAGTAAACGAGATTCGTAGGTCCATTACGGCAGATCGACAGCACTGCCAAAATGATAAGTTGCAGCAACTGTTGCTGCAGGTTCCAGAAAATTTGAAAAAGAAAGTAGCTAGAACGCAGGAGGTGGGCGCCTCGAACTGGTTAACTATGTTACCGATAAGGGCAAATGGTTTCAGCCTTAACAAACAAGAATTTACAGATGCCATTGCTCTAAGGTACGGTCGGCCAGTAGAAGGTTTGCCCTCCCAATACGTGTGTGGCTCTTCCTATGACGGCGATCACGCCATGGTGTGCAAGAAAGGGGGCTTCATATGCATGAGGCATGACGAAGTAAGGGACCTGACAGCAAATATGTTGAAGGAAATCTGCCGGGATGTCATGGTAGAACCGACCCTTCTTCCATTGGATGGTGAGATCTTCCAACATAGGACTTCAAACACATCTAACGAAGCCCGTGTTGACGTCAGTGCTCGAGGATTCTGGACACGGGGACAGCGAGCTTTCTTCGACATCAGGATTTTTGATCCCATGGCCGCATGTCACCGTAACCTAGCTCTTGATGCTGCACATAGGAGGAATGAGAACGACAAGATAAGGGCATATGGAGAAAGAATCCAAAACGTTGATCAAGGCAGCTTCACTCCTCTAGTGTTCACAACCTCTGGTGGGATGGGACCAAGTGCAAGATGTTTCTACGCCAGACTCGCGGAGCTGATCTCCGAACAGAAGCAGCAGCCCAGAAGTTTCGTTGCAGCCTGAATGAGATGTCGACTGTCTTTCTCTCTCCTTCGGTCGGCTTTGCGCTGCCTCAGGGGAACGAGAGCTTCTGCCCCAACTCCGACAACTGCTGCAGATATTGACTATGAGGCTACTGTCACTGAATGCCGCATAGATCTGCAGCTCAACTAAATTAACACAGATAGGATAGCTTCTTATGTATTAGGATATTTAATATTAAGGTAATTAAATGGTGGCGAAGGTGTGGCTATTGGTAGTAGTAGTAGTAAGTGTGTGTGTGTGTATATGTGTATGCGTATGAAACACAAAAACATGCAGACCAGCACAAGATGCGCTAATTTTTCAATTCCATTAAAGCATTTTATGGGCCAACCACTCTCCGCTCATCTGACGGTAACTTAATAAATAAAGACGATGAAGGCCTCCTTCAGCGCTGGAAGGAGCACTACCATTCATTGGTCAACAGAAACACCAATGTGGATGTCCTGACTACCCAGCAGGTCCCCCATCATCCAGACCTGACCCACCTCAGCTATCCCCCATCCCTGGATGAGGTAGTTACTGCCATCAAACATATGAAAAATAACAAAGCCTCAGGGCCTGATGGAATCCCCGTCGATGTGTATAAAGCAGGAGGACTTCTGCTTACCAGCCATCTTCACCCTCTTCTGCAGATTGTATGGGAAAAGGAGGAAATCCGCCAAGCTCTTAAAGACGCTTCCATTATCAATATTTATAAGAAAAAGGGAGACCTGTCAGACTGTGGCAACTACCATGGGATCTCGCTGCTTTCCGTACCCTGAGTCCTCCTAAACAGACTCCTTCCTGAGGCGGAAAACTTCCTCCCAGCATCTCAATTTGGTTTTAGACCATCACGGGGCACCACTGACATGATCTTTGCTGCCCGTCAGATACAGGAAAAGTGAAGAGAACATCATCGAGACCTGTACATGGCTTACATCGAAGTAACCAAGGCCTTCGACTCGGTCAACAGGGAAGCCCTCTGGTGGACCCTCAGCAGTTTTTGCTGCTCACCAAAATACATTGCTTTGTGAGGCAAGGCCACGATGGCATGAGCGGCAGTGTCCTGCACAACGACATCCAGTCTGAGTTCTTCTCCATCCAAACAGGGGTTAAACAAGGGTGTGTACTGGCACCCACTCTCTTCCATTTCCTTGGCTGCCTTCATGACTCGAGGCAGCGCCAATTTAGCCGGCGGGGTGGACATGGAGTACTGGGTGATGGGGGGGGGGGGGGTCTTTTCAACATAAGATGACTCCAGGCAAGAACAAAGGAGTTGGCAGCTTCCATTATTGAACTACAATAAGCAAACGACCTCACCCTTGTTGTTCACACTGAAAACGACCTACAGGAGATCCCAAACACCTACGCAGAGGCGTATGCACACTTCAGCCTTGAGGTGAATGTCCATAAGACTCAGATTCTCTTTCAACTTGCCCCAGGTTCAGACACACCTCCACCATCCATCCAACTTAACGGTACTACCCTCTATAATGTTACCCACTTTCGGTATCTTGGCTCCCACCTGTCCACCACCGCAGACATCGATGAAAAGATACAGCACCGGATCAGACGCGCATCTCAAGCCCTTGGCGGACTCCGAAACCGTGTCTTCAGCTGTAGGGAGCTGAAATTATCTACAAACCTGCATGTATATCGAGCAGTGGCCTCTCCACCCTGCTATATGGCAGTGATACATGGGTCACATAGAGGAAGCACCTCTAGGTACATGAAAACTTTCACCGACGTAGTGTACGTTCCATCCTCCGAGTTTGCTGGGAAGAGAAGAGAACAAATGTCAGTATTCTTGC
Organism: Homarus gammarus; assembly: GCA_958450375.1. Taxonomy (NCBI): domain Eukaryota; kingdom Metazoa; phylum Arthropoda; class Malacostraca; order Decapoda; family Nephropidae; genus Homarus; species Homarus gammarus. The sequence continues at coordinate 244,955 of CAUDMG010000587.1, forward strand.
TGACACCAACTGTAGGAGCATCGAGGCTACCGTTATCCATGAACAGCTACGATGGACTGGCCATGTTACCCTCATGGACGACAGTAGACTGCCAAAGCAGCTACTTTACAGTCACCGAACGAATAGTTAACGTAACGCCGGCGGTCAATTGAAAAGGTATTAGGATATAATAATAGTCTTAAGATAAACCTGAAAAAGAGCCAAATCGACCCCCTCACCGTAACGCTTGGAGGAGCACCATACAAGATGGTGTCAATACTTTCGAGTTAGCCCGACTGCAAACCGAGGCAGACAAGCGCCAACGCCGGAAAGACGCTCCCCCACCCCTCCCGCACTAGCTGCAGCTCTCCACATGTGCAACGAATGTGGACGACCCTGCCGGTCCCGCATCGGCCTCTTTAGTCATCTCAAAACTCACCAACCTTGGTGACATCCCTAATAACTCAGATCATTGTATCATAGCTGGATGATCATCATACTCGATTCCGAGTGACAGCAAAGTAGTATTCTTAGTAGTGTGTGTGTGTGTGTGTGTGTAACGCAGAGAATCTGATTGAACCATCATAATCTAACCTAATCACACCTAACTTAATTTAATTAATCAAACTTAACCTAACCTAACCTATGTTATGTTGTGTGTGTATTGATGTATGCATATTAAGTCGTGTATGTATTAATGTATTCATGTATGTGTATTGATGTATAAATACGTATGGTTTTATATATGAATGGAAAATAATTAGCCCAGCAGAACAAACTGTAGGGGGCCAGGTGTGAATCATGATTCCCAAGGGCTGGAGGATAATGAATTTGTTAACAGTACAAGTTATTAAACTCTTATAAACTTAAGGTCATAATCAGCAGTTGGAGTTGAGTCGTTAGAGCTGGTCGCGGGCGAAGAAACTTTATTCCTTCAAGTTAACTAAAACGAGGGTGTTAGTGAGCACCTTTCACCTGTCCTCGAGGAAAGTTATGTGTAACAGAAGGAGTTAAATTTACTCTCTCTCTCTCTCATATTTACCATACAAGAATCCTGTACTTCTATAAATTGCCTCTGTTAATTACTACATCGATTTATTCCAATGTGTTACCCAACTCAAAATGCATCAAAAAGTGAATAACTTATTTCAGGGTCACATTATAATATATTTACAGTAAAAAGAAGATTTCACTTCTACTGACTACAGTTATTGGCACAGAGCTTTATCCAACACGAAGAGTGAAATGTTTATGCTCTTCCGTTCATACACCGCGATAAGTTGTTCCTGTTAGTGATAAGAAGCTGCCAAGAAACGATGTACTGTAGAAAGAAACAAAACGTGAGGTAGACCACTTGAATGAACGCTTGTAAGAGTTGGTGGACAGGCAGCTTTGAGATGAGGTGAAGGGGCCCAAGACACACATAATAAATCACAATATTTATGACGAAGTTTGAAAGAAAAACGAAAAAAATCCGTTTGAGATTTAGTTAATACTTCCAAAACTCTTATACGCAAATAGTGAGAAAGATTATTGGTGTAATCTTTTAACTATTATTACGTGAATAAGGAAGAGTCCGGTTCCCCATATGTAAAGTTTACCATAATGACAAAGTTATCGGATATCATTGGCAGGTGAAGATATTAACCTATAATGGTTCCTTGTCTCCAAATTTCGGCTCTGTTCGCAAGATTTAATTTCATAAGAGCTTTGGGTGAATTATTCCTCCATGTTATGACATTCAGGAGCTAAACACACAAACTATTGTTGTAAAAGAAACATGAGATAAACATTTCCGGGTTTTAAGTGAAAAGAATGTAATGCTGAGGACAAACACATTCATTCTGACATTTGTTTCGGAGGCAAAGAATGTAGTATTAGTCGTCTGTCTGCCTGTCTGTCTGTCTGTCTCTTTATGAGGCTTTCGGAAGGCCCACACAGTGACTCAAAAACCTTCACATCGACCGTAGCGTCGGACCTTAATGGTGCAATTTGTATTCCCTCCTCACTGACTCACTCTCTGCTCCATCACCATCACCTGTTCCCTAACCATCACTTCACCCACTTTGTTTCGTTGTCATCATCTGTTCTCAAAGCTGCTGTCGGAGTTTCACAGATTCAGCCAGCAGGTAATTACTGTACACCTCCTGCCTGCACCGTGATTTCCATACACGTCACTCGGCCAACTGCTGCCACTTACCAGAAACTCCCACAAGCTGATGGAAGTGTATATAACGCCCGGAATCCTCGGAAAATGTACTCATAGTAGTGTAGTAGTTTACAGTTTGTACGTGGGCTGTTATTTGTTGAAGAGAGAGGCACTGAAGTTTTCATGTTGAAGTTAAGAATATTTTGCTATCCCTCAGTCACTGTTTTTGTAGTTGTAGATAAGAACAACCTCAGCTATAATGTTGTTTACAATGTCCAGGTACAACGATGCTCTCTCTCTCTCTCTCTCTCTCTCTCTCTCTCTCTCTCTCTCTCTCTCTCTCTCTCTTATTTAAAAGGTTATAATCAAGATAACACAGCGTGACTTGCCTAACCTCACGAAGTCATGAATCTCTCCTGGCTGCAGTCACCTGAATAACTAAGAAGACCAAATACTAATTTCTGCGATGATTATCACACCCACTGATTTGGATAATAATGTCTCAGCGTCAGTCGTGATGGCAGGGAGGCACTTCACGTCCTGTAAGTGAACGCGCTCTGATGGCCAAGAATCTCCAAGCACTCTATTAACTAAACCATTCACCCGTGGCTCTGAGAGTTAACTTGGTCTCTCGACACAAGTAAGGCAGAATCATGTTGATAGTTGTCGCTAAGGAACATCTGGCTCTCATGAGGTAGTGTCAGTGTGCCTATAGTGGGTGAATCAGCGGAAGTTTCTCTCAGTATAACATGATAAAATTCTCGTCAAATGAACTCAAACATTTAAGACTTTTTGAAGTTTCATATTTGATTATTTATTTACCTTTAGGGGTATAATTAGCTACCTGTGCTGTCGACTTCAGGTGTTAAAGAGATAATGGCTGGACGGGTATAATATTGCAGTGATATTTCCGCGTCTTTATCTGCTTCTAAGAAGAACTGTCAGACTTGCTGCATTAGACTGTATGTTTAAAGTGTGTTTCAGACATTTACTGGGGCATTGTTTCCGTCTATTTGTCCGGAGTAAACCATCAGACAGACAGTGAGACAGCGTCAGTGCCTGTGTTTATCTTGCTAGAATAACTATTATTTAAATACTGAGTGTGTGGAGGGGGGAGGGGGGGAGGTTGGATGGAGTATAAGCTTCATTATTACAAGTTTTCGTTTATGTCTGTTATCTGAAGCTACCAAAAATAATTTAGAAACATTCTATTTAATTTCATTTAAATAATTACCAAGATTATTGAGAGCAAGTACTGATAATTCGGGTGAGGAAAATGTCATGAAATTTATGTATAACAAGAAGATTTTCGAATATTTACCATAACATTTTCTGCAGCAAAACAACCTCAAGGATTCTCAACACGAAAGCTTCCAATATTGTCAGACGCTCTTGTTTATACAAAGCCCAGGCGAGCAGCCTACTACTGGATAAACATATGAGTGTAAGTTTGGCAGCACAGGCCCACGATCTGGATATCAGTGAGACCATTACATGTTTGACTTTATTTGTGGTAAAAGTTTCATCGACTTGATAATAATTTCAGTAGTGTTGGTGGTGTTGGTTCCTGAGTCTAACCTGGCCAAGGAGTAGAGTGGCAGACACTCACAGACACACATACTCTCTCTACCACTGTTTGGTTGAAAGTTTCTTCTACTACAACTACTATACTACTCCTTCTCCACTCTTGTTTTTTCTGGCTTCGACCAAATTCTTTGCCAATAACAAATAATTTCAGTCACTGGCTAAGGGAATTTCTTATAGTATCCGACAGACACAAAAACACCAAGAGAAAGAACGTTGATGGGGCACTTACTTCTGTTTCTGGACGAACCATATGCAGGATGTTATAAACGTCTCTGTGCCACTGTATTAATTAGCGATGTGCCTGTACCTTCTTACACCTACATTGTTATATACCTTGTTCTACTTACAGAAAATATGGGGAATGGTATCCACTTCCAACATTTACAGTGACCATTTACAATATTTACCGTAATTAGAGAAAGGTCAATAATAATTATTTTATTTTTATTGCAGGTACACAGGGACTTTTCTTACACTTTGTATAATGGCTGACATGGCGCACGTATGTCTGTCGCCACACGTATTTCTATTGCATACACACGACCTTAGTTAGCTAATACTTTACACTGAACTTCTTTGGTCACTTGGATTCTAAAAAAAAATTTCATAAAGGAAGGTTATTTAAAGACATTGAGAGTTGGAGAATGATAGTAATGCGAGACTCAACCTCTCTGATATTATCCTAGCAACTTCTCTCTTACACACACACACACACACACACACACACTTTATTATAAACGTCCCCATCTCAGTTCACAACCCAGGGTCAGTTTATCTCTTAAGTTTGTCTCACTAACAAATGTATAAAGTTAGATAAGGTCCTGCAGTAAAAAGAGACGATGAAATTTACCTCATACATCTTGTTACAATCTTAACATCCTAAACCCTTTATGAAGATTGGCATATTGTCGTGCATAAATAGTTGTAATTATGAACGACTTTAGACTGACTCAAGACGCCAGATATGACTCTTCAGCGAAGGAATTTAGTTCGGCAGAGTCTGTGGCTTTTATGTTAATTGTAATTTCTTCGTCTCTTTTTACACTTTCTCTTCATAATTTATTAAGCAAATCTCGATATACGTTATTCAGCATCATTTTAATAGTAAACATTCTCTCTCTCTCTCTCTCTCTCTCTCTCTCTCTCTCTCTCTCTCTCTCTCTCTCTCTCTTTCACCCACACACACGCACGCACGCACGCATGCATGCACACGCAAACACACACACACACACCAGACTCAGCTAAAATTGTATCAGCAACTTGAGTAAACGAAGGAATATCGTTGTCAGAACCTCACAGTAGGAAAATACTTCATCTCTCAAGGACACAAGGCGGAGAATCCACCCAGAAAGAGAGACATATATTACATTAAAAGTCCGCCCCCCCCCCTCCAGAAGAACAGAACAGAAACTTTTGTAAACAGTTTCTCTGTATCGTCCCGCGATGTAATTTATGGATTTGTGATTTTATTATAAGAATCCCCAAAGAAATTATGTCTTTTTGAAGGATTTGTTTCCCTTGTGATATAAAATGGTGTTGGAGACGTGAATTTGGGGGCTTTTGTGAAGATATGAGTGGCAGATCTTGAACGGTTACTTTTTTTCGACTCGTAAAAAAAAATGACAAAAAGATGACAGTGTCGGGTGATAATGATGTAAAGTTTGGAAACAACAGCTTGGAATCGAAATAAAAAGATATGGGTTACATAAACAATCACGCCGGTGTATTTACACAACGACAACAACAAAAACAATAAAACTCACAGAAACGCAGTGAAAATAACTTCACACGAATGAATGAAAGATTAATTATCTAAATTGCATTGTTAAAAAATAATTATTGCAATATGTATAACATGAAGACGTGACCTGTAAATATGGAATAAAATAGGTAAGAGTCTCTTAAGACGACGCCCATAAGTGGTACTTTATGATTAAGAGCTAAATGATATAGAACTCTTACCTATCAACAGAAAAAAAGAAAGAAATACAACAGACAAAAGACGTAAAAAAACAACAACGGGAAATTAAATGAACAAGGAAGAACAAAAACAAAAGTGAGATATTACTGTAAGAACGAAGGAAGCGAAATTGCTGTGGCGAGAACATAAGAACATAAGAACATAAGGAGTCTGCAATAGGCCGGTTGGCCTGTGCAATATATCCCTTCACGCGCACACACCAACACACAACAGGTCAAGCTAATGTAGGTGACTATTAGTGTACATTCAAGCTTAATAACAAAGACCGTTTTTCTTGCACTATATACGATAACGAACACAGCTGAACATCATGAAGATAAATGGACCGTAATTACTGTTTTGTATTTTCGCTTTCATCGTTAACTAAAATTACGGCACCTTCACTGTGGTAATCTGCCAGCCTTCTAAAGTAATGTACGAACTCAGGAGAAACAGTTGGGTGTAGTGCACGATAACATTACACGACTAAACTTAAGTAGGAAAATTGTGGCAATAAAAGTTAAGTTTGTCCAGACATAAAACTTCCAGATGTTGAGTCTGTCTTACTACCTGTCCTGGCTATGGTGTCCTACCACCTGTCCTGGCTATGTTGTCCTACCACCTGTCCTGGCTATGTTGTCCTACCACCTGTCCTGGCTATGTTGTCCTACCACCTGTCCTGGCTATGTTGTCCTACCACCTGTCCTGGCTATGTTGTCTTACCACCTGTCCTGGCTATGTTGTCTTACCACCTGTACTGGCTATGTTGTCCTACCACCTGTCCTGGCTATATTGTCCTACCACCTGTCCTGGCTATGCTGTCCTACCACCTGTCCTGGCTATGTTGTCCTACAACCTGTACTGGCTATGTTGTCCTACCACCAGTCCTGGCTATGTTGTCCTACAACCTGTACTGGCTATGTTGTCCTACCACCTGTCCTGGCTATGTTGTCCTACCACCTGTCCTGGCTATGTTGTCCTACCACCTGTCCTGGCTATGTTGTCCTACCACCTGTACTGGCTATGTTGTCCTACCACCTGTCCTGGCTATGTTGTCCTACCACCTGTCCTGGCTATGTTGTCCTACCACCTGTCCTGGCTATGTTGTCCTACCACCTGTCCTGGCTATGTTGTCTTACCACCTGTCCTGGCTATGTTGTCTTACCACCTGTCCTGGCTATGTTGTCCTACCACCTGTCCTGGCTATATTGTCCTACCACCTGTCCTGGCTATGCTGTCCTACCACCTGTCCTGGCTATGTTGTCCTACAACCTGTACTGGCTATGTTGTCCTACCACCAGTCCTGGCTATGTTGTCCTACCACCTGTACTGGCTATGTTGTCCTACCACCTGTCCTGGCTATGTTGTCCTACCACCTGTCCTGGCTATGTTGTCCTACCACCTGTCCTGGCTATGTTGTCCTACCACCTGTACTGGCTATGTTGTCCTACCACCTGTCCTGGCTATGTTGTCCTACCACCTGTCCTGGCTATGTTGTCTTACCACCTGTCCTGGCTATGTTGTCCTACCACCTGTCCTGGCTATGTTGTCCTACCACCTGTCCTGGCTATGTTGTCTTACCACCTGTCCTGGCTATGTTGTCCTACCACCTGTCCTGGCTATGTTGTCCTACCACCTGTCCTGGCTATGTTGTCCTACCACCTGTCCTGGCTATGCTGTCCTACCACCTGTCCTGGCTATGTTGTCCTACCACCTGTCCTGGCTATGTTGTCCTACCACCTGTCCTGGCTATGTTGTCCTACCACCTGTCCTGGCTATGTTGTCCTACCACCTGTCCTGGCTATGTTGTCCTACCACCTGTCCTGGCTATGTTGTCCTACCACCTGTCCTGGCTATGTTGTCCTACCACCTGTCCTGGCTATGTTGTCCTACCACCTGTCCTGGCTATGTTGTCCTACCACCTGTCCTGGCTATGTTGTCTTACCACCTGTCCTGGCTATGTTGTCCTACCACCTGTCCTGGCTATGTTGTCCTACCACCTGTCCTGGCTATGTTGTCTTACCACCTGTCCTGGCTATGTTGTCCTACCACCTGTCCTGGCTATGTTGTCCTACCACCTGTCCTGGCTATGTTGTCCTACCACCTGTCCTGGCTATGTTGTTCTACCACCTGTCCTGGCTATGTTGTCCTACCACCTGTCCTGGCTATGTTGTCCTACCACCTGTCCTGGCTATGTTGTCCTACCACCTGTCCTGGCTATGTTGTCTTACCACCTGTCCTGGCTATGTTGTCCTACCACCTGTCCTGGCTATGTTGTCCTACCACCTGTCCTGGCTATATTGTCCTACCACCTGTCCTGGCTATGATGTTCTACTGCCTGTCCTGGCTGTGTTGTCCTACCACCTGTCCTGGCTATGTTGTCCTACCACCTGTCCTGGCTGTGTTGTCCTACCACCTGTCCTGGCTATGTTGTTCTACCACCTGTCCTGGCTATGTTGTTCTACCACCTGTCCTGGCTATGTTGTTCTACCACCTGTCCTGGCTATGTTGTCCTACCACCTGTCCTGGCTATGTTGTCTTACCACCTGTCCTGGCTATGTTGTCTTACCACCTGTCCTGGCTATGTTGTCCTACTACCTGTCCTGGCTATGTTGTCCTACCACCTGTCCTGGCTATGTTGTCCTACCACCTGTCTTGGCTATGTTGTCCTACCACCTGTCCTGGCTATGTTGTCCTACCACTTGTCCTGTCTATGTTTTCCTACCACCTGTCCTGGCTATGTTGTCCTACCACCTGTCCTGGCTATGATGTCCTACCACCTGTCCTGGCTATGTTGTCCTACCACCTGTCCTGGCTATGTTGTCCTACCACCTGTCCTGGCTATGTTGTCCTACCACCTGTCCTGGCTATGATGTCCTACCACCTGTCCTGGCTATGTTGTCTTACCACCTGTCCTGGCCATGTTGTCCTACCACCTGTCCTGGCTATGTTGTCCTACTACCTGTCCTGGCTATGTTGTCCTACCACCTGTCCTGGCTATGTTGTCCTACCACCTGTCCTGGCTAGGTTGTCCTACCACCTGTTCTGGCTATGTTGTTCTACCACCTGTCCTGGCTATGTTGTTCTACCACCTGCCCTGGCTATGTTGTCCTACCACCTGTCCTGGCTATGTTGTCCTACCACCTGTCTTGGCTATGTTGTCCTACCACCTGTCCTGGCTATGTTGTCCTACCACCTGTCCTGGCTATGTTGTCCTACCACCTGTCCTGGCTATGTTGTCTTACCACCTGTCCTGGCTAGGTTGTCCTACCACCTGTCCTGGCTATGTTGTTCTACTACCTGTCCTGGCTATGTTGTCCTACCACCTGTCCTGGCTATGTTGTCTTACCACCTGTCCTGGCTATGTTGTCCTACCACCTGTCCTGGCTATATTGTCCTACCACCTATCCTGGCTATGTTGTCCTACCACCTGTCCTGGCTATGTTGTCCTACCACCTGTCCTGGCTATGTTGTCCTACCACCTGTCCTGGCTATGTTGTTCTACCACCTGTCCTGGCTATGTTGTCCTACCACCTGTCCTGGCTATGTTGTCCTACCACCTGTCCTGGCTATGTTGTTCTACCACCTGTCCTGGCTATATTGTCCTACCACCTGTCCTGGCTATGTTGTCCTACCACCTGTCCTGGCTATGTTGTCTTACCACCTGTCCTGGCTATATTGTCCTACCACCTGTCCTGGCTATGTTGTCCTACCACCTGTCCTGGCTATGTTGTCCTACCACCTGTCCTGACTATGTTGTCTTACCACCTGTCCTGGCTATGTTGTCCTACCACCTGTCCTGGCTATGTTGTCTTACCACCTGTCCTGGCTATGTTGTCCTACCACCTGTCCTGGCTATGTTGTCCTACCACCTGTCCTGGCTATGTTGTCTTACCACTTGTCCTGGCTATGTTGTCTTACTACTTGTCCTGGCTATGTTGTCCTACCACCTGTCCTGGCTATGTTGTCCTACCAACTTTCCAGGTATGTATATGGGTTTACCTGGAATAAATCACGCTATGTATCTCGCATTGCCCATAATTCCTCGCATTTTTAAGAAAATACAGTTATTGTACAGTTAATCCCTAACGTAACCTAACCTAACCTAACCTAACCTAACCTAACCTAACCTAACGTAATCAATGTTTATAAACTCAGTAAGGAATTATAACACAAACAAGAAGGATAAGCTAAGGCGTAACACCAGACGAGGTACAATACACGATCCTAAAATATAACGTGAAATTGTCAGTGTAGATGTCTAGTCTTGGGCATGTGTGCACCTCAGGTCGAACAATGCTACACGTTACCGAATTATATTTTACCAGTTACAAAATTCGTTCGAGTTCCTGGGTGGATTATTGTACACCTGTAAAGTCTCAAGAACATCCAGCCATCCATTTGTCGCATTTGACAGTCAGTCCACAGACGCTGAGGTCATGGAGACGACGACATGGCGACTTGCACGAGTTCATTATTTCCTGAGAATTTATGTGGACATATAATGAAGAACAAAACACGTCTTTGTGGGAAGTTTGGTGCTAATGATTGAAATAAGAAAGTTACTCGTTTCTTTAAACATAAAGATCGTGTTCTTTACTATGAACTTCAACTTCAACAGGAAACTGACCTATGAAGTTCGTAAGAGAAATAGTAGAGAGACTAACTCGATCTGTGTAAAAGAAATCAACATAATGGAACAGTCTTCACCCAGTTCAGGACAAATGACAAAAGCTTCACAATTCGACGGTACTATTTCCCCCAAAAAATTTCTTTTGCGTATTTTTCCACAAGTTGTCTCAGCGCCTGTAATCGAAAGTAAATATTTGAAGGACAGATTAGAAGGAAAAACACAGTACAGGTTTATCTCTATTTGCTTCCTCACTATTCTTCAAGAGTCGGCGTGTTTTGACCTACTTAACAGAGCAGTGTTTTATGTCGTGTTGAGAAGTTGAGGACATTTACTCTCTGCTCCTGTTCAGAGGTTGTGACCTGGTAACGTTGGCTTTGTTTTGTTTCTTTTCTGTGTAATAATAATAATAATAATAGTAATAATAATAATGATAATGATAATGATAATGATAAGGAAAATGATAATGATAATGATAATAATAATAATAATAATAATAATAATAATAATAATCAACGCTTTATTGCAATAATATGGCAGCGAAATACTGAAAATATACAATAAACAGGGATGATAAAAGTTACAAATATTGGGTAGTATGAAACTAATTGACAAAATATCTCTCTCTCTCTCTTTCTCTCTCTCTCTGCGCGCGCGCACCTTGTGTGGAGGAGGGGGGGGGGGTGTTCATAAAATAAGTTTCAATAGTTAACTCTGTGTTTTACCCAATTCTTATACTAAAAATAATCTATTGCACTAAAATTACATTAAAAAGTTTCTATGGCTTGTGTTGGTATTTTGGACATTTTTTGATGCACAAGACTTACCAACGCAAGCCGTAGACACACCATATACACAAGTTGTATCTAACAATTATCGTCTGAAATTAAGTTTCGCACGTAAATATTAAAATGTTTTCGTCTCTTACAGAATGGCGTGGATAACCATACGATTACTACTACTACTACTACTACTACTGTGCACTGTGTGCAGTGCCAATGCATGGACTTGTGCATCAAAGAAGTTCTCAAACCAGCTGCATTAGTTGCACCAGCAGGGCGCGTCCTGGCCGTGGAAGATGTCATCACGGTCTAGTACGACCTACAGGGATTATTGTGCATACCGTCGCTCACGAGATCCATCGCTGACATAACCCCTTGAGTATAATGAAGTAGCCCCTTGAGTATGATGACTTAACCTCTTTAGTATGGTGATTTAACACATTGAATATGATGACATAACCTCTTGAGTATGAAGAATTAACACCTTGAATATGATGAATTACCGCCTTGAATACGATGACATAACTCCCTGACTATGATGATTTAATACCTTGAATATTATGACTTAACACCTTGAATGATGACATAACTCCTTGAGTATGATGAAGTAGCCCCTTGAGTATGATGACTTAACACCTTGAATAAGATGACATAACTCCTTGAATATGATGATATAACCCCTTGAGTATGATGACTTAACACCTTGAATACGATGACATAACTCCTTGAGTATGATGAAGTAGCCCCTTGAGTATGATGACTTAACACCTTGAATACGATGACATAACTCCTTGAATATGATGACATAACCCCTTGAGTATGATGACTTAACACCTTAAATATGATGGCATAACACCTTAAGTATGATGACTTAACACCTTGAATATGATGACATAACTCCTTATGATGACTTAACCCTTTGAGTATGATGGCATAACCCCTTGTTGGGTCGGTCATCAACACACTGGGTGTGTTAGAGTGTGTCCGATTTATATTAAAAGTGTTGGGTGGAGAAGGTTTACACGTGTACACTTGTTTGCTAAGTGCGTGGATCTCTGGTGTGTGTGGATGAACATTTTCTGCGTTCCCTGTTAGTTTGTTGGTTTGTGTTCCTTTGAATTGGATGTGTGTGTGTGTGTGTGTTAGAGAGAGAGAGAGAGAGGGAGAGAGAGAGAGAGAGAGAGAGAGAGAGAGAGAGAGAGAGAGAGAGAGAGGTTCAGTAAAATCGTCTCACAAATTACCGTAATTGGTGAACTTTGCTATATTTCTCCACTCCCGTGGCCGCCTTCAACTCTACTAGGAGAGACCAGCACACACGTCTCTTCTACGATGTATCACATATCAATATGTCCTTCCTTCTCCTTGATGAGAGGATAATCGATCATTTTCGGTTAATAAATGAAGAAATAATACAGTGCTGTTATGTGAAGAGCAATCTGAACCAAGAACAAACAAAGTTATTTGTGAATCTTACAAGCAAAAGAAAACCCACAGACACATACGAATACTGCGACATATAGTGAGCCAATATTGAGGAATTAATCTTGAAATGTTAACTATCAGAGTGAGACACAAATACTGGATTTATAGCTGGAATCACATTTAACCTTTTAGTCTCAGGGGTTCTTATATACTCAAGGACAACAGCTGGAAGATTACTAATTCCCATCCTAATAATTGTGAGGTAAGACAGACACATGGGGAGGTAAGACAGACACATGGGGAGGTAAGACAGACACATGGGGAGGTAAGACAGACACATGGGGAGGTAAGACAGACACATGGGGAGGTAAGACAGACACATGGGGAGGTAAGACAGACACATGGGGAGGTAAGACAGACACATGGGGAGGTAAGACATACACGTAGGGAGGTAAGACAGACACGTGGGGAGGTAAGACAGACACATGGGGAGGTAAGACAGACACATGGGGAGGTAAGACATACACGTGGGGAGGTAAGACAGACACATGGGGAGTAACACATACACGTGGGGAGGTAAGACATACACGTGGGGAGGTAAGACAGACACATGGGGAGTAACACATACACGTGGGGAGGTAAGACAGACACATGGGGAGGTAAGACAGACACATGGGGATGTAAGACAGACACATGGGGAGCAACACATGCACGTGGGGAGGTAAGACATACACATGGGGAGGTAAGACAGACACATCGGGAGTAACACATACACGTGGGGAGGTAAGACAGACACATGGGGAGGTAAGACAGACACATGGGGAGGTAAGACAGACACATGGGGAGTAACACACACACGTGGGGAGGTAAGACAGACACATGGGGAGTAACACACACACGTGGGGAGGTAGGACAGACACATGGGGAGTAACACACACACGTGGGGAGGTAAGACAGACACATGGGGAGTAACACATACACGTGGGGAGGTAAGACAGACACATGGGGAGTAACACATACACGTGGGTAGGAAAGACAGACACATGGGGAGTAACACATACACGTGGGTAGGAAAGACAGACACATGGGGAGTAACACATACACGTGGGGAGGTAAGACATACACGTGGGGAGTAAAACATACACGTGGGGAGGTAAGACATACACGCGGGGAGGTAAGACAGACACATAGGGAGTAACACATACACGTGGGGAGGTAAGACATACACGTGGGGAGTAAAACATACACGTGGGGAGGTAAGACATACACGTGGGGAGGTAAGACAGACACATGGGGAGGTAAGACATACACGTGGGGAGGTAAGACAGACACATGGGGAGTAACACATACACGTGGGGAGGTAAGACATACACGTGGGGAGTAACACATACACGTGGGGAGGTAAGACATACACGTGGGGAGGTAAGACATACACGTGGGGAGGTAAGACAGACACATGGGGAACAACACATACACATGGGGAGGTAAGACAGACACATGGGGAGGTAAGACAGACACATACTGTCGGGAGGTAAGACAGACACATGGGGAGTAACACATACACATGGGGAGGTAAGATAGACACATGGGGAGTAACACATACACTTGGGGAAGTTAGACAGACACATGGGGAGGTAAGACAGACACATGGGGAGGTAAGACAGACACGTGAGGAGGTAAGACAGACACATGGGTAGTAACACATACACATGGGGAGGTAAGACAGACACATGGGGAGTAACACATACACTTGGGGAGGTAAGACAGACACATGGGGAGTAACACATACACTTGGGGAAGTAAGACAGACACATGGGGAGTAACACATACACATGGGGAGGTAAGACAGACACATGGGGAGTAACACATACACTTTGGGAGGTAAGACAGACACATGGGGAGGTAAGACAGACACATGGGGAGTATCACATATACATGGGGAGGTAAGACAGACACATGGGGAGTAACACATACACGTGGGGAGGTAAGACAGACACATGGGGAGTAACACATACACGTGGGGAGGTAAGACATACACGTGGGGAGTAAAACATACACGTGGGGAGGTAAGACATACACGCGGGGAGGTAAGACAGACACATGGGGAGTAACACATACACATGGGGAGGTAAGACATACACGTGGGGAGTAAAACATACACGTGGAGAAGTAAGACATACACGTGGGGAGTAAAACATACACGTAGGGAGGTAAGACATACACGTGGGGAGGTAAGACATACACGTGGGGAGGTAAGACAGACACATGGGGAGCAACACATACACATGGGGAGGTAAGACAGACACATAGGGAGTAACACATACACGTGGGGAGGTAAGACATACACGTGGGGAGTAAAACATACACGTGGGGAGGTAAGACATACACGTGGGGAGGTAAGACATACACGTGGGGAGGTAAGACAGACACATGGGGAGCAACACATACACATGGGGAGGTAAGACAGACACATACTGTAGGGAGGTAAGACAGACACATGAGGAGTAACACATACACATGGGGAGTAACACATACACTTGGGGAGGTAAGACAGACACATGGGGAGTAACACATACACATGGGGAGGTAAGACAGACACATTGGGAAGTAACACATACACTTGGGGAGCAACACATACACTTGGGGAGGTAAGACAGACACAAGGGGAGTAACATACACGTGGGGAGGCAAGAAAGACACATGGGGAGGTAAGACAGACACATGGGGAGTAACACATACACATGGGGAGGTAAGACAGACACATGGGGAGTAAAACATACACATGGGGAGGTAAGACAGACACATGGGGAGTAAAACATATACGTGGGGAGGTAAGACAGACACATGGGGAGTAACACATACACATGGGGAGGTAAGACAGACACATGGGAAGTAAAACATACACGTGGGGAGGTAAGACAGACACATGGGGAACAACACATACACATGGGGAGGTAAGACAGACACATGGGGAGGTAAGACAGACACATACTGTCGGGAGGTAAGACAGACACATGGGGAGTAACACATACACATGGGGAGGTAAGATAGACACATGGGGAGTAACACATACACTTGGGGAAGTTAGACAGACACATGGGGAGGTAAGACAGACACATGGGGAGGTAAGACAGACACGTGAGGAGGTAAGACAGACACATGGGTAGTAACACATACACATGGGGAGGTAAGACAGACACATGGGGAGTAACACATACACTTGGGGAGGTAAGACAGACACATGGGGAGTAACACATGCACTTGGGGAAGTAAGACAGACACATGGGGAGTAACACATACACATGGGGAGGTAAGACAGACACATGGGGAGTAACACATACACTTTGGGAGGTAAGACAGACACATGGGGAGGTAAGACAGACACATGGGGAGTATCACATATACATGGGGAGGTAAGACAGACACATGGGGAGTAACACATACACGTGGGGAGGTAAGACAGACACATGGGGAGTAACACATACACGTGGGGAGGTAAGACATACACGTGGGGAGTAAAACATACACGTGGGGAGGTAAGACATACACGCGGGGAGGTAAGACAGACACATGGGGAGTAACACATACACATGGGGAGGTAAGACATACACGTGGGGAGTAAAACATACACGTGGAGAAGTAAGACATACACGTGGGGAGTAAAACATACACGTGGGGAGGTAAGACATACACGCAGGGAGGTAAGACAGACACATAGGGAGTAACACATACACGTGGGGAGGTAAGACATACACGTGGGGAGTAAAACATACACGTGGGGAGGTAAGACATACACGTGGGGAGGTAAGACATACACGTGGGGAGGTAGGACAGACACATGGGGAGCAACACATACACATGGGGAGGTAAGACAGACACATACTGTAGGGAGGTAAGACAGACACATGGGGAGTAACACATACACATGGGGAGTAACACATACACTTGGGGAGGTAAGACAGACACATGGGGAGTAACACATACACATGGGGAGGTAAGACAGACACATTGGGAAGTAACACATACACTTGGGGAGCAACACATACACTTGGGGAGGTAAGACAGACACAAGGGGAGTAACACATACACATGGGGAGGTAAGACAGACACATGGGGAGTAAAACATACACGTGGGGAGGCAAGAAAGACACGTGGGGAGGTAAGACAGACACATGGGGAGTAACACATACACATGGGGAGGTAAGACAGACACATGGGGAGTAAAACATACACATGGGGAGGTAAGACAGACACATGGGGAGTAAAACATATACGTGGGGAGGTAAGGCAGACACATGGGGAGTAAAACATACACGTGGGGTGGTAAGACAGACACATGGGGAGTAACACATACACATGGGGAGGTAAGTGAGACATGCTCCTCGTGTTCCCGTTGGTGTGTTTCCGTGAAGTCAGTAACCATCCAGCCTACAGGAACACCACCCAGCCTCCAGGAGCACCACCCAGCCTCCAGGAGCACCACTCAGCCTCCAGGAGCACCACTCAGCCTCCAGGAGCACCACCCAGCCTCCAGGGGCACCACCCAGCCTCCGGGAGCACCATCCAGCCTCCGGGGGCACCACCCAGCCTCCAGGAGCACCACCCAGCTTCCAGGAGCACCATCCAGGCTCTGGGGGCACCCCCAGCCTCCGGGAGCACCACCCAGCCTCCTGGAGCACCACCCAGCTTCCAGGAGCACCATCCAGCCTCTGGGAGCACCATCCAGCCTCCGGGAGCACCAACCAGCCTCCGGGGGCATCCCCCTGTCTCCGGGAGCACCACCCAGCCTCCTGGAGCACCATCCAGCCTCCGGGGGCACCATCCAGCCTCCGGGGGCACCATCCAGCCTCCGGGAGCACCACCCAGCCTCCGGGGGCATCCTCCAGCCTCCGGGAGCACCACCCAGCCTCCGGGGGCATCCTCCAGCCTCCGGGAGCACCACCCAGCCTCCGGGAGCACCACCCAGCTTCCAGGAGCACCATCCTGCCTCCGGGGGCACCATCCAGCTTCCGGGAGCACCACCCAGCCTC
Source organism: Homarus gammarus (assembly GCA_958450375.1). Classification (NCBI taxonomy): domain Eukaryota; kingdom Metazoa; phylum Arthropoda; class Malacostraca; order Decapoda; family Nephropidae; genus Homarus; species Homarus gammarus. The sequence continues at coordinate 262,494 of CAUDMG010000587.1, forward strand.
CGGAGGCATCATCCAGTCTCCGGGGGCACCATCCAGCCTCCGGGAGCACCACCCAGCCTCCAGGGAAACCAGGCAGCCTCCAGGGAAACCAGGCAGCCTCCAGGAAAACCATCTAGCTTCCAGGAAAACCAGACAACCTCCGGGGGCACCAGTAAGCCTCCGGGGGCACCACTCAGCTTTCAGTGGCACCACCCAGCCTCCGGGAGCACCTCCCATCCTCCGGGGGCACCACCCAGCCTCCGGGAGCACCACCCAGCTTCCAGGAGCACCACCCAGTTTCCAGGAGCACCACCCAGCCTCCGGGTGCACCTCCCAGCTTCCAGGGAAACCAGGCAGCGTCCAGGGAAACCACACAGCCTTCGGGGGCACCATCCAGCCTCCAGAGGGACCACCCAGCCTCCAGGGGCACCACCCAGCCTCCAGGAGCACCACCCAGCCTCCGGGGGCACCTCCCAGCTTCCAGGGAAACCAGGCAGCGTCCAGGGAAACCACACAGCCTTCGGGGGCACCATCCAGCCTCCAGAGGGACCACCCAGCCTCCAGGGGCACCACCCAGCCTCCAGGAGCACCACCCAGCCTCCGGGGGCACCACCCAGCCTCCAGGGGCACCACCCATCCTCTAGGAGTACCACCCAGCCTCCGGGGGCACCACCCAGCCTCCAGGAGTACCACCCAGCCTCCGGGGGCACCACCCAGCCTCCGGGGGCACCACCCAGCCTCCAGGGGCAGCCCAGTATTGCACGTCTTCATGTTTAAATAAAAAAAGATACTGATGAAATACTTTTAGGAGCAGCATGGTAAACAGAGACATTAAACCCCAGAAGAATGGTTATGAAACAAATAAAGAGCTGTTTTATTTTCTTTATTGTCATTATACTCTGGTTGTTCAAGAACATAGAGAGTTTCGTCATAAGTACAGTGTTTCGGTAGTTCAACTCTCCAGAAATGCCAGTTAAGGAGACGGCACTCCTTGTCACTTTATTCGGAGTTGAATAATTCCTAGATGATGGACAAAATAGGTGGTCTGTCCATATGACTATATTACACAGTCCTATTCCTAGATTGAGCTATACAAACTTTGGGTAAAAACTCATCCCTCCTCTAACATTTATATACATATGAAGACTACCTTTGCATTGCTGAAGCAAAAACAAAAATGTTGGAAGGGCACAGATTAAAAAAAAAAAATCACATTGGATATACAGTGTGTGTATCGACTCAGAAGATATGAAGTTAAAGCAGCATAATCTTTTCCACTACCCGGACATATACAGTGCTATTTTTTATTTATTTTTATGAAGCTCCAACCCCTCCTACGTCGGATACTAACTGTATTATTTGTAACAGCATTTACTGTATAACTAGCGACAGTACTAACTCTACCTCGGGTATGTTTTGAGGACGACTCCCAGCTTACGTCCGTGACTACACAATAAATACCAGCTACACTACACCTACAACAATATTATACTTCATCCACTACACCATTACACTACAACAACTATACTATCATCTACGCTACATCCACTACACAATCATCTACGCTACATCCTCTATATCCTGATTATTACACTATATAGGGATAATTACCTAATATCGATAACTTCTATGTATCTTTTTTTAACCTTCTAACTGGTCACAGGCCATCATGTAGTTTATCATATTAGGTTAACATGAAATGTTTCAGAAACAAAATTAAACTGACTTAACCTAACCTTAATGAATAATACTTAACTCTTATTAATTATTTCTCCAGTTTTGAATACAGGATGATCATCATATGTGTATGTATATTATGTATGCTGGATTATATATCATGTATGTATATTATGTATGTGCTCCATTTATGTATTATTTATTCAGCCTAGCTAGCAGCGTGTGGCAATGTTATTACCATATCCCACACGCTTAATTAATGTGCCTGGCGACGTATGGAAGCTGCTAATGTATCACTTGCCATACGTCGCCTATAGCAGTTGACCGGGAGCCTAGTCAAGAGAGAGTGCTGCTCTCCTTTGTGTACATACTCTTATCCAGTAAACCGAACCTACAAAACTATACAGGTGTTTGTGTTCTCTCCTGTATATAGAACTTATTATTCAGAACCTAACATGGCGCAGTGCGTAGTCTTACTGGATAATTACGAGTGATAGTGCAAAGTTTGTAGAAAGCCGGCTAGGGCCCCCTCCCGTCTTGGGTCAAGCCTTGGGTCAACTCCCGCGCGCGTCACCTCGCCTCGAAGAATTTCAGCAACTTTGAGCAGTGACAGTGATTTTCTGTGAAGTGTTTAGTGCATTGTGTGTTCGTGCCATTCATGTGTGACCTTGTTCTAAAGGATTCCCAAGGTATACGGCACGTTCTGGGCATTTGTAAGGAGTAAAGTTCAGTGCACCCGTCTCTGACCGCGTCCTGAGGGTAACTAGACTGACTGGGAGTCGCCGCGCCTCTCCCTCCACCCCCCCTCACAGCGCCGCCTCCACCCCCCCTCACAGCTGGGGCGAGACGCTTTGCCGGCCCAGGACACACTCACTCGCACACGTACATGGACTGTACTAACACTCGCTGACCGCGCGGCTTCCTTATATATATTTTATATATATAACCTACTTATCTGTGTATTTAATTAATTTTTTGTCTGAAATCTTGTTGATACGACGGGCTGACCGGTCAACACTGATTTAAGACATAGTACACAGAGGAAGTAGTTATGTCTCACGCCTTACGTAGCCGTGGACCCAGCGTCTGGATGACCCAGGCGGGTGATAGCCCCGCAGAGATGGATGACCAGACCGGCCACGACGCTTCAGCCCCCACATCGCGCAGTCCCTCACCTCAATATTCAGCGTTGTCTCCAGAGATAATTGCTTTACTGAAGTTTATGAGAGATGAGAAACGCGAGGATGAAGCCCACAGACGTTTGGCGGATGAGCACAGAAGGCAAGCAGAGGCAGAACGAGACAACCAACGGAGATTGGAAGACAGTGAACGGTTTGAAGCCTTGATATCTCGCCTCACTGTTAACCAAGCCCCTGGCTCTAACACTGCCTCGGTACTGACTCGTTCAGATACCTCATCCATGCTTCCTTCACACCCCCCAGCCCCACCTAAAGCAGCAGCTCAAACGCCGCCCATCTTGAAGCCTGATGAGACTTTCCAGACTTTTCGTGAATGGCGGCGACGGTGGACTGACTACTCTACAATGGTGGATCTCCAGAGTTTGTCACAGCCTAAACAACTCATCCAGCTGCGCATGTGCCTGTCCTTGGAAATTCAGCGTGTCTTGGAACATACGTTGCAGGTACCCCCAACCTCTTTGCTGTCTGTAGAGGAGGTACTGGACGTTCTACAACGGCACATCAAAGGACAGCAGAATGAAGCTCTGCGCAGGAGGGAATTGTTTAGCTGCAGACAGATGGAGGGTGAGTCTTTTGATGCCTTTTACGTGCGTCTTAAGAGAGCCTCGGAAGAGGTAGATATATGTCCAGGCCACCACCAGCAGTGCGAGGAGACCCAGTTGAGGCAGGTGATCCTGATGGGTGTTAAGGACGAGGAACTTGTCCAACGCCTCACCTCCCTCGACTCTTCCTCTTCTCTTAAGGATGTGTTGACGATATGTCGCTCCTATGAGGCTGCCAGGTGTGCCACCTCTGCCATCCGTGCTCCCCCTACAGCTGTACGCGCTGTGTCCCGGTACAAGAAGGACAAGAAGTCTGTTCCTACGCCTTCGCCCACCACGTCCACGCCTGGTTTATTTTGCAACAACTGTGGTAAGCAGCACGGAACACAGGTGTGTCCAGCTGCTCAGTCTACCTGCAACAGTTGTGACCGTAAGGGCCACTGGTCACTCACAGTACGGTGCCCAGCCAAACGCGTCCAGTGCAATGTGTGTGGTCGTCTGGGCCACTATGACAAGTGTTGCCCTTCCAACATACCCAAGGGACCGCGTCGGCGGAAGCTTCAGCCCCCCTCCACCAGAGAGGGCCGCCCACAGTCTTCCAATCAGAGGTACGACGACTCCTGACAACGCTCGAGCCACATTAGGAATGTGTGCTCCCCCCCGCGTCCCAGGACCAAAGTCCCCCAGTACATCAGCGTCATCGTGACCTACGGCGGTGTGTCATCCCGTCTTCAGATGTTGCCCGACACCGGCGCTGATGCTACAGTCATCGGTCCCCAGCATTTGCAATGCTTGGGGCTCTCTCCAAGTGATCTAGGACCGCCCCCCAAGGATCTCCGCTTTATGGCAGATGGTTCACAGATGACCCCGGCCCTAGGTTCACTCCAAGCACAAGTCACCTTTGGCAACAGGTCGTGTCAAGCCTGGATTGATGTGCATAACGGTGTCCAGACTCCTTTGCTGTCCTACAGACATTGTCAGGAGTTGGCCATCATCTCCCAGGACTTCCCCAAACCTATTCTTGAGGTAAAACACGCCAACAGGGTGCAAAAAGGGAGCAGCAACGACCCTGCTGCCGCCCTACCCCTGCCTCTTGCCAGTGACACCTCTCCTTCGGATGCTCGGAAGTACTTCCTGAAGGAATTCAGCGACGTTCTGGTGACCAAGTCCGCTCTGGAATCCAAGCCTCTCAAGAAGATGGCAGGCCCCCCCATGAGGATCCACCTGAGGGACGACGCGAAGCCATTCGCTATTTACACCCCTCGACTGGTTCCCCTGGCCTTCCGCGAGGCGGTCAAAAACGAGCTGGACTCCATGGTTGCCCAAGAAATTATTGTACCAACCGGCGATGACCCGTCTCCATGGTGTCACCCGATGGTTGTCGTCGCAAAACCTAAAGGTGGTGTTCGGATCACCACTGACCTTTCCAAGCTCAACAACCAGGTGTCTCGTCCTGCGCACCCTTCTCCCACGCCCTTTGCAGCCATACGCAGCGTGAACCCGAAGGCGCGCTTCTTCACGACGATGGACGCCCTGTGTGGATACTGGCAGATAGAGCTTGCCGAGGAAGACCGACCACTCACAACGTTCATCACCCCGCATGGACGTTACAGTTATTGCCGTGGCCCCATGGGATTCGCCGCTACAGGAGACGCTTTCTGTCTTCGAGGTGATATGGCTCTACAAGGTCTGGCAAACTGCGTGAAAGTGGTCGACGACATACTCGTGTACGACGAGGATTATATGGATCACCTCTGCCGTATCTACGAGGTACTCAACAGGTGCCGGAAGCACGGCATTACCCTAAATGCCGACAAGTTTGTTCTGGCCAGCTCTTCAGTTGACTTTTGTGGGTACACCCTCTCAGGGAATGGTATCGCAGCTGACCCGGAAAAGGTCCGCGCCATTACGGATTTTCCCACCCCTGCTAACCTGACCGACTTGAGGTCCTTCATCGGTCTCGTCAACCAGTTAGCAGAGTTTTCGTCGGACATCTCCGCAGCTGCTCAACCACTTCGCCCCCTGATGAGCCCCAAGAGGACATTCCTGTGGACCCCCGACCACGACAAGGCCTTCCAGCAAGTGAAACAGGCCCTGTCTCGTCCACCTGTCCTCGCCACGTTTGACCCAGCCTTGCCGACAGTTCTGCAGACAGATGCCTCACGCTTGTATGGCGTGGGATACGCCCTACTGCAGGATCATGGTGGAGGGCAGTTCCGGCTCGTCCAGTGTGGCTCGCGTTTCCTCTCTGACACTGAGACGCGCTATGCCACTATTGAGTTGGAGCTGTTGGCTGCGGTTTGGGCGATGTCCAAGTGCAGGTTTTACCTCATAGGCCTGCAATACTTTCACCTAGTGACCGACCATCGCCCGCTTGTCCCGATCCTCAACCACTACACGCTAGACGCCGTTGAGAACCCTCGCCTCCAGCGTCTGAAAGAGAAACTCTCGGCGTACATCTTCACTGCAGTGTGGCGTGCTGGTAAGGAGCTCTGCATCCCTGATGCCTTATCCCGCTCCCCTGTCAGCCGCCCTACTCCAGAAGACCATGTACTCGACGCCGACCTCGCTCTTTCCGTCAGGACTGTGGTCACTCTCCATGCCGTCCAATCCCTTCGTTCGGACCTGTCACCAGATGACGACAAGGCAATGGAGGACCTTCGAACAGCGGCCCGAGATGACCCTTCCTATGTCCGACTCGTCGAGTGTGTGAGGAATGGATTTCCTAGCAACCGCTACGATCTTCACAACACCCTGCTCCCGTATTGGAAACTCCGCGATGAACTCTACTGCGACGGAGACCTTGTTCTGTACGGAGCACGTGTAGTTGTCCCTGCTGCATCACGTCCCCACGCCTTGGCCCGCCTTCACGACAGTCACCGTGGAGCTGAGGCCACCAAACGACGTGCACGACAGACTGTGTTCTGGCCCGGCATCAACTCCGACATCTCCAATGTTGTCCGTGCGTGTGAGCCCTGCCAAGTACTACAACCCAGCCAGCAGCAGGAACCCTTTATGAGTGACGACAACCCCACCCGCCCCTTTGAGTCTGTGTCGGCCGACTTTTTCTGTGTGTCAGGAAAGTCCTTCCTCGTTATCGTCGACCGTCTCTCTGGTTGGCCGGTTGTCATCAAGTGCGGTAATGACACGACGTCTGCCGCCACCATCAGCAAGTTCCGCCACTACTTCCGTGACGTGGGCGTTCCTGTACGCCTGCGAACCGACGGAGGGCCTCAGTTCACAAGCCGGGACTTTGCTGTGTTCCTCGACCGATGGGGAGTCCGGCATGTGTTGTCATCGCCCCATTACCCGCAGTCCAACGGCCACGCTGAGGCTGCTGTCAAATCCCTGAAGCACCTCATCCTTAAGGTGGCCCCTTCTGGGAACATTGACTGCGAGGCCTTCGACAGGGGTCTTCTTGAACTCCGCAACACACCTAACTACACCGGACGCTCCCCTGCCCAGGTTTTGTATGGACGCCCCCTTCGTTCTTGTGTCCCTGCTCACCCTCAATCCTTCTCCAAGGAGTGGCAGGCCAAGACAGAGGATTGTGATCGCCGAGCCGCCGAACGTGTTCAGGACGTCGTCGCCCGCTACAATGACCACGCCCGTTCTCTCCCCAGGTTGAGTGTCGGCACCCAAGTCCGTGTTCAGGACCCGACCTCCCTACGTTGGGACAAAGTAGGCGTAGTCATGGGTCTCGGCAGGTCACGGGACTACCAGGTGCGGTTACCCAGTGGTCGTGTGTGGTGGAGGAACCGCCGTTTTCTCCGACCCGTAACAATGCCTTCTGCTGGCCCCGCCACCAGTGTTGAGTCCCATACCCTTCCCAGTGATGAAGTCCCTCGACGCTCAGAACGGATCCAAAAGAAAAGGTCCGCTCAAGACTTTGCTATGAGCGTATAGGGGGGAGGGAGGTGTATGTATATTATGTATGCTGGATTATATATCATGTATGTATATTATGTATGTGCTCCATTTATGTATTATTTATTCAGCCTAGCTAGCAGCGTGTGGCAATGTTATTACCATATCCCACACGCTTAATTAATGTGCCTGGCGACGTATGGAAGCTGCTAATGTATCACTTGCCATACGTCGCCTATAGCAGTTGACCGGGAGCCTAGTCAAGAGAGAGTGCTGCTCTCCTTTGTGTACATACTCTTATCCAGTAAACCGAACCTACAAAACTATACAGGTGTTTGTGTTCTCTCCTGTATATAGAACTTATTATTCAGAACCTAACAATATGATATTATAATATATTCTCAAATGTAAATATCAATATAAGCATCGGTCAAACACTGTTAAATTTAAAGTTACTTAAAACAACAGTAAAGACATAAACTATACAGATGAGAGGAAAACAAATACCATAGTAATAAGTGAAGGTAATAAATAACTAAATAAACCCTGAAACTAAATATATATGTTACGATGTTCTTTGTCTTCTACATTATATTATATATTAAGTTATATGGTTACTGCAGCACATTCTCATTACATAAATTGAAACACACACACACACACACACACACATATACAATATTTATATGTGTGTTGTTATAATATATTACTGCACTTCAACAACTTAGGTTTTTAAAGGCGTATACTAAATTAGTAAATATATTAAGCATCAACAATTAAAAATTAAGAGAAATACATATGACTGGTCTGTGCCCTTACACAACAGAAGGTGGAATTTGGGGGTCTCTCCCCCCTCCTGAGCCTCCATAGGTAGAAGAACCACCGCTTTAAAGGCTCGTCTGAAGTATGTGTGGGGGGGAAGAGGGGGGAGGCGCTCTTACAGGGCCGACCGGAACATAAAAGTTGGCCCCTGAGCTCGATCTCAGTTTTATCATAGAGTTGAAAATTGGTCTGGTTATTTTTGGCCAAAGATGGTGAGGTGAAGAGAGTGTAAATCTTATTGTTGGGATTTATTGTATATTGTGTAGTGGGTGTAGGTGATAGTGGAGTGTAGGTGATAGTGGAGTGTAGGTGATAGTGGAGTGTAGGTGATAGTGGAGTGTAGGTGATAGTGGAGTGTAGGTGATAGTGGAGTGTAGGTGATAGCGGAGTGTAGGTGATAGTGGAGTGTAGGTGATAGTGGAGTGTAGGTGATAGTGGAGTGTAGGTGATAGTGGAGTGTAGGTGATAGTGGAGTGTAGGTGATAGTGGAATGCAGGTGATAGTGGAGTGTAGGTGATAGCGGAGTGTAGGTGATAGCGGAGTGTAGGTGATAGTGGAGTGTAGGTGATAGTGGAGTGTAGGTGATAGTGGAGTGTAGGTGATAGTGGAGTGTAGGTGATAGTGCAGTGTAGGTGATAGTGGAGTGTAGGTGATAGTGGAGTGTAGGTGATAGTGGAGTGTAGGTGATAGTGGAGTGTAAGTGATAGTGGAGTGTAGGTGATAGTGGAGTGTAGGTGATAGTGGAGTGTAGGTGATAGTGGAGTGTAGGTGATAGTGGAGTGTAGGTGATAGTGGAGTGTAGGTGATAGTGCAGTGTAGGTGAGAGTGGAGTGAATGTAGTGTAGGTGATAGTGTAGTGCAGTGGTCCTTAAACTGGGGAAGGGGGGGGGAGGAGCGGTCAGAGAGAAAAGTCTGGTCAGGAACTGAACCCGTCTTAAACACGATTGCTCAACCCTCCCACTCTATAATAACCAAGGGTTGCATTAGGGGGTGTGGGGGGGGGGGGGAGGGGGATCTAGGATATATGCAGAGGGGAGCGAGGCAAAAAAAAGTTTAAGAACCACAGGTGTAGTGGATGTAGCGTAGGTGATAATGTAGTGGATGTGGTGAATGTGATAGTGTACTGACTGTGGTGTAGGTGATAGTGTACTGACTGTGGTGTAGGTAATAACGTAGTGGATGCGGTGTAGGTGATAGTGTAGTGGATGTGGTGTAGGTAATAATGTAGTGGATGTACTGTAAGTAATAGCGTAGTGGATGTGGTGAAGATGATAGTGTACTGACTGTGGTGTAGGTAATAATGTAGTGGATGTGGTGTAGGTGATAGTGTAGTGGATGTACTGTAGGTGATAGTGTAGTGGATGTAGTGTAGGTGATAGGGTAGTGAATGTGGTGTAGGTGATAGGGTAGTGGATGTGGTGTAGGTGATAGTGTAGTGTATGTGGTGTAGGTGATAGGGTAGTGGATGTGGTGTAGGTGATAGTGTAGTGGATGTGGTGTAGGTGATAGTGTACTGACTGTGGTGTAGGTAATAATGTAGTGGATGTGGTGTAGGTGATAGTGTAGTGGATGTACTGTAGGTGATAGTGTAGTGGATGTAGTGTAGGTGATAGGGTAGTGAATGTGGTGTAGGTGATAGGGTAGTGGATGTGGTGTAGGTGATAGTGTAGTGTATGTGGTGTAGGTGATAGGGTAGTGGATGTGGTGTAGGTGATAGTGTAGTGGATGTGGTGTAGGTGATAGTGTAGTGGATGTGGTGTAGGTGATAGTGTAATGGATGTGGTGTAGGTGATAGTGTAGTTGATGTACTGTAGGTGATAGTGTAGTGGATGTGGTGTAGGTGATAGCGTAGTGGTGTGGTGTAGGTGATAGCGTAGTGGATGAGGTGGATGTTGTGTAGGTGATAGTGTAGTGGATGTTGTGTAGGTGATAGTGTCGTGGATGTTGTGTAGGTGGTAGTGTAGTGGGTGTACTGTAAGTAATAGTTTATTGGATGTGGTGTAGGTGATAGTGGAGTGGATGTGGTGTAGGTGATAGTGTAGTGGATGAGGTGGATGTTGTGTAGGTGATAGTGGAGTGGATGTGGTGTAGGTGATAGTGTAGTGGATGAGGTGGATGTTGTGTAGGTGATAGTGTAGTGGATGTTGTGTAGGTGGTAGTGTAGTGGGTGTACTGTCAGTAATAGTGTATTGGATGTGGTGTAGGTGATAGTGGAGTGGATGTACTGTCAGTAATAGTGTATTGGATGTGGTGTAGGTGATAGTGGAGTGGATGTACTATAAGTAATAGTGTATTGGATGTGGTGTAGGTGATAGTGGAGTGGATGTACTGTCAGTAATAGTGTATTGGATGTGGTGTAGGTGATAGTGGAGTGGATGTACTATAAGTAATAGTGTATTGGATGTGGTGTAGGTGATAGTGGAGTGGATGTACTGTCAGTAATAGTGTATTGGACGTGGTGTAGGTGATAGTGGAGTGGATGTACTATAAGTAATAGTGTAGTGGATGTGGTGTAGGTGATAGCGTAGTGGATGTACTGTAAGTAATAGTGTAGTGGATGTGGTGTAGGTGATAGTGGAGTGGATATACTGTCAGTAATAGTGTATTGGATGTGGTGTAGGTGATAGTGGAGTGGATGTACTATAAGTAATAGTGTAGTGGATGTGGTGTAGGTGATAGTGTAGTGGATGTGGTGTAGGTGATAGCGTAGGAAAACAAGGATTAAAATACTCTTGGTTGAAACGAAAAACAAACATATCTGACGAACAAAAAATAATATGGAGAACTCTTGAAATATTTGTTTGAAAAAATAGAAAAACTAGAGGAAAAAATAACATGTTTTTAATGAACAGACCGACGAGGCATTATGAGCGTGGGTTAACGTGTTTTGATGAAGTGATGTTTGTTGTCCCGGTTGTTGGCGGCAGATGGAGGAAGGTTTATGGTCACTTGGCGCTGAGTTTAGATAAACGGCTGATTGAGGAATTGACAAAAATATGATCTTAAAATTATTTTATCATCAACTTTTAAGTTAATGCGAGAACGGCGTCATTTGTGGCCCATTTAATCCTTAACTAAAGGTTAATCTTCCCCACTTAATTAATATCATACAATTAAAAAAGGATTATACGCAAATATAATATAAAACAAAATATTCAGAAATAATGTGGCGTCGTTTCCTTGAGCCTGAAGGAGTTTCTACCCCAGAAGGTTGTATTCACTTGACTTAGTTTACCATAAATGTTTCTATATTTTTCAAAGTCTTTCCCACTTACGCAAAATAATACTGTTGTTCTAGTGGAAAATTGTACGATATCTTCCTTCTTTCTGTATCATAGAAAAATAGAATAATTATGAATCACAAGGTTTAGGGGAATTAGAAAGCGAGGGACGGAGAGAATGTTACCAACGTGAGAGGATATAGGCAGGGGAGGTATTGGTAGTGTTGGCTGAGAAATACTGGTGCTGCTCGTCAGCTGCTGTTTGTGGTCCTCCGCTACGTGGTCCAGTGTTAGCATCAACCACACTCTTAGTCCACCACCGAACTATACTCACGTCTACTACACAGTCATCTCAGTCGTCGGCGAATTTGTTGATACACATGAACTCGAGAACTGTCAGCTGTTTTAACTAATATTGTGACGTATAGCTTTACAAGAGAGAGAGAGAGAGAGAGAGAGAGAGAGAGAGAGAGAGAGAGAGAGACGCCTGCCACCAAAACACTTAACTTCTCACGTTGTTTTATAACATACATTAAATTGGTTGTGTAACTGGTGTGAATGGTGGGAAAATAGTGATATTCTGACCAACAACAAACTCAGATCAAAACAGAATCTATGCGAGTACTAAAATCTCCATCACTATTACAACAACTACTTTGAAATACATTATTATATATTGCCGGAATTGATGAATGATGGAAAATTTGGTTATGTTGACAATAGAATGATTGGTATATACAGTTGTGGAGAAACAAAATAGGTAGGCAGGCAGGCAGGCAGGCAGGGAGAGAGGTGGTGTATGGGAGGGTTGGTGCAGGTGGAGACTTAACATGGTCGCATAAAGGTGGCGATTAAAAGTCTGCGATATTCTTTCCATACTGCAAATTATTATTATTATTATTATTATTATTATTATTATTATTATTATTAGTTTAATTATGAGGCAGACGCAGCTTTACCTCTCTACCTAGTTCTTTTTGTTCACAACCGTACAAGAAATAAAAGAATAGTGAAAAGTTCAACACATTGCAATTTGCTGCCACATCCCATCACTTCGCAGTTGGTCTCATCATAATCTGTCACACGCTAATGAAACACAGCGTTGTGGAGGCAGAGAAATGTCTGAAGCAGGACAATTGTGAGGAGCTCCCTGTGTCTTCACCTCTTAAGATACAGCTGTAATTACCTCAGACGCGCCTGGCAGATTACCTTCCCTGAATTCACCAGAACCTTGGATAAATCTTCTCATTTTAACGTAGCTTGTGTGTAATACTGAATATATAACAAGAAAACTAACAAGAAGATAAACAGGAATAATTATAAGATTCTCAGGACTAATACTTTTTAGTCAGTGTCAGTCATTAGTGGCAAAGACGAGTGAACCCAACTTAAGGCTAATAGGAAGAAAGTGGTGGACGGTGACTCACGCTGGTTCACACACTTTAGCTTTTACCCAAAAAATGTGAAGAAGCCTTTTACTTATTTTCCTTCCTCTTCAAAGGTCACAGAGTCTTTCCACTTTCTTATACACCAAGTCCTGAGTGCAATGGTAATACTCTCTCTCTCTCTCTCTCTGTAACACACACACATACACACACACTCACTTAATATATATATGGGTGTCTGTGTGTGTATACTGATTGCCTTCCAGCCATTATCAATTATCAGTTAATTGCTTTTGACAATATACAAATTGTTCATTAACCTTTGAGGGTTTACCATTATTGTGAAGACTTGAGTGTTATATACAGCTAAGTGTGTGGGTCTCGTTCTCCCGCCTCGGACAGCCTAACATTTCATCGGCGACTTCCTCCAACACAAACCTCGACCACCAACATGGCTCTACCTCCCCGGAGGCAGAAGTGTCCCTGGTCACGACAGAATATTTTTATTTTTATTTTTTTATACGGGGATTAGCCCCCCCCCGAGCAGAGGTCACTAACCCACATCGGGGCCTGGGGGAGAAAATATAATAATAATAATAATAATAATAATAATAATAATAATAATAATAATAATAATAATAATAATAATAATAATAAAGAACCATAAAGAAATACAAAAATAAAAATAAAAGATCAATAGTTAGAAACGCTATATGTACAGTATGTTGTGTTGTCAATGGTAAGAAAAACAATTGAGACCCTGCAATTGTGTGTAAATGAGGCAGAAAGTCAGATCAGCAACCTGGGACTTGGTCACAATTTTCGTGATGCCATATGGCAGCAGGGTCTACCATTAGACAACACATTATGCTTCCAGTCTCTTCCCAGGAGGATAGTACCTCCCTGTTTGGTAGCTGCCTACTACCTGGATGCATACCAGAGAGAACAATATAAATATCCCCGAGCAAAATATGCTGGCTGTTAATTGATGATGGTCTTGTCTGTAAAGAAATGCAAAGGAAGTAAATAAAAAAACTAGACGATTGAAAACTTTGGGGAACTTAGTAAAATGAACCATAAGTGATATTTCTATATTTCTTACTATCGAGGAAACAAAAATATACGTACAAGTAATTTCATATTCCATAACACACGAAGCGCGGAACAAAATTATAATGAAAGTTAAACAATATCAGAGGAAACGTAGAGGGTAGTGCGTTAGATACTCTCTGAGTGTGATATAAAATTGATTCAAGTATATATTTCACTATCAAACTGTATCCTCTGACAAGATAAAGGATTTACATAAAGTCACAGGAGAACAGCGGACGGTAGTGTTGTGAGGATGTTGTGGTGGAGTTATGTGCTTGTTAAGGATGGGACGAAGCTGTGATAATGTGGTGTGTGTTGTGCTGGCCTAGCAGATGTTGTAGGGTGTTGTTATTGTGGTTATTGTAGTGTTTTGGATATGTTATGGGCATGTTGTGGATCCTGTAATATGCTGTGTTAGGTGTTATGAGATATTGTTTTTGCAGAGTGGTGGAGAGATGTTATGAAGGTGTTGTTCTGGTGGAGTGTTATGGAAGGATTGTGTTATTATGGAGAGTTATGGTTGTTGTAGATTGTTGTAAGGTATTATAGAGGTCCTGTATGCCATCAGACGAACTGGTTGGAGGGATCGGAACACCTCGGGAGTAAACAACCTGAGGCCACCATGCAGTAGGAGAGTAACACATCACAAGCTGCTACATCTATGACCACAATGAACAGCAAATATACCCATCAAGGAGAAGATTACCTCAGACGTGATCAGGAGAGTGACAAAGACCTGCAGAAGGACTGTACAGTATGTAGGTAGTGATGTTCCTCACGCTGGGGACCTTCCACTGGCCACCTTAGGTACTCGTCTCGATTCCCTGTCTCTATGTGCAGGGAAAAAAAACTTTGCCTTGTGGTCGGCCAACACGACAGCAACACCCTCGTCTGTGGGGCCTTCAGGGATTGGCATGCGAGACAAAGTTAATGACATCATGTAGAGGAGTCTGACCACGGCGGACTGCATAGTGCACAAGGAGTCACAGATGTTCAGATCCAACAAGAGGCACACTGACGAACTCTTGTTAATCCCCTAGAAGAACAGTAAAACGCTGTTGTGGTATTAAACATGTGCTTCTCCCAAACTGCAGCTGGAACAAGGATGACGGGGGGGCTCTAGATAAAACCAAGAGGCAAAGTACAGGACTCTGAGCCATGAATATTGCTTTCTTCCAATAGGATCAGAGACTCCGGGAGCCTGAGGCACCAACACCCTGAAGTTCCTGAATGACCAACGTTGCAGACTTTGAAAGCACCGAGACACCAGAGTATCACGTTATTTGTTCAGCGCCTCAGTGTAGCGACTCAGAGAGGGAATGTTCGCTGCTTCCTGGGCTCTCGTCCTTCACCTGGGGAGCTCAAGGGAGTTATTAAATGTAAGGATATATGTAAATAAATATGAAATAAATAAAATATATATGACTTGTATTTAATCTACAGTTCTATGGGAAATGGAAGACTAATCAGAAATATTATTTGATGTGCTGCAGGAACGTGAAATTGTGATAAATCTCAGTTTGAAATATATTAGAAGTCGGGCATTTCACGAGTAAGGTTGACATTAGAATATTATTTAACAAAAGGTACAGCTATATATCGCGATTTGGAACACCGGAGTAAATTTGACCAAAAAATGGAGTACCAGTAAAGCATTTGAGGTATGTGAAGGACAGGCAGGTTGTCGAGATATTTCATAACCGGGATATAAGGGTTGGAATATTGGAGTTGATTATGAATAATACTGACGTACTGAGAATCGTTGATCGATAAGATTATAACCCGAGTGTCGAGGTGGAAAGAGCACCCATAACAGAAGTGTGATGAAGTGAACGGTGTTGTGCATTATAAAAGGAGAGAGTATAACTTAATGTAAACAGAGAGTATGATACAGCTACCAGGATCACCGAGTTAGGAAAGGTTTGTGTACCAGGTAGCACAGTGAGAAATGTATATTAAGTTACAAGCAACGATGAACACCGACAAATATAAACTAGGTGAGATCTTATATTCACGAGGCGAGAATCTTGCTAAGGCCGCATCTATAAATGATGCTCGGGGTGGGTAGGGGTCAGAGGACCAGGGAGCGGCTCGAGACATTTACTCTCTAAGTAAGACGTAAAAACTAAATAATTACTTAATTATGTGCATTTTATTGTGGTATTAAAGGTGAATAATTTTTAGCAAAAAATAACAAATACGTTTAAAAAAATACGATGATGAAAACCTTTGCCAACAAACTCTACCAAAAATGACACATCTTTTACAAAAACCACCTTCAAGCTTTCTAGAATAAGTTAGCCAGAGAAACCTTTCCAGCCACACCAAGTGAAGCTTCAACTGTATCTTGGGGTCCACGGGGAACTTATAAGAACAAGTGGGTGTCCATGGGGACTGCAACTTTTTATAAGGTGTTTTACGTTTTATTACATATTATTATATTGCTATTATAACTAAGTAAGGGACCACCTTTTAATATATAATAACACGACACAAAAGTTGGTGGAGAAGAAAGTCATTAACTCGGTATATTCAGTATAATTCAGCTGGGAGTTGCAGGCTTTCGGTCGATAAATGTTTTATACCACAAACATATGATATAATAAGACTGCCAGACGCCTCTTTCTCTCTCTATTTAATTCATATTATTTAGTGTACAATAATTTATACCCGCAATTCACAATGTATTTTTCAAGGTCAAATTGTGATTTAAGTAATAAATACCCGCAGTGAACAGAACTGGCGGCCATGTTGGAATACAATTGAATATTTGATGTTTAAAGGATTCTATAAGACTATACAGTATAGCTTACTCATATAAGTGTGTCTCCATCGACAATAAGATACAGCGTCGGCACCGCTCCTTAATAGGAGTTTATATGGCCCACTTTGGGTCGAGGTGCCGTCCCAATTATAAAAAATCCTGAAATGTCGGGGGGGGGGGGGGTCATCCTCGTAACCCCCCCTCAATACGGCCTTGTGTGTAAAGAAGACCACAGGAGTACGGTGTGAGACTGGGAGGTAAGAGAACACCACCACCACCACCGCCACCGCCACCGCCACCACCACCACCAGACAAAAGACATATTTCTTATTTCTTTCATTTATTTTGGCAAATTGACTCTGTACTTATGAGATAATCCGTAGAATGATAAAACTACACAATGGATCAACAGAACGCATGTGCAGGATCACTAGAGAGAAGAAGGTATATAGACTGGATGAATTAACAATGTTTATGTAGAGTAAAATACAAAGCCTAACTTATCCTCTAAAAACAGGAATAAATAATAATAACAAAAGCCAGATGTGTAGAGGTGAAGCAAAAGTAGCCACTATTTGTTCTTGTTTTATTTCCCCCAGGAGGACTAAAGGTGGAGGAGGGGGCGAGGCTGAACACTCCAGCATGGTCTGTTATTTGTTTTCGTCCAGAGAGAAATAGAGAAATTAAATAAGACCAAAAGAGTCCATACGAGGGATATAATGAGGTAAAATATAGCCTGAGTGTGATGACCAGAGAACACCGAGAAGAGAAGTCACAGTCTATGGTAAACTTCCCAAACCCTCTTGAAGAAAATTGCATATATTAAAATGTTTAGTATATACTTTTTTATATTCTTAATAGACTTAGCTTTGAACAGTGTGTGTGTGTGTGTGTGTGTGTGTGTGTGTGTGTGTGTGTGTGTTGCCTTCAAGTCCTTTAATTTTAATCCTTATTTCGGTGTTAAATCAATGCAATTTACATATCAGTAGCACAGCAGATCCCATGTAGACCGATATATTGTATGTTGCTGTAGCTGTTCACTCTAATATCAAATATTATTTACTTAGTCACTCTTCATAAATCAGACATATCGTGAACAACAAGAGTTGACATTTTGAAACTCTGTATGAATGAAACTCCGTTAGCACAACGACCATCGGTGAAATGTTCGTTTTGAGGTCTGTCTCAGTCTCAGTTATGATCTGAAACACTCTCATTTAACGTGTATTTCAGTGTTACTGTTATCATCAGTCAGTGACTTGTTTGTATATGCCTTTCTTCTACCCAGCCCGAGACATATATTAATACAGATTAATGTATTTCTTGTTATATTGAAGTATCCAGTGTGCCATACAAGGACGACTCCCTCCTTCAGTCTTACCCCCGATGTGGCGAGCAGGCGTACCAGCTTAGGATGATCATATCAAAGCATTTCATCCAGCGTTTCAAATTGTATCGACGTTAAATATAACGATAATTTCGAGGGGACTGTACATAGTAAGTCTTATTGTACCCGTGTGAGTAAAATGTTTAGCTAATTATTGAAAAATATGTTACTGTAGTTCTACTCGCCTTCATGAAAAGTTTATAAACATATTGGTGAAAAATCGTTATGCTTCTTTATTTTGTCTCATGAACTGATAAAACATAATAAATAGAACCTTATTCTAATATAATATTTTCCACTATGATAAAGTTAAGGTCCATGTGGGAATTAATTTCCGCCTTTATCCTCCAGGTCCCGAAGCACTGTAGTAGTGATCTTGTGTGTTATCGGACTTGGGATAACAATCCAATGTGGTATATGTAAATAATTTGCTCATTAATTAATGATTTAATTAACTAGTTAGTTTAGGGAAATGATTACGCGGAGTATACAAATAATAGTGGTAAAGACACTGTTTGGCACACGCAAGACGGATTACTTCACGGAAAGTAGTGCGGTATTTCTCTTTCTCTATAGATCACGTTAATATCGTTTAATTTACACGATAACGGTGGTAGTAGTTAACTAAAAATGTAAATATGTATTTGTATTAAGAAATTGTATTATAAAGACAAATAATAATGAATATTTAGTTCTTGTTTATGTATCACTGCGCGATTGGGTCACACAATTGTACAAGGCGGTAGAAGCGCCATGCTCATTTCACTCTTCATGGAAGGCAACTCTCCAAAATCTAGCAGACAGCCGGCAACCCAGAGATATTCTAGCCTCTGAGTTCCTCCAAATACTCTCTACAACTCATAGCAGCCCCTAAAATTATAGCTAAGTACCTTTTTATAGTTTAGGTGATCACTTATTCTTGTGTACCTCTATCTTAAGCATACGGGGCTAGCTTAGGTAATTATATTATATATGTTTTTCTTATATTTTAAAAACTTATATTTAATATTTCCAGTCCATAAAGATGTGGTCAAACAAATTAATAAAACCTGTAGTGTTGGCGGAGAGGGAAGGATTGGACGACTTTGAATGGCAGGAACAGAAGAAAACATGGAAGTGATTATAAACGAGATTTACAGCCAGGAAGACCAACCTGGAACACACAACTCTCCAAAAGAATTAAAAAGACCAACTAACAAATCACGAACCTTGGGACGGAAAATCGTCAAACATAACTTACAGATGAAAATGAAACTCCACCAACTCAGTAATTTTAATGAGCATAAGAGAAAACCTGCTGCTAACATTTACTGGCTCACACTGGCAGGTAGATTTTAAATTGGTTTAGTAATTAAAAAACATTAACTGTCAAGTCTGGTGATGACACAAAACGATCTTTGTGAATTAAAAAATAGAAAAAAAGATGCATTTGTTGCCAGAGTGACTTTTGCCCTTTACTCGGAAAATTTATTGACATCTGCTTTTATTTTCAGACTTGTATATATTAATTTTTATTTTTATTTTTTGTTGAACCAGGAGTCAAAGTGTCTGCTGTTTATCAATTAGTCCCCAAGAAGCAGCTGATTCACCACCATCCTTAAAATTAGTGTGAGTCTTTTAATGAGACTAATGTTCCGGACGGCACTGAATAACAACCTTGACCTCGGAATAGTCCATATTAACATCCACTGGACTATTCCGTTTGGTCCTCGTTGAGGCTCGTCTACAAACATTCTATCAATCATCACTATACATAACACCATCCATCATCACTACCTATAACACCATCTATCACTATACTTAACACCATCAATCATCACTATACTTAACACCACCCATCATCACTATACTTAACACCATCCATCATCACTATACTTAACACCATCCATCATCACTATACCTAACACCATCCATCATCACTATACTTAACACCATCCATCATCACTATACTTAACACCATCCATCATCACTATACTTAACACTCAATCATCACTATACTTAACACCATCCGTCATCACTATACTTAACACCATCAATCATCACTATACTTAACACCATCCATCATCACTACACTTAACACCATCCATCATCACTATACTTAACACCATCAATCATCACTATACTTAACACTGCCCATCATCACTACACTTAAACTATCATCACTACAGTAATAAACTGAGCTTAAGTTTTTACTAAATTGAGAAGTTCCAACCTTCATTAACTATACTTACAGTATGAATGGTGAAATTTTGAATTGACCTCAGTGGGGGTGCTGTAAGTCTGGGTCAGTATTAATAAAATGACGCCCCATAAAGTACAACAGATAACACAGTCTGTGGTATCTGTTGTACTTTATGGGGCCCTGGACCACACGCCACGTTTATGATATTGTATAATACAAATACGATTTGAGTATTATTATTGTTACAATACTCTTTTTGTGCTAAGAGAGAGGTGTGTGGCCGAAACGCCTCTCGTAGCGTTGCAGCCGCACACCTCTCTCGTAGCGTTGCGGAAGCACACCTCTCTCGTAGCGTTGCAGCCGCACACCTCTCTCGTAACGGAGCGGCCACACCCCTCTCTCGTAGCGGAGCGGCCACACACCTCTCTCGTAGTGTTGCGGCCGCACACTTCTCTCGTAGCATTGCGGAAGCACACCTCTCTTGTAGCATTGTGGCAACATACCTCTCTCGTAGTGTTGCAGCCGCACACCTCTCTTGTAGCATTGTGGCAGCACACCTCGTAGCGTTGCGGAAGTACACCTCTCTCGTAGTGTTGCAGCCGCACACCTCTCTTGTAGCGTTGTGGCAGCACACCTCGTAGCGTTGCGGAAGTACACCTCTCTCGTAGTGTTGCAGCCGCACACCTCTCTCGTAGAGTTGAGGCCGCACACCTCTCTCGGTGCCTTGACGCCGCACACCTCTCTAGTAGCGGAGCGGCCGCACACCTCTCTAGTAGCGGAGCGGCCGCACACCTCTCTCGTAGTGGAGTGGCCGCACACCTCTCGTAGTGGAGTGGCCGCACACCTCTCTCGTAGTGGAGTGGCCGCACACCTCTCTCGTAGCCTTTACTTTTAATTTTATTCTTAGTAGCATCATCCTTGACTGTACTCGACCAAATTGTAAACATAACTTTTTAGCTGATGCATAAAAATTACTCGGCGCCTGCCATTATTAATCAAATACACCGTAAGGATAACCAGCGTAAGAGACCCTTTCTCAGGCTCTTCTTATTGGTGCAGGCCAGCCGGGGTTCACTGTTTGTGGCGGCTGATGTAAAGATTATCCTAAAACCTGTTAACACTAACTAAACTTTGATATACTGTAGTTAGTTGCTGATAGAGATGAATATTTTCACTAACAATCTAATAATTCCTGGAGAAAAATCATTTAAAGTTAGACCCATTTAACCTAAGTTAGGGTCATCCACTTTGTAAAAATTATAAAATGTTGATGAAAACCTCGGTTCAGTATTTCCCTCCGCTGCTCTTAATCATAATACCGGTTTTCATCAGTGTCTCATCCCAGCAACAGGTAGCCACTTGCGCCGCAGCCTCACACAACCATCACCACTGGTGTCCGCGCCATCTGCCTAATATTAATAGTCTTAAATCTTATAATATGCAGGGCGAGCCTCCGCTTGTGTACAGGGTACACTGTGTCATTGTTCATTCCCGTTGTTGTGTACACGTACCTAGTAATATACCGACTTACAGACATAGGTAAACGCTTCTATAAACCTGGGTGACGTGATATTGTTGGTCGAGGGACGTAAAATGTTTGGGGACAAAGGCCCATAATCATTACGGTTCTAAACCCAGAGACAAACGACGAGACGTGTCAGGTGAGCAACTCATCCCTGAGCCTCACCCACTGAAATACGACACCCATCATCTTGACTGACACTTGCGTCACACTGGTGCATCTTGCGCTAAGTTATACACCTCTAGTTTCTATCTCGGAATAAGTAGATGTGTACAATGTCTCTCTTGTCGGGGCGTGTCTCCATGAGTGGTTTATGGCGAGAATAATTGTGTTGTTGTGACGACAATTATAATAATGTGATGAAAATAGCGTGTGATAGTGGTAGTGTTGGCGTGTGATAGTGGTAGTGTGTGATAGTGTTAGTGTTGGCGTGTGATAGTGGTAGTGTTGGCGTGTGATAGTGATAGTGTTGGCGTGTGATAGTGGTAGTGTTGGTGTGTGACACTGTCGGTGTGTGATACTGTCGGTGTGTGAGTGTCGGTGTGTGATAGTGTTGGTGTGTGACAGTGTTGGTGTGTGTCACATGCCTGTGGCGCTCGGGAACTCACACAGTGGAGGCTTGTGTTCACGTTTCCATTTCACGCAAGCTATTAATAATTTGTTTATTGTACTTATTATATTATTATTGCTCTTAGTTACTTAGGTTAATTGTATAATTATGTATGCTATTAATATGCATCATTGTCTTACTCTGTTAAGTTCAAATCAAGAGAGTATTAATTAATTATATAGAAAATCTAGCAAATGTCTGGATCACGCGAGTTGGGCGCGCTCCTCTGCTCCTTTGTGCGTACCCACGCCACGCCAGTAGTGAAAAAAACGTGGCATAGCATAGACCTAGGTAGACGTGTCCACTCATTCTCCAGCCTTGGCCCTTGTTTAATGCATTATCCAGTCTCTGCAATGCCCTAGGGGTATCAGGTATTAGTGACACGTTTAGTTAGGCCTAGGAAGGAATCCTGGTGGTAAGGAATCTCCTGTTTGGTAGGGATAATCATTTTGTAGTGATTGAGGTATGTATGTATTTCGTATGTCTTGTGTAATATAATAATGCTAAGTAATATTTGTTTGGTCTAACTCCTTACAGTATATTTTTGTCCTTCCGGCATCACTCTTATTTTATTATACAAGTACTTATTCCCTTAAATTCAGGTTTGCTAATCCTTACTCCATTTAAAACATAAATCGAATTAATTAATTATCTTCCCTTTTGTGATTCACTTATTTCAACTGTTCTTACTTTTCAAGTACACTTGGTTGAGTAGGTTTTTTGGTGAGGATAATTATTGCCGTGTTCCCTATTTGCTCCTTTATTTGTTAATAACTTGGGGTAGGGTTCACTCCCCAAGTATAAAGGATAGTGGGATCACGACAAGTGGGGGCCTAACCGGGAGTTAACCGCCATTGTTGTCATATCAAGTGTTGTTACTCGCCAGGTGTTGTTTCATCGCTAAGTATTTTTGGATGCAAGTTGCTGTGTTCACAGTGTTCATTTATATTGCTCCTGTTATTGCTTAAGCTACTGGTGAGTTAACCCTTATCTTGTGTACCAGGTGTTTGGTTAATCCCTTGCTGTGTTTCACAGTTTATTGCATTTTGATATTATTAATTAGCTAGCTAGTTAGCTTAGCTGCCACGGTTATTTTTTTCGCTACTCGATTTTGAGTTCAACATGTTTGACCTGGAAAGATTTTTGGCTTCACCTTCAGCCGAAGTACTGAAGGGGCTTACTAAGGCAGATTGGCAATCCCTCGCTGATTTTTATGAAGTAGAAGGCCGCTCTTCCATGAATAAGTCTAGGTTAGAAGAGGCTGTCCTCAGCTACCTTAATGACAATGAAATCATAGCCCAACCGTCGGGAAATTCAGAGGAAATTGTTACACCAAGTAATTTGGCCTTACAAGTGGAGCTGGAAACTCTCAAACAACGAGGTTTGGCTCAAGGTAGTAATACTTCAACATTCAGTTTAGACAAATGTCTCAACAGTGTTCCTAAATTTAATGAGGAAGAACCAGACAAATTCTTCTCTCTTTTTGAGAAAATTGCCCGACTTAACAAGTGGCCTGTTTCTCAATGGTCTCAACTTATTTATAGATCTTTCACTGGTAAGTCACTAGATGTGTTTTCTGCCCTCTCTGAGGATCAATGTCTAGACTATGCCCTTGTTAAGTCTGCGGTTTTGAGCGCTTACAAACTTGTTCCTGAAGCCTACCGGCAACAGTTCCGTAACTGCCGGAAGACTGACAAACAAACATTTGTGGAGTTCTTCAGGCAGAAACAGGTTCTTTGTCGGAGGTGGATTGAAAGTCAGTCTGCCCATGAGGAACATGACAAGCTTGTTGAACTAATCCTGCTAGAGGAGGTGAAAAAGTGTATCCCAGGCGACATTCGAGCACACTTGGATCAGAGAGGTATCTGTACCCTGGCTGATGCTGGTCCAGTGGCTGACCATTATTCCTTAACTAATAGAAATGTAAACTCCAGGTCTTATGCTCCCATGTCCCAGTCCTTCACTTCCTTCAAGCGGCCCACACCAACATCTACATCGGGATCCCTGCCTCTTGTCATACCGACCCGACCCTCAGGTTCTGCATCATCTACCCCGGGTGAGCCCATGGTCCATGGGACAGGTGGATCCACTCCTACTGGTGAGAGAAACTCTAGTTGCAGGTACTGTAAGAAGCCAGGACATGTCATCAGCGACTGTCTCAAGTTAAAGAAAAGAAATCCCTCTCACCAAGGATCCCCCACTCTTTTGGTCAGGGTGGCCGAGCAATCTGAGGAATTATTGGAGCCCTGTGTCACTGCCCTCAGTCAGACTGTTGCCCTGAATGCTTCCCCCTCTTCTATGATATCAACCTTTGAACCATTTTGTTCTCCTGGTTCCTTAGCTTTGGATCAATTCAGTCAATCCACTTCTGTTAAACTCTTGAGAGACACAGGCTCAGCCTTATCTCTTGTTACTAAAGAAGCTGCTCCATTCCTGGATTCATGCTATACTGGTAGCTGGGTGCTTGTGAACGGTTTGACCGGTGGGTCGCGTATTCCCCTTTGTCAAGTGTACTTGCGGTCATCCATAAAGTCAGGTTATGTCACGTTAGGAGTAGTAGATAGCTTACCTGTAGAAGGGGTCTCTCTATTGATAGGAAATGACCTCGTTGGCGACATGATGTTCCCTAATGTTGTGATCTCATCTTGTCCCACTGCCGAGAATAATACTGTGCAGTTAGAAGTAGACCTTCCAGGGTTGTTCCCTGCGTGTGCTGTGACCCGTAGCATGAGCCGCAGTACAGAGGTAGAAGAGACTAGTGAAGTTGATGAAGTTTCCCTTCAGGACTGTGAGAAGTCCGAGGATAATCTTATCCAGTCGGACCATACTGATCTTGGTCTCAGTGAATTTTTTGAGGATTCCCCACAACCAGATAACCTCCAGAGTAGTTCTGATGGAGATAGGAACCCAGATGTCACTAGTTTTGGTTCCTCTCCCATCACTAGGAGTAAGCTTATTGAGCTACAAGCAGGGGATCCTGAGCTAGTAGGTTTTCTCAATAGGTCAGTTACTGAGACCGAAGCCGAGCAAGAATCAAATTGCTACTACACTAGGTCTGGTGTATTAATGCGGAAGTTCCGTCCCTCCAATTCTCCTGCCAATCACCCTTGGTTAGTTCATCATCAAGTTGTTATTCCCAAACCTTTGCGGCAGGACATACTTAGTATCGCTCATGATGGGGTGGGTGGTCATTTAGGAGTTAGGAAGACTTATGCAAAAATTTTATCCCAGTTCTTTTGGCCTTGGATGAAGAAAGACGTCAGCTCTTACTGTCGCACTTGCCATGATTGTCAGGTAGCGGGGAAACCGAACCCCAGTGTTAAACCATTCCCTCTGCAGCCTATCCCAGTCATTGAAGAGCCCTTTAGTAAGGTGGTCATAGATTGTGTCGGTCCCTTACCTAAGACCCCTCGTGGTCATCAGTTCTTGCTAACCATTATTGATTGTGCAACCCGTTATCCTGAAGCCATTCCCTTGCGCCGCATCACAGCGAAGAATGTTATCAAAGCCTTAACCCACTTCTTCACTCAAGTAGGCCTTCCTACAGTGGTGCAATCCGATCAGGGTTCCAATTTTACTTCCCGGTTGTTTAATCAGGTAATGCAAACCCTGGGAGTCCGGCAGTCGAGGTCTTCGGCCTATCACCCTCAGTCACAGGGGGTGGTAGAGAGGTTTCACCAGACACTAAAACTCATGTTGCGCACCTTCTGTCTGGAGACTGGGAAGGATTGGGACGAGGGAGTTGACCTGCTTTTGTTTGCTGTTCGGGACAGTAAACAAGAGTCGCTAGGATTCTCGCCCTTCCAGCTCGTCTATGGACATGAGGCGCGAGGGCCTCTTAAGGTGTTAAAAGAGTGTTGGTTGAGTGATCAGAGCGCGACGCCCTTAGCTTCATATGTGGTCCAATTCAAGGAGAAGTTGCGTCTGGCTGTAGAACTTGCCCAGTCCAACTTAAGGTGTGCTCAGGTGAAAATGAAACTGCATTTTGATAAGGCCCATAAGGCAAAACCTAGAGAATTCCAAGTGGGGGAGCAGGTGTTGGCCTTCCTGCCCTTACATGATCACCCTTTTAAATCCAAATATAGTGGTCCATATGAAGTACTAGAAAAACAGGGGTCCGTGAATTATGTGATTAGCACCCCTGAACGGCGTAAGAAAAAACGCCTTATCCATGTCAATCTCTTAAAGTCATATCATGTTCGTAACGAAACCCTGGGAAAAGCAGTTGCTTGTGTTGATCAATCCTTGCCAAATTGTATCATTGTGCCAGAGTGTACAGATGATAAAGATCAGTGTTTTTCTGAAATAATGAATGGGTCTAGTGTAAAAGTTGAAAACTCGACTATCTTGGAGGACCCCAGTGCTAAGTTGTGTCATCTCTCTAGTGACCAAGCCAATAATATAAGGTCTCCATTACAGGAGTATCCTGTTATAGTTGGTGATTACCCACTCTCTTGTTCAGTGCTGGAGCATGACGTTGAGACCAGGGGAGCCAAGCCAATCCGACAGCGTCCCTACCGTCTTAACGCCTTCAAGCGGGAGTGTGTGCGAGCCGAGGTACAGCGTCTTCTAGAGCTAGGCCTCGTCGAACCCAGCATCAGTCCATGGGCATCCCCTGTTGTTCTAGTTCCAAAGCCAAGTGGGTCAATGCGGCTGTGTGTGGATTATCGCAAGGTGAATGCTGTCACTGAACCTGATGGTTATCCCTTGCCACGCATTGACGACGTGATCGACGATCTTGGACAGGCAAGGTATGTGACCAAATTGGATCTCCTCCAGGGCTACTACCAGATAAAACTGACGGAACGCTCCAGGGCCATCTCTGCTTTTGTCACTCCTGAGGGGTTGTACCAATTCACAGTCCTTCCGTTTGGCATGCGGAACGCCCCTGCAACCTTTCAACGCCTCATGAATTTCATCACGTCTGGTCTGGAAGGTGTCCGCTTTTACCTAGACGACCTTATCGTCTTCAGCAGTTCCTGGGAAGATCACATGAGTCGTCTACAAGCCCTCTTCTCCGTACTGGCTGCAAGCAAGCTGACGGTGAACCTTGTCAAAACTGAGTTCGGCCATGCCCACGTCACCTTCTTGGGGCATGTGGTCGGACAAGGGGAAGTCCAGCCTATAGCAGCCAAAATTGAGGCAATTCAACAGTATCCAGTGCCAGGCGACAAGAAGAGTGTGATGAGGTTGCTGGGTATGGCGGGGTACTACCGCCGTTTTTGTCCAAACTTCTCCTCCGTTGCCTCTCCCATGACTGACCTGCTGCGTGGCAAGAAAACCTTCAAGTGGACTACGGCTTGCCAGAAATCTTTTGAGAATCTTAAATCCCTGCTGGCAAATGCTCCTGTACTACTTGCACCTGACCTCCAGAAACAGTTCACTTTCCATGTCGACGCCAGTGAAATTGGCGCCGGTGCGGTGCTTATGCAAGAGGGTGAGAGTGATCAAGTGCTTCATCCGTTGTGCTATTTTTCTAGAAAATTTAACAAATATCAGAGAAACTATGCCACCATTGAAAAGGAGGCTTTATCACTGATCATGGCACTAGAAAACTTCAAAGTATATATTGGCAGCACTGCTTATCCCATTCAAGTGTTCACTGATCATAACCCCCTTACTTTTGTTGACAAGATGAAACATACCAACCAAAGACTTTTGAGGTGGGCTCTATCACTTCAGCCCTATAACTTGAACATTTCCCATATCCGCGGAAAAGAGAACGTGTTGGCTGATGCACTTTCTCGAGTCTCATTATTTAGTAACTATGTCTATATGCAAATTACTTTTTTTTTGTTTTATTGTCATTGAGTACCTTCTGTTATATTATGAATTATTTTGCTTCATATTGATTTGAACCAATTGTGTTAGTTATTACTTTCACTGTATAGCTGTATATCAATTTTCGCTTCCAGTTAGTTGTAAGCTCACTTTTTTGGGGGAGGTGTCACATGCCTGTGGCGCTCGGGAACTCACACAGTGGAGGCTTGTGTTCACGTTTCCATTTCACACAAGCTATTAATAATTTGTTTATTGTACTTATTATATTATTATTGCTCTTAGTTACTTAGGTTAATTGTATAATTATGTATGCTATTAATATGCATCATTGTCTTACTCTGTTAAGTTCAAATCAAGAGAGTATTAATTAATTATATAGAAAATCTAGCAAATGTCTGGATCACGCGAGTTGGGCGCGCTCCTCTGCTCCTTTGTGCGTACCCACGCCACGCCAGTAGTGAAAAAAACGTGGCATAGCATAGACCTAGGTAGACGTGTCCACTCATTCTCCAGCCTTGGCCCTTGTTTAATGCATTATCCAGTCTCTGCAATGCCCTAGGGGTATCAGGTATTAGTGACACGTTTAGTTAGGCCTAGGAAGGAATCCTGGTGGTAAGGAATCTCCTGTTTGGTAGGGATAATCATTTTGTAGTGATTGAGGTATGTATGTATTTCGTATGTCTTGTGTAATATAATAATGCTAAGTAATATTTGTTTGGTCTAACTCCTTACAGTATATTTTTGTCCTTCCGGCATCACTCTTATTTTATTATACAAGTACTTATTCCCTTAAATTCAGGTTTGCTAATCCTTACTCCATTTAAAACATAAATCGAATTAATTAATTATCTTCCCTTTTGTGATTCACTTATTTCAACTGTTCTTACTTTTCAAGTACACTTGGTTGAGTAGGTTTTTTGGTGAGGATAATTATTGCCGTGTTCCCTATTTGCTCCTTTATTTGTTAATAACTTGGGGTAGGGTTCACTCCCCAAGTATAAAGGATAGTGGGATCACGACAGTGTGTGATAGTGTTGGTGTGTGACACTGTCGGTGTGTGATACTGTCGGTGTGTGAGTGTCGGTGTGTGACAGTGTCGGTGTGTGACAGTGTCGGTGTGTGAGTGTTGGTGTGTGACAGTGTTGGTGTGTGACAGTGTTGGTGTGTGATAGTGTTGGTGTGTGACAGTGTTGGTGTGTGATAGTGTTGGTGTGTGACACTGCCGGTGTGTGACACTGCCGGTGTGTGACAGTGTCCGTGTTTGACAGTGTTGGTGTGTGACAGTGTTGGTGTGTGATACTGTCGGTGTGTGAGTGTCGGTGTGTGACAGTGTCGGTGTGTGACAGTGTTGGTGTGTGACAGTGTTGGTGTGTGACAGTGTTGGTGTGTGATAGTGTTGGTGTGTGATAGTGTTGGTGTGTGACAGTGTTGGTGTGTGACAGTGTTGGTGTGTGACAGTGTTGGTGTGTGATAGTGTTGGTGTGTGACACTGCCGGTGTGTGACAGTGTCGGTGTTTGACAGTGTTGGTGTGTGACAGTGTTGGTGTGTGACAGTGTTGGTGTGTGATAGTGTTGGTGTGTGACACTGCCGGTGTGTGAGAGTGTTGGTGTGTGACAGTGTTGGTGTGTGATAGTGTTGGTGTGTGACACTGTCGGTGTGTGACAGTGTCGGTGTTTGACAGTGTTGGTGTGTGATAGTGTTGGTGTGTGATAGTGTTGGTGTGTGACAGTGTTGGTGTGTGACAATGTTGGTGTGTGACAGTGTCGGTGTTTGACAGTGTTGGTGTGTGACAGTGTTGATGTGTGATACTGTTGGTGTGTGACAGTGTCGGTGTGTGACAGTGTCGGTGTGTGAGTGTTGGTGTGTGACAGTGTTGGTGTGTGACAGTGTTGGTGTGTGATAGTGTTGGTGTGTGACAGTGTTGGTGTGTGATAGTGTTGGTGTGTGACACTGCCGGTGTGTGACACTGCCGGTGTGTGACAGTGTCCGTGTTTGACAGTGTTGGTGTGTGACAGTGTTGGTGTGTGATACTGTCGGTGTGTGAGTGTCGGTGTGTGACAGTGTCGGTGTGTGACAGTGTTGGTGTGTGACAGTGTTGGTGTGTGACAGTGTTGGTGTGTGATAGTGTTGGTGTGTGATAGTGTTGGTGTGTGACAGTGTTGGTGTGTGACAGTGTTGGTGTGTGACAGTGTTGGTGTGTGATAGTGTTGGTGTGTGACACTGCCGGTGTGTGACAGTGTCGGTGTTTGACAGTGTTGGTGTGTGACAGTGTTGGTGTGTGACAGTGTTGGTGTGTGATAGTGTTGGTGTGTGACACTGCCGGTGTGTGAGAGTGTTGGTGTGTGACAGTGTTGGTGTGTGATAGTGTTGGTGTGTGACACTGTCGGTGTGTGACAGTGTCGGTGTTTGACAGTGTTGGTGTGTGATAGTGTTGGTGTGTGATAGTGTTGGTGTGTGACAGTGTTGGTGTGTGACAATGTTGGTGTGTGACAGTGTCGGTGTTTGACAGTGTTGGTGTGTGACAGTGTTGATGTGTGATACTGTTGGTGTGTGACACTGCCGGTGTGTGACAGTGTCGGTGTTTGACAGTGTTGGTGTGTGACAATGTTGGTGTGTGACAGTGTCGGTGTTTGACAGTGTTGGTGTGTGACAGTGTTGGTGTGTGATACTGTTGGTGTGTGACACTGCCGGTGTGTGACAGTGTCGGTATTTGACAGTGTTGGTGTGTGACAGTGTTGGTGTGTGACAGTGTTGGTGTGTGACAGTGTCGGTGTTTGACAGTGTTGGTGTGTGACAGTGTTGGTGTGTGATAGTTTTGGTGTGTGACACTGCCGGTGTGTGACACTGCCGGTGTGTGACACTGCCGGTGTGTGACATTGTTGGTGTGTGACAGTGTTGGTATGTGACAGTATTGGCGTGTGATAGTGGTAGTGACCATTTTTGTGATGACTGATGATGTATTCTACCTGTTAAATGTTTTCATTTGTTGTTTTTGTTTCTCTCACAACATTTGTCGTGTTTGTTGACGGTGATCGGTGTGTCCACTGCAGAAGCACTTTTTCCCGGATAAAATAAAACTGCTTCTGTATTGGTCGTGTCATGCTATCTCTTGGTGTTACTTATTGAGTATACAGCCATCAACTTCTGCCAGACCATTACACTGTAACTCTGAAAATATTGAGAATTGACAATTTGGTCATTTAGTTATTTATCTTTATTTATGACTTAGGAATACACCCATTGGATCCTTCAACCTCTTCCTAGTCACAGCATATGGAGGAGAGATTAAGGCTTATAAAATGTCACTGACTTGACTTACGAGAATGTAACTTGCATTGCTGGAATTCTTGTAAGATAGCGATTAATTTGAGTATAAACATCCTTTATTTTGCACCTCACACACACACACACACACACACACACACAGGGAATTAGCCTTTTTTTTGGGGGGGGGGCGGAGTGTAGGGGTCACTTTTATTCCCCTAAATAGACCCTTCTCCTTGCAGGGGGGGGGGGGGGGGATTTATGCATACTCAAGCATTACGAACGGCAGTGGGATTTTATTTTTTGCTTATAAAATGTCACTGACTTGACTTAGGAGAATAAAACTTTTGCATTGCTTGAATTCTCGTAAGATAGCGGTTAATTTGAGTATAAACATCAATTATTTTGCACCATGCATAATAATTTTAGTAATTAACTTATTACATTTGAGTACAGGTTGTGATTATTTATGTGGTTGCAGTTTCAAAGCTTTGTGGCATCATTAATGTATAATGAGTCTCCATATGCTCTGGTTTATTCATTGATCAGTTGTCCAAGTACAAAAGTAGCGCCCTGTTGAGCTATCGTGTATCAATTAATGTTTAAATAGAAATTATAATGTTAAATGTAATAAGACAACGGTTTAGTAGTGCTGTTAATGATACCCGAGGCACCGACTCTATTCAGAGATAGTGAAGAAAACAAATTAAGTGAGATAGTAGTGACTAGTAACGATGTTAGTAAGCAAATAGACAAACTAAAGCCTAATAAGTCACCTGGTCCCGATGAGATATTTGCCAGAGTATTAAAGGAATGTAAGGAAGAGCTTAGTATGCCCTTAGCAAAGTTGTTTAACATGTCCTTAAAAACAGGTGTAGTACCAGAATCCTGGAGGATAGCGAATGTAATACCGTTCTTCAAGAAGGGGGATAGATCACTATCCTCTAACTACCGCCCAATCAGTCTAACATCAATAGTAGGCAAATTACTGGAAGCAATCATTTCAAACTCTATTCGAAATCACCTGGAGAAGCACCGATTGATCAATGATTCCCAGCATTGCTTCACAAGCGGACGTTCTTGCCTAACTAATCTATTAACATTCTTTTCATCAGTTTTCGAATCAGTGGACGAGGGGCACAATTATGATGTGGTATATCTCGACTTTAGCAAAGCCTTCGACAGAGTACCCCACGAAAGACTAATTAGAAAGGTAGAAGCTCATGGCATCAAAGGTGACATCCTTAAATGGATTAGGGCGTGGTTACAGGACAGGAAACAGCGAGTGAGCATTAACGGCACTAAGTCCCATTGGAGCAACGTCACAAGTGGAGTTCCCCAAGGCTCAGTACTTGGACCATTATTGTTTATTATATACATAAACGACATAGATATCGGCATAGACAGCAACATAAGTAAATTTGCTGATGATACTAAAATAGGACGTGTTATCAAATCTGACGAGGACTCGGCAAAACTACAGGAGGATCTAAACAAATTTTTCGAATGGTCTGAAAAATGGCAGATGAAATTCAACATCGACAAATGTAAAGTACTCAGTATAGGAAATGTAAACAGGGAAACCAGATACCAGATGAACAACGATGCCATAGAGAAATCCGACTGCGAGAGAGATTTAGGAGTAATGATAAGTAGGAACCTTAAGCCAAGTAAACAATGTGTTTTTGCTCGTAACAAGGCTAATAAAGTACTTGGGTTCATACAAAGGAGTGTTAGTTACAAGACTAGCGAGGTCATCCTAAAACTGTATCTTGCTCTTGTGAGACCACACCTGGATTACACAGTTCAGTTCTGGTCACCGTATTACAGAATGGATATAGAATCCTTGGAAAGAATTCAGAGGAGAATGACAAGACTAATCCCGGGCATTAGGAACCTTGAGTATAGAGACAGGTTAAAGCATCTTAATTTGCACTCCCTTGAGAGACGTAGAGCGAGGGGAGACCTGATAGAGGTGTATAAGTGGAAGGCAGGGCTAAACAAACGGGACATTACAAAGGTACTCAAATTATCCAACCAGGAGCGAACTCGTAACAATGCTTTTAAATTAGACAAATTTAGATTTAGGCGTGAAATAGGTAAACACTGGTTTGGAAACAGAGTAGTGGATGAATGGAACAAGTTACCAAATATCATCATTAACTCGAATACGCTGAATTGCTTCAAACATAGGTTGGATGCTCATATGAGTAATAGGGGTTGGGTGTAAACGGGACTGCCCAGTATGGGCCAATAGGCCCGCTGCAGTTTCCTCCATTCTTATGTTCTTATGTTCTTATGTGTGTTGTGTAAGTGTCTTGGCATGTCACCTCTCCACCTGACTCCTGAACAAACTCTTCATCAACTTCTTCAAATCCTACAATGTGCTTGGCAAGCTAAAACACACACACACACACACACATACACACACACACACACACACACACACACACACACACATACACACATACACACACACACACACACACGGGAATTAAGACAACAAGTATCCAGTGGGGGTCTTGTTGTGTGACTGCATTTTTTTTCTTTTTTACGGGAATTAGCCCACCCGAGCACAGGTCGAACGAACCACAACGGGGCCTAGGGGGCAAAAAAATAAGAACAGAAAGAAATTAAAAATGAAAAGGAAAAGGTTATACACCACGAAGATGCCTGAAAATCAGCTTTCTAAAGTGAGACAGATTGTATGAATATGGAAACACAGAAGAAGGCAGAGCATTCCACAGTTTGGCTGTGTGAGGAAAGGATGCACTATAACAAGTTATTCTAATGTGACCGACATCCACAGACAAACGGTGGGTACCGTAGGCAAGACATGTGTTACGGGCCCACGGCCTTGCCGACGGTACACAGGATGCCAAATCCACCGAACATTGCCCGTTAAAGTACCTGTAAAAAAGAGAGAGTGAAGCAACATTGCGGCAAAGAGAAAGGGAAGAAAGTTTGTCAACTGAAGGAGGGGAGTTAATAAGACGAAATGCCTTTGATTCCACCCTATCTAACAGTTGGACAGAAGAGCCATCCCAGATATGAGAACAGTACTCCAAGTTAGAACGAATGAATCCCTTATATACTTGAAGCAACTGCCCAGGAGTGAAGTAGCTATGGCGTTCAAGGTCGACTGAGAAAATGGGAGTTCAAGATTGTTTCGAAGATCTTAGGAAGAGATGAAGTTGGGGCAATGGGGTGATAGTTAGAAGGATTAGAATGTTCACCCTTCTTCGGGATGGGCTGAACCAAGGCATGTTCCCAAGAAGAGGGAAAAGTTTGGGTTTTGAGGCAGAGGCGAAAGAGGTGAGCATGCACAGGGGCCAGGCTTCAGCACACTCCCTCAGAACAAGAGGGGTATTCCGTCTGGTCCATGCGCCTTACTCACATCCAACCAGGAGAACACACCGGCATCCCTGCGAGTGGAGATTATAGGAAAGTGCATAGGTTCAGTAGGAGAGGCAGGGGTAGGAGGGATAGAGTGGGAATCATCTAAGGTGGAATTGGAGAAGAATAAGGTGCCAAAGAGATTCCCTTTGTAAGGGGGGGGGGGGGTGGTTATTGAGTTATCAGGTCGGAAGAGAGGAGGGAAAGAAGGAGTGCGAATTAAAAGATCAGCTGTTGAGGAGCTTATCGCTAGGCAACACTGGTGCGTGTTACCACTCCTTTCCACTCCATCTCTCTAATCACCCACACCTTTCTGCTTTATCACTCCATATTTAAAAATGTTTTGTAATGTAATGTTGAAGGGTTACAACTTTGCTCATTTATACTCATACTTATCACAATCTCCCTAAAAATACTTTAGGTTTGTGTTAAGTAAAGACATCTTCAGGTCATTAGACCCGCTAATCCCCCACCCAAGACAGGGTGACCCAACATTCCATCAGAAGGTCAGTAATATGAGACCACTAATCCCCCACCCTAACTCCACCTGACATTGAGTCAGGTCAGGTCCCTTCCAAAAATACTTTCATCTTTATTCAAGACATTTTCAGAAAATTCTCCCGATTATCAGCCCCGGAAAATTTGTTCCTAAAGCGGGAAATTAATAATAACCTCCTTAATAATAACATCCAACACAAAATACCACCCGTGACTTTTTTATGGGGGGTAAATATGATGCGGCTCAAGAACACGCCTTGCCTGGTAACACTACACGTCGGGGCAGTGTGAGACAAAACAACAAAATATTACTGTGAAAATTCTAGACAGTAATTTGAAAGTAATTTTTTCACTACATTTCCCAGATGTTTCAGTAATGTTCAGTGATTTACAGTTGAAAATCAAAAACAATAATGTCTCATGTATTGCCAGATAAAAGTAATAAGTAAAATACCAGATAAACTTATTAACTCTGAGTGACAAATTCTAAATAAAATGTAAACAAAAATTATTTACCAGAAGATATTTACATTACACTCTTTTAGCTTTTCAGGGAATGAGTTTTCATGCCTTAACTTTTCTGGGGAAGAACTAGATTACTTGTTTCTTCAGATCCAAATTGATGAAAACAAAGTTAAAGAATGCACGTTGAAGTGCTCTCTCTGGACTACCAACACTTTAATCTTCTTTTACTTGACACTCTCAAATTTATTTCCCCATGAAAACTGTCATCAAACTTTTATTTATGTTCTTTTATACACCAATTGTCGGGGTAAAACAAAATCATTAAAAAATACTATTTCATTCTATAGTTTTTGTTCATCGTCAGCAGGTGATAACACTGAACAAATATGTAAATGATTAACCACTTTTACCTTCATATGTTTTATTTTTTACACCTGTAGCGTCTAAAGTGTGAGAACTATAAATGGTTGTAAGATGACCAATACACTGTAGGAATTGTCTTGTAGAGCAACAGTCGAGGTGCTCGGTGACAACTATCGTGGCGGAGTCAACGACATTCATTATAGTTCTGCCAAGGCTCCATCACTGTGGCTGTCTTGAGTGGATTGCTTCTGTTTATAAATATCTCCATTATTTTCATCTGTCGTCTTTGTTCATCTATTTTTTTCTATCTTATTCTCTATGCAATACTTCAACAAACTGCGAAGAAAAGTATCTCTGATATACCTGTTATATAACCTTGATATCATTAATTATCATCTTATCAATGATGACTTCAATTATTTAAGTTACTCGTTATTATGCTGATCTTATAGATAAGTTTCTTCCCTCCAAATCTATTTGCCTTATATAAGGACTCAAACACTTCTTTGTCATTTTTTCTTCATTTCATAATTTTTATTACTTTACAATTAGTATTTTATCTAGTATTATAATTTTCGCAGTAGCCAATTCCACCATCGTGAACATCAAACACGAACGTGTAAATTTCGTTTAGGACACTTAAAGATATTCTTTAGGCAGCATGAGAGGACTTCAGGGGAAGATGATATTGGTGCCTTATGACTCCTGGTCTGGATCTGTGCCATCTTAATGACTCCATCCATTATGTTCACTCGAGGTCACAAGAGGGATTGTCCTCACGTCTCACTTGAGGCCACTTGAGATAGTCCTCAAGTCTCACTCGAGGCCACATGAGAGAGATTGTCCTCAAGTCTCACTCGAAGCCATATGAGAGAGAGAGATTGTCCTCAAGTCTCACTCCAGGCCAAAGGAGAAAGTGTTTCCTTAAGTCTCTCTACTTTGAAGAAACAAATTTTCTTCGATGGCTCACTCTGGATTCAGTTGCTCATCCATTTTTTTCTACAATAAAATGGCCTCCAGCCTCCCCCAATAGTTATACCTTCGCCACCATTTTATTACCTTAATATCAAATATCCTAATACATAAGTAGCTATCTTAGCTGTGTTGGGTTAGTTGAGCCGCAGATCTATGCGGCAGTCTCATAGTCAATATCTACAATTGTTGTCGGCTTTGGGGCCGATGCTCTCGTTCCCCTGAGGCAGAGCAAAGCCGACCGAAGGAGAGAGAAGGACAGTCGACATCTCATCCAGGCTGTAACATAACTTTTGGGCTGCTGCTTCTGTTCGGATATCACCTCCGCGAGTCTGGCGTAAAAGCATCTTGCACTTGGTCCACCAGAGGTTGTGAACACTAGAGAAGTGAAGCTGCCTTGATGAACGTTCTTAATTCTCTCCCCGTATGCCCTTAACTTGTCGTTCTCGTTCCTCTTGTGTGCAGCATCGAGAGCTAAGTTACGGTGACATGCGGCCATGGGATCAAAAATCCTGATGTCGAAGAAGGCTCACTGTCCCCGCGTCCAGAATCCTCGAGCACTGACATCAACACGGGCGTCGTTGGATGTGTTTCAAGTTCCTTTACTGATGAACTTTAATTTCTTGTCTCATGAGTCGATAGTTCTTGCAGTGCATCAAAGAAAGGCTAAAGTAGACACATAAGAACATAAGAACATAAGAATGGAGGAAACTGCAGCGGGCCTATTGGCCCATACTGGGCAGTCCCGTTTACACCCAACCCCTATTGCTCATATAAGCATCCAACCTATGTTTAAAGCTATTCAGCGTATTCGAGTTAATGATGATATTTGGTAACTTGTTCCATTCATCCACCACTCTGTTTCCAAACCAGTGCTTACCTATTTCCCGCCTAAATCTAAATTTGTCTAATTTAAAACCATTGTTATGAGTTCGCTCCTGGTTGGATAGTTTGAGTGCCTTTGTAATGTCCCCTTTGTTTTGCCCTGCCTTCCACTTGTACACCTCTATCAGGTCGCCCCTCGCTCTACGTCTCTCGAGGGAGTGCAAATTAAGATGCTTTAACCTGTCTCTATACTCAAGGTTCCTAATGCCCGGGCTTAGTCTTTTCATTCTCCTCTGAATTCTTTCCAAGGATTCTATATCCATTCTGTAATACGGTGACCAGAACTGAACTGCGTAATCCAGGTGTGGTCTCACAAGAGCAAGATACAGTTTTAGGATGACCTCGCTAGTCTTGTAACTAACACTCCTTTGTATGAACCCAAGTACTTTATTAGCCTTGTTACGAGCAAAAACACATTGTTTACTTGGCTTAAGGTTCCTACTTATCATTCCTCCTAAATCTCTCTCGCAGTCGGATTTCTCTATGGCATCGTTGTTCATCTGGTATCTGGTTTCCCTGTTTACATCTCCTATACTGAGTACTTTACATTTGTCGACGTTGAATTTCATCTGCCATTTTTCAGACCATTCGAAAAATTTGTTTAGATCTTCCTGTAGTTTTGCCATCTTGCCGTCTTGCCATCCTATACCTCCAGGCAGTATGCTACACTATGGCACAGTATACACCATGACTACTAGAGAGATAATTATACTGTTATAGATTCATCTACCTGAATTCAGCCTTGGGAGTGACTACGTGCTGCCCGGGTAATAGATTGTCTCGGTTAATGACACACAATGTTTGACGTGTCAGATTTAGAGACACAGAAAAGAAGATGATAGATGTATTGGCTGGAGTAGATTACCTTGACATAGTAGGAGAAGCTAAACTAATGAACAGTTGGTCTATAAGTTGAATTTGTTGTACGTTTGGCCCTGTATTCTGAACAGGTGTTTAGGTCTCCACTGGAAGCTTTTCCCTAAAGTTATCAGGAGGATTTGAAACTTTAAGGCCGCTGAATATGTCCTTATAACTTTTAATGAAACTCTGTCAACATAGACATAATTAAGATTTTTATGATGCTAAACATTCTTAACTGGCCTCGCCCCACCCCGCCCCGCCCCGCCCCGCCCCGCCCCAGTTACCGTAGATGTCACTGCTGTACATCACCCAACAACCAGTGTGTAACTACTGCACATCCCGTACACTATACACCCATAAGCCATATGTCATTTCTTGCTGGTCGACCTCATGTCCCCAGTTGTCACCTTTCCTCTCCCAGCTGCTGTTGTCCCCTCCGCCAGCTGCCTCTCTCCTATCTCCTGTGTGTCAACCTTCCTCCTACTTTTGTTTCCATCCTCCCAACACAGTTGTTAGTTTCCCACCTCCCCAGCTGCCATCGTCCTTCCTCTCCCAGTTGCCATCTTCCCTCCTCTCCCAGCTGCTATTTCCCCCCCTCTCCCAGCTGCCATTCCCTCTCCCAGCTACCATCTTCCCTCCTTTCCCAGCTGCCATCTTCCCTCCTCTCCCAGCTGCCAGCTTCCCTCCTCCCTTGACACAATATCGAGCTGATTATCTCAAGACAAACTTGTTAGCTCACCAAACTTTCTACAGCCTAACTTTTGACTCATATACATGAAGGTCTAACACCCATAACGACACTTTCCAACTTTGTACATTTATGTATTAATCTTCGTCGGTCGTGCGTCTCATATTAAGAGGGAGACAAGTTCTTCCCCCGAGAGCCTCGTATCGTCATGCTGGCTCTGTAACCACTTGTTACCTTCCTCATGACTCCTGTAACACACCTGGTTGACTGATAACTCATGACAACCACTTGTTACCTTCCTCGTGACTCCTGTAACACACCTGGTTGACTGATAACTCATGACAACCACTTGTTACCTTCCTCATGACTCCTGTAACACACCTGGTTGACTGGTAACTCGTGGGACACACTTACTTATTGATAAATGATGCTGTCAAATTCACCCACAACCAAACATTAACAGGTCAGTGAAGTAGGACTCCTGACCTACTATAATATATGAAAAAGGAACAATAATGTATAATAAGAGGAGTAGTGTCAAGGCAGGTGACACTTCCCTTTCAGCTGTCACCACGATATGTTAGCAGGAAACAACAAGAAGTGAATGAAAGAAGAGGCGCAGTACGAGCACGACTTGGCCATAAATCGACGTCGACAATCAATTCTTCACAGTCGACTCCAGAACTACCGCTGAATATTTCCTCACTGCTCTGCTGCAATACACCCACCCACTTCTCTCTCTTCTCTCAAACTATCTCACGATATCTGATTTTTTTATATTAAAATTGACGTCATATATATACAGAATATATCGTTATTCTGTATATATGACGATAAAAATAAGG
Organism: Homarus gammarus; assembly: GCA_958450375.1. Classification (NCBI taxonomy): domain Eukaryota; kingdom Metazoa; phylum Arthropoda; class Malacostraca; order Decapoda; family Nephropidae; genus Homarus; species Homarus gammarus. The sequence continues at coordinate 302,762 of CAUDMG010000587.1, forward strand.
AAAGAGGTAAAATTAATCTTTTGAACTAAACATCAAGACGCTGGACACAAGGTTATGCTTACAATATACTCATAATGACAGAGGCAAGTGAAGGAACCTACTGAGAGATACAGTAATGGACTGGTACAGGAGCAGGGCGCCAGAGACCAACCATTACAACCATACAGAAGGGAGGCTGTGTGGTGACAGGTGAGGCTGTGTGGTGACAGGTGAGGCTGTGTGGTGACAGGTGTTGCTGTGTGGTGACAGGTGAGGCTGTATGGTGGCAGGTGATGCTGTGTGATGACAGGTGAGGCTGTGTGGTGACAGGTGAGGCTGTGTGGTGACAGGTGAGGCTGTGTGGTGACAGGTGATGTTGCGTGGTGACAGGTATTGCTGTGTGGTGACAGGTGAGGCTGTGTGGTGACAGGTGATGTTGCGTGGTGACAGGTATTGCTGTGTGGTGACAGGTGAGGCTGTATGGTGGCAGGTGATGCTGTGTGATGACAGGTGAGGCTGTGTGGTGACAGGTGAGGCTGTGTGGTGACAGGTGAGGCTGTGTGGTGACAGGTGATGCTATGTGGTGACAGGTGTTGCTGTGTGGTGACAGGTGAGGCTGTGTGGTGACAGGTGATGCTGTGTGGAGACAGGTAAGGCTATGTGGTGACAGGTGAGGCTGTGTGGTGACAGGTGAGGCTGTGTGGTGACAGGTGATGCTGTGTGGTGACAGGTGATGCTGTGTGGTGAACGGTGATGCTGTGTGGTGACAGGTGAGGCTGTGTGGTGACAGGTGAGGCTGTGTGGTGACAGGTGATGCTGTGTGGTGACAGGTGATGCTGTGTGGTGACAGGTGAGGCTGTGTGGTGACAGGTGATGCTGTGTGGAGACAGGTAAGGCTATGTGGTGACAGGTGAGGCTGTGTGGTGACAGGTGATGCTGTGTGGTGACAGGTAAGGCTGTGTGGTGACAGGTGATGCTGTGTGGTGAACGGTGATGCTGTGTGGTGACAGGTGAGGCTGTGTGGTGACAGGTATTGCTGTGTGGTGACAGGTGATGCTGTGTGGTGACAGGTGAGGCTGTGTGGTGACAGGTGATGCTGTGTGGTGTCAGGTGAGGTTATGTGGTGTCAGGTGAGGTTATGTGGTGTCAGGTGAGGCTATTTGGTGTCAGATGAGGTTATGTGGTGTCAGGTGAGGTTATGTGGTGTCAGGTGAGGTTATGTGGTGACAGGTAAGGCTGTGTGGTGATAGGTGATGCTGCGTGGTGATAGGTGATACTGTGTGGTGACAGGTAAGGCTGTGTGGTGACTGGTAATGCTGTGTGGTGACAGGTGAAGCTGTGTGGTGACAGGTGAGGCTGTATAGTGATAGGTGATGCTGTGTGGTGACAGGTGATGCTGTGTGGCGTCAGGTGAGGCTGTGTGGTGACAGGTGATGCTGTGTGGTGACAGGTGATGCTGCGTGGTGACAGGTGAGGCTGTATAGTGGCAGGTGATGCTGTGTGGTGACAGGTGATGCTGTGTGGCGTCAGGTGAGGCTGTGTGGTGACAGGTGAGGCTGTGTAGTGACAGGTGAGGTTGTGTGGTGACAGGTGATGCTGTGTGGTGACAGGTGAGGCTGTGTGGTGACAGGTGATAATTTGTGGTGACAGGTGATGCTGTGTAGTGTCAGGTGAGGTTATGTGGTGTCAGGTGAGGTTATGTGGTGTCAGGCGAGGTTATGTGGTGTCACGTGAGGTTGTGTGGTGTCAGGTGAGGCTGTGTGGTGTCAAATGATGCTATGTGGTGTCAGGTAATGTTATGTGGTGTCAGGTGAGGCTGTGTGGTGACAGGTGATGCTGTGTGGTGACAGGTGAGGCTGTGTGGTGACAGGTGAGGCTGTGTGGTGACAGGTGAGGCTGTGTGGTGACAGGTGATGCTGTGTGGTAACAGGTGAAGCTGTGTGGTGTCAGGTGATGCTGTGTGGTGACAGGTGAGTTGTATGGTGTCAGGTGATGCAGTGTGGTGAGAGGAGAGGCTGTGTGGTGACAGGTGATGCTGTGTGGTGACAGGTGAGTTGTGTGGTGTCAGGTGATGCAGTGTGGTGAGAGGAGAGGCTGTGTGGTGACAGGTGATGCTGTGTGGTGAACGGTGATGCTGTGTGGTGACAGGTGAGGCTGTGTGGTGACAGATGAGGCTGTGTGGTGACAGGTGATGCTGTTTGGTGACAGGTGATGCTGTGTGGTGACAGGTGAAGCTGTGTGGTGTCAGGTGATGCTGTGTGGTGACGGGTGAGTTGTATGGTGTCAGGTGATGCAGTGTGGTGAGAGGAGAGGCTGTGTGGTGACAGGTGATGCTGTGTGGTGACAGGTGAAGCTGTGTGGTGTCAGGTGATGCTGTGTGGTGACAGGTGAGTTGTATGGTGTCAAGTGATGCAGTGTGGTGAGAGGAGAGGCTGTGTGGTGACAGGTGATGCTGTGAGGTGACAGGTGGGCTGTGTGGTGACAGGTGATGCTGTGTGGTGACAGGTGAGGCTGTGTGGTGAAAGGTGAGGCTGTGTGGTGACAGGTGAGTCTGTGTGGTGACAGGTGATGCTGTGTGGTGACACGTGATGCTGTTTGGTGACAGGTGATGCTGTGTGGTGACAGGTGATGCTGCCTGGTGACAGGTGATGCTGTCTGGTGACAGGTGAGGCTGTGTGGTGACAGGTGAGGCTGTGTGGTGACAGGTGATGCTGTGTCGTGACAGGTGATGCCGCTTGGTGACAGGTGGTGCTGTGTGGTGACAGGTGAGGCTGTGTGGTGTCAGGTGATGTTGTGTGATGTCAGGTGATGCTGTGTGGTGTCAGGTGAGGTTATGTGGTGTCACGTGAGGTTGTGTGTCAGGTGAGGCTGTGTGGTGTCAGGTGATGCTGTGTGGTGTCAGGTGATGCTGTGTGGTGTCAGGTGATGCTGTGTGGTGACAGGCGAGGCTGTGTGGTGACAGGTGTTGCTGTGTGGTGACAGGTTATGCTGTGTGGTGACAGGTGAGGCTGTGTGGTGACAGGTTATGCTGTGTGGTAACAGGTGAGGCTGTGTGGTGACAGGTGATGTTGTGTGGCGACAGGTGACGCTGTGTGGTGATAGGTGATACAGTGTGGTGACAGGTGAGTCTGTGTGGTGACAGGTGAGGCTGTGTGGTAACAGGTTATGCTGTGTGGTGACAGGTTATGCTGTGTGGTGACAGGTGAGGCTGTGTGGTGACAGGTGAGGCTGTGTGGTGACAGGTGAGGCTGTGTAGTGACAAGTGATGCTGTGTGGTGACAGGTGATGCTGTGTGGTGACAGGTAAGGCTGTGTGATGACAGGTGAGGCTGTGTGGTAACAGGTTATGCTGTGTGGTGACAGGTGATGCTGTGTGGTGACAGGTGAGGCTGTGTGATGACAGGTGAGGCTGTGTGGTAACAGGTTATGCTGTGTGGTGACAGGTGATGCTGTGTGGTGACAGGTGAGGCTGTGTGGTGACAGGTGAGGCTGTGTGGTGTCATATTCCTGATAAGTTTGCTGGAAATTAGTTAAGGGAAAGTCGTACGTTAGAGCTAATAACAGTATTTTTATGTGATATACGTGGAGGTGGCGCCAACACTTTTTGTGAACGTCGGATGTGACAATTATTTCCTGATGAAAGGTGATGGGGGGGGGGGGGGCAGGTCGAGGCTGCCTTATTAGATGGCGGAGAGGAATGAAGAATCGAGACGAGGACGGAAATCAATACAGGAGTGGGGGAGGGAGGGGGTAATAGGTGGGAGGAGAAGGGGAAGGGAGGAGGGGAAGGGGAAGGAGGGGGTGGGGAAGGTGTAAGACGTGGGAGGAGGAGAGGGAGGGGGAGGAGGGGCCAAGGGATGAGGGGGAGGAGGAGAGGGAGAGACATTTTTGTAGCCTCTGAAATACTCGTAAACCAGAATAAATTTAACAAAATAAAAGCTGCTATAAATTCAATATAAACCAAAAAAAAAATATAAATGATAATGAAAGAGTTTTGTTAACCAAGACTTAACGATAATTTGCCCTAAGTATTCACGAGGCCTCAGAATTATTTGAACAGATAATCGTAAAAAAAAACAAAGATAAAACAATCTTATAAATAACTTCTAAGAGAATGAGTTGCAAGATACAGGAAAACATGTGAGACTTGATCATTATACTTTATGTTGTTCGGCGTTGAGAACATTACAGTGATAACATACACACTAAAATAATATGATTCTCTAGCTTTAATTTTATCTCACTTACACTTTACAGAGTTTAATCTCTCATAATATTTTGTTCAAATGTTGCTGGAATTACTAACCTTGTTAAGCGCTTAAATACCTTAGTTGTTGAACAACAATTATGGTACAGGACAATGAACGTCCCTCTGTATTTGTTTTACCAAGACTGATGGTAAATATATAGACTCAGGCTTATAGTTGTGGGTGAATATAACAAAGCCACGAGTGTTAAACAATATACTGCACAAGTTATCTGTTGCAGGGAAGACAAATAAGACTTCTTCGTTTACTCGACACATATTGCAAAATATTTCACCGTCACTCTGTCCCCAAGGTGAAGAATTTTTAAGAGAATTTTCCAAAACTGACCAGAAAATGAATTAAAATGTTTTCTTCTACTGGGCAGAGCAACTCTTCAAAAGGTTTTCTTTGTTGTAGAGATAATAACAGGTGTGTTTCTGCCACTAAACACCTGTGGATCGGGGAGTAATACTTATTTGGGAAGAGTTTTATTGTAGAAGACAGTTCATTGATTAAAGTTTATTATTGAGTGATGAAGATGGTGAAGGTAACGTCAGACGGAACAAAACACCTGGTAACATAAAACCCGACAATCAAAGGCTGGAGGAAAGTCAAGTCCTTAACTTTCCTTAAAGTTCAGGACCAGGTAGCATAAGAAGTCCCCCAAAATAGATGATACGACGTCTTGAAGTAACACAATTTGGACAATATTCTAGAATTCAATGACAACATTCTCTACTTGCCTCTTATACTTCCTGATAACAAGTTATTTATACAATTTTTATGAAGGAAAGTACTGTGTTACGACCATTGACCACACCGATGAAGATGACTGACAATAACAAGAGTTGAATGGGTCAGAGAATATGAAGACAAGTGTAATTTTCAAACTGATGTACTGAAGGTGAACTACTGTATTTTGTTTACACTTCTGTAACCTACCAGTGTTCTCCTCTGATGTTTTCTATTATCGTGTCTCTGGATTATTAACTTCTTGTTACTCAGCAAACGTAAGTTGATGTAACTCGCTCCAAAAAGTATCTTTACGGAGATGTCCGATGAATTTCAAATTGAACACTGCGACTCCTGTTGTCTCGGTAGGGTTGTCAAAATATTTCGTCCATTGTGTCATATTGTTTCACACAAAATCGCATAGATACATTACGGAGCGAGTTATACGTCAGAAAACCCTCCCAAAAATTCTTACTTTGTGATATTGAAGGGTGAATATTTCGAGTACAGTAAATAAGTCTCCAGCAGCGTTTTATAGTCCTGTACAGTCAGCCTCACAACATTGTGTATAAGGTTGTAGTTCATCCACTAACAGTCTAACTTGTCCCTCTGGTATAATATAAAGGTTTTACTGTGTTAATATAACTCTCCTCCTCTATTACCAGCATATACTATAGTCTGTTCATTATGGCAATGCCACACTCAGCTCCGCCCACCAATATGACGTTTGGTTTTGTGATTGGATAATGTGGCAGTGTCCTCTGTGGAAGCAAATTTTAGTCAATCTACAGCACTTGATAATTTGTTTGTTTTCTAACTGGCCAATCACAAGCCAAGGCGAGAGAAAGAGGGAGGAGCTATTGAACACTTCCATAATGAACAGACTATAGTTTGTATAAAATCATCAGCTGGTTTAGTATTTACTTCATAAACCATAACTATGCTTAATTAACACTACTAGATCATGACTACATCTCAATGTCAGTAATGCTAAAAATTAACGTTAATTAAGACTCAAGTTGGCTGGACACTAACAAGACTCCCCACCACCGGCTGATACACTGCTTCAATATTACTCTTCCATGAACTTTGAGCCAAATTAAACTGCTCTGAACAATAACTATCTGGATGACTCTAAAAAACAATCCTGATTCCCTGAAGTTGTTTCCTTGACATGAAAGGAAGATAATTGTTCTGGCTATTTACATGATCGACCATCCTTGTATAATGAGAGCACTTGTTCTTCCGATCACTTACTCTTGACACTTTTTCCTTAATTCCTTTATCTCGACCACTTCTCGAGGCCCCGGTTTAACCTCTTACACACACAGGTTATACATTAGTGTCATCAATCAGCTGGTTAATGTGACTGAGAATACGCTATATTTATGAAGAAGAAAATATACAAGTACATTTGATCTACAAAACTTAATTAAGGAACAAATACATGAGACGAGAGAACTGTCTGTACCTCTGGAATAATAGAATTTAATTAAAAAGTTTTCATTCAACATTGCAATAGAGTCAGCTGAGCTTTTCGTATATTATTAACCTTACATAACAACTTGCAGAGTTGATTTATATTTGTATTAAAAAGACTCCTTAAATCATTATGAATCTGTAAATTATAGACAGGAGCAGACTGTTGCCGCTTTGGGTGCCGTTTTCTTTGGGTCAACAGACGAAAATGATATGATAGATTTAGATTTTATAAATACAGACAAACGTAAGCGGCAACACTGATGCTGATTATGTCCTTCTTCCTCTCAGTGTATAAATATTACTAACATTAAACAATTTTAGACACTTGTGTCGTTTTAGCTGTAAATTAAGTGAGATAAGTTTTCCTAAGGTTTCAAATATTCACACTGGAGACAACTTATGTACAGTGAGCGACAAAACTATCTTCACAGTTTTGGATGAAAGTATCGCGGAGTACTGGAGCCTTCCCACACGCTCTCTGGGGAACTTTTGGCAGGCCTGGAGAGGACTGATCCTCAGTTTCCTGGTGTATAATTTAACTATAGTGATAAATGTAGTAACTGTGGAATATACCATTTACCACATTAACGACTCTGGGATGTTGTGAACCATGATATGTTCCGTATAGAGACTCAGTCAGGGCTTCTCGTCTCAGATGAATCATGCTACCCAGTCAGGCATAACAACTGTTCATATGTAGTCCAAGTAAATCTTTCATTATGTTTCCCCAACTTTATAAAATATCATCAGACAAAACTGTGGAGATAGTTTGGTGGCTCACTGTACACGGCGAGGCTTTAGGGATCAAGAACACGTACAGTGCTCCAGGTCACTCTGTCCTCTCGGGTGTTTGTGATTATCTATAAGACCACTGGAGAGTAAGTCTCTAGCGACACTCTAAAGTCATCCTTAAATGATCATGAAGAGTCACCACTACACTACCTCTCACATACACACACACACACACACACACACACACACATTACTTTAATGAAATAGCTAGTTGAATTGCAAAATTAAATAATTCTCTCCGCTAGGCAGGTTATACATGCCTCAGTAAATGTATACGTAGATATAAATGAAATTATAGCGTGTTGAGCAGCACGGTGCCCTTCTTACTCTTACTATATGTATTATGTATACATCAAATCTCACACCTGAATTAATCCAGTATTAAAAACTCATACCAGAAACAGGAGCTACAGCTGGCGGTGTAAAGTGAAGAGCCTGGCTGGCTCGTCAAACAAAACCTCACTCGTCGGGAAATGAACTGGACCTTTGCTTGTGAACAGGGATCGCTACCACCGCGCCACAAGGACAACAAAAGCAATTCTAGGCTTTGTTTTATTCCACACAAAGACTGTCCATTCGTCTTTTTTAAGCAACGTGAACCTCCATTGGGGATTGCCTGTGCAAACTATGTGGTCGGAGTAGCATTTTACCGAATCCAGCTAGGAAACACGAGGCTACATATACAGTATATCTCATCAGTCCATATAGCACGCTGACTTCCATGCACAAACAATACCTCTCTAGTCGGGAATCGAACCTGGACCTCTGCATGTGAACAGGGATCGCTACCACCGCACAGGATTCGGTAAAATGCTATTACGACCACATAGTTTGCACAGGCAATCCCCGAAAGAGATTCACGTTGCTTAAACATAAAACGAATGAACAGACTTTGGGTGAAATAAAACAAAGCCTACGATTGGTTTTGTTGTCCTTGTGGCGTGATGGTAGCGATCCCTGTTCACACGTAGAGGAGGGTTCGAATCCCGACTAGTGAGGTATATATATATATATATATATATATATATATATATATATATATATATATATATATATATATATATATATATATATATATATATATATACGTATATATATATATATATGCAAGTAAATCACTGTAGGTGCGCGTGATCTAGGTATATGCTGATAACCACAAGGAAAGAAGAAAACACGAAGTTCCCAAGCGCTTTCGTGTAATTCACATCTTCAGGGGTGAGTACAGACTAGAGAGAGAAATACAAATCAAGGTGTATATATACAGAGGAGGGTGAGACCAGGTCCACAATGGTCAGGTATTCAATTTATAGTAGGAACATCATAGAATCTAGTCTTATTAAACATACCGAAGCATTCAACATGAATTAGAGTAACGGCATGTACAAGCTAGACAATTTTGTAATTAAGAAGATTTGTGACCAGGTGAGAAGGCCGGGTCACCTGACCATCTGACCTGACCACCAACCGTTGTGTGCTATTTAAAGATTAGTAGGGTCATTACCTAATATATATATATATAAATATATATATATATATATATATATATATATATATATATATATATATATATATATATATATATATATATATATATATATATTCCCCGTTTAGAGATATAGCATCTATTTAGGCAACTTCTGACTGGTCACAGACGATATATAAAATCGCAATACATGTAAATGAACAGCTAACCTTACCAAACTTTAGTCATAGTTTGGCTCTCTTGTGTTGGTTTTTTACATTTTAAGATAAAATAGTTGTACTCCCACCAGCCCGCACATCACTGTTCATCTTCTTCACTTCCAATTAAACACCAAAAATCCTGGAGTTGCCACATAAAATGTTCTTGAACATGGCACAAGTCGGCATCATCCAACATTATTTTTCTTATATGAATTTTAAAACATTTATATTAACTTGCTATCACACTTCCTCTTGTTAATTATTCCTCGGAAGTAAACAGTCACATCTTTAGTATCACAAACATGGCATTGAATCCCACCTGTTGAAGCTGTCATTGGCGCATCTTGGTATGAGGAGATGATGAAAGCTTTTATTATTTTGAACTCGAGGTCACAGAAACTCCTGCAGTCCTCATTCTCCTCTGCCTCTAAAGCTTTATTATCTTATTCACTGAAGAATAGGTTTTAGGGAGAGAGAACCAGCTAGGATATAGGAGGGGAAGGGGTCGGATGATGATCTGTTTCTAGGAACACAAACAGCAGAGGGAAAAAAGAGGACTGCGGATAAGATGTGACTTTAGGGTTTATCGACATTTAAAGATCATACGATATTGTGTTGAGGGAATTGACATGTAGTATTATGAAGTACAGTGTGTGGGAGAAGCTGAGGTGAGGGTTGTTGAGGTAAGTATAGAGTTCCCGAAAATGGTGAGAGAAACACCTGAAGAGCTTGAGGCGGGAGTGAGGTCACAGGCAGGTCTATGCATTAACCTTTCCTGTTTATAATGTTATTTCTGATCAACAGGAAGGTGATGGACCAGAAAGTTATAATGAAAACCTTGTATACAAATGACCTGTCAGTCTCAGTGTAGAGTAAGAGAGAAAACACTAGGGGAGTATTATAGATTCCTTAGAAAAACATAGATTACAAATAAGCTTAGAGAAAACAGGTATGATATGGGTCAGGGAGAATAATTAAAATTTACAGGTAACATCGTCTCACCGTTTCTTTAAGCAAATTGATAGTGTTATATATCTGGGAGGCACAGAGGGCGAGGGTGGTGAGAATGACATGAATGCATAGACGAAGACACAAACACCTGCATTACCATTAGAGAAAACAGACGACGCTGTGTGGGACCAGGAAATAAACAAAACAATTAATGGAAAAGTTTCGACACCTGTGTGATACCGGCTTAAAATTTGTGACATGGGAGCTGCAACATTAACGAAAATACAGAAATAGAAGCTGTATGTCATAGAGAACAACTGAGCCTTTAAACACTTAATCATAAAGGAGGAGAGAAAGAGGACTACAAAATTGAGCGGGAATTAAGATAAAGAATCATTTAAGAAAAAAGTTGGAAATCGGCTGAGGTCTGTCGGACTTATACAGCAAATGAAAAAGAACAAGTTGTCAAGGAGATTATGGAACATGGAAGTAAAGGACAAAAGAATAAGATGAATAAACACAGAGAATAGAGAGTTAGAGAGAGCAGGAAAGGACAGTAATGGATGGATGACAGTAGGACAGATGCAAGGGACAGAACAATTTATACTGTAACACTCACTCTGGAGGTATTAAAGGGGGGGGGGGGGGAGAGGATGAAGGTTATTCCCTGAGTCTAAACAAATGGAATAAACTCTCAACAATACAAAATAAAACAATAAACAAACCATACAGGAAAAACAAACAAGTTAAAACAGAAACGATGAATCTAAACAACAAAACAACTTCCCCATCACTGTGTTGTCGTCGGTGTTGCTGTATTACTTCGCTTCAACAACTAAGATCTTACAGTGCATCACAAGATTAATAATTACTCTCGTCCATCAACAATAATAATTATGAAAAATTGAACTGTGTGTATCTCTTGTCACTCACTATTAGAGGCCAAACGATAAGTCCTTTGAAGACTATGACAACCTGATGTACTACCCACCATGTCAAACTAATTTTATCCTGTATTGTTTTATAACAGTCTACACCCCAGAACTATTGTATCGTCACTCCTCATCCCAACAGTCGCCCCTAAAACAAAACAATTTAACCGTCCATACAACAATTATATGTGTAACAAAGAGAACGGGATGAGGAATCGTTCTGGGTATTGAACTGTGGAAAAAGTTTGTATCAGGTGGGAGGGAGGACGAGAGAGGAGGGGGAGGTGACATGTACAGATGGTGAGCGTGTAGTGTGGGAGAACATGACCGCGGCCAGCTAGTTCCTGGTGGCTGTGTGAAGAATGACATGTACAGTTGTGGGAAGGAAGCAGAAACCTACCGTGGCAGATAGAGAATACGTCGGTAGTACATAAGTTACAGGTCTTATAAGGTCGAGTTACTCTTAAACCTCAATAACCAAAGGATGGAAGCCTAGACACCATTCGAGGTACTAAAACCTGGGAGACTTGTGTTGTGAAGGATGAGGGTCTTACTGAAGGCCAGAACACCAGGTAATACCACTGATTAATTGTTAACCTCTCTAGTGAAGGAACTTGTGACCTTGAGTAGTATTTCATGTTTTATTCCTCAAGTTTGCTTCTTTGTTCAACAAGTTTAATCGTAACTTTAATTCTAACAAAACCAACAAGATAAATATTGAAACTTTATAAAAATAAGAAGACTGCGATACCTGGGCCATATAATTAGGGATGAGGAAATAATGGCAGGAAGATTAGTGGCTGGAATTGAGGGCAGGAGGTCCAGGGAAAGGGTGATCAGGATGGATGAATTAAATTAAAATCTGAGGCTCTGGAGAGATGTAGAATTTGGGAGGGTTGGTAAGAAACCCGAACGCGTTTAAAGTGTTGGACCTTCGCCAACTCTCAGATGTATTATTAGATACAATTATTTAACTACATTTAACCTTTATTAAAATCATATTTATCTATTAAAACTATGATTTATTTTTAGTTTATGTGGTTTTATTTTTCTGACAAAAGACAATTTATGTAATGTATGTTGTAAATGGTTGTCTAATAACTTTCAATAGTTTGTCTGCTTCTTCCTTCACAGTATCAATTGGTATGTTGTTGTATCCGTCTCTCTGTGGTTGGTGACATGAACTGGCTTCAGGGAAAATATCACACACGTTTTTATCTGATATATTCCCTTCCTTAGGTTAAAAAAATATTATTCTAAAAAAATTGGTACTAGAAACACACTTAATAATCTTGATAATTACTTTTTAATAATATTCTCAGACCTTCACCATGAGAGTAGTTTAATGTTTGGATCTATAACTGAATGATATGGAACTCCTGCCACTGACATACATAAAACTTTAACCTGTTTATCTGTTACTAGACACTTTAAATAGCCAGGATTTTCACTATTTTCTTATCAACAGGGACTCAGAGCCTTTCTTATATCTACTTTCATTCCCTTAGTAGTATCAAAGATCACTATCAAATTTCAGTAGTTACGGTGACTCACTATACTCACTAAGCTGTTATAAAACATTATGAGTCATTGTGGTCACTGAAGATTCACTTTCGTAACTTGTGCGTATAAGGTGAAGTTGTGAGCAGGTGTGTGTTGTTGTAGCCTTGGCCTAAGGTTTCTATGCGTCTCCTGCACCGAACTCTATATTATTTCTTATTTTCTTTGATGTTTCCGAGTCCCTAAATCAGCTCTACAAACAATGGGAGAGAAGTAAAGATGAAAGAAAGACATTACAAAAATATTGTCTTTTCTCCTCCGATGTTTTATTTTATTTCACCAAGACTTTGTTGAAGTTCCCAGAATTTCTCCTCATTTTAAGGATTTCCACAGATCCTGACAGCCGGGGTCAATGTCCTGTGACAGCCCTAAAACAGTAAGCCGGGGAATATAGCACACACTCTCCTCTCCCCATGCACACCTCACTCATGTCTTGACCAGGGCTATGATTGCTTTCGGGAAATAAAGATCTTAGTGGCTGAGTTTCTCATTCACGGCGGAGAGAGACGTGTAGAGAGACATAAACAACCACCAGGCGGAGAGAGACGTGTAGAGAGACATAAACAACCACTTTGAGATAGAACGAGACTTTGGGAGTAAGTCACCCACAAAAGTCCTGTCGCCTCTCCTCTTGAATCACGAACCTCGAGATTCAGACTCGTGAACCCAAAGCAGTAGACACCGATGCATTATTCTGTCCATAAATGATTCGGATTTATGAGTCTCAATCTCGGGGTTCGTGGTTCAGGAGGAGATACGACAGGACTTTAGTGGGTGACTGTACCTGTGTCTCTCTACGGTTGGGTTTATTAATCAGACAACACAATACATCTGAGGCAACTTGGGTTAAGATTCCTGAATGCATTATAACCAAGACCATCTATTGATACTCTCCAACCAGCTACTTTGTTCTTTGTGTGTCGATAGTTTTAATATTGTGGAGAACCTGCAGTAGAGAGTACATGAGAGGCACTGTAGGACATAGTGAGAATATCATATGTGTTCCTTACATATATTGTTCCTGGTTACGTTACTTCAGGGCCTCCTCCTCCACCTTCCCCTCCTCCTTCTCCTCCTCTTCCTCCGCCTCCTCCCCTCCTAGTGTTGTTCCCACTCAGACTATCGTGGCGACTTAGACATATTATTTTACATTTAACTTTCAGTATTCAGTTCTTTTCTTCTCAAGTTGTAAATACGAACTTTTATTAACACTTTGTTTTAATTTTCTCTTTCCTTAATCTTTCATTTTATTATATTGAAAATTATCTCTGATTATCACTCATGTTTCCTTCCTCCTGTTTACAATATAGATAGTTTGGCTGTCCTAGGTGAGGTTACTCATATGACCGATAATATTTCATTAATTTTCCTCTATCTAAGAACACCTGTCATCCAGTCAAAGGGTCAAGTTAATAAGATGTATTTTGAAACAATACTCAGTCATGTAAATAAGACCAGTTTATCGTATAAAATTAATTGTCAAACTTACAAAAAAAAATTCATGCGACAAAACTACAAAAACTCAAGTTTCAAAGTGGAAAAAATAATGTGCATAAAAAATTAGAACAAAAACGATAAAAATGCGAGAGTAAAGGTAAAACACAATGTATTGTTTTAGAAGGAGTACTGACGATCAGACTGGGCACACACCACGGTCCACAAGGCTCCATTTATACTGTTGACTGTGAGCGGTAGCCGACGGCCCTCCCTGGTAATGAGTCAGCGGACAAAGAGAGAGAAAACGAAAACAAAAATGTAGAAGTGAATTTAGAATAAAAGTTTGAAGATAAACTATAAAACTAATGACCATAAATCTTGACATTAAATTTATAGTTAATGTAAGCAACAGATGGTTAAGTCACCAGGTATATCGGTTAAAGGTAAGGTTAAAATTAGTTAACTATAGATTTATTACCATTCCACTTTTACTCACAGGTTAAATCTGTTCTTATATATCAAACTCTCTAAAGGATATTTATTTACATATCACATTAACAAAGACGCCTTAAAGGTCTCCTTCACCTAACAATATAATTTTTCGTCAGCTTGAAATAATCGTCAAAGAACACCAGTGGCCTTTGATAGGTCTGTCCCTTCTATTACTTGGCTCATTATCTGCCCTGTTAGAGTCTTTAGTCCCGTTTTAGAGCCATCTGTATGAATAAAGGACAATATATGTGTGTGTGTGTGTGTGTGTGTGTGTGTGTGTGTGTGTGTGTGCGTGCGTGCGTGCGTGCGTGCGTGTGTGTGTGTGTGTAAATAATAATTAACGGTTTATTGAAAGAGCTTGGCAGCCAGAAGGCTGAAAATATACAGTTACATATTTGGGGAATGGGTTTCGAATTACAAATAATATACAAGTAACATAAGTGACACAAATAAGACATATAATAACTAGATGGGGAAAAGCTCAAACTACAGTTCATTTCAACATAGTGACAGTGCAAGGAGTAGTGTTTACTGGGAGTGAATACACTGGTTTATTACAAGTTATTGATAATTTTTACAATGGTTGGGACTGGGCTGTTCTTATAGCGATCAGTTCGTGCACGTATGGGCTGGATGCGGTTGTGGTGTCGAACAGCAATTCTCTGACTAGGGATCTCAGGTGGTAGTAGGAGCCGGTGTCGAGGATGGTGTAGAAGCTTCTTACCAAATTTGCAGATGAGGTCGTGGTGATGGTCAGTGAGAGTCGAAAGGGTCAGTGTGTTGAGCGCTTCTTGATATGTGGAGTAGGAAGGGGAGAGAATAATCTTGCATGCCCTCTTTTGCACTTTTTCTAGGTGTTTACGTTGTGTGGCATTTAGGGAGGAAGACCAGGTGGGGGAGGCATAGGTGAGCTTGGGAAGTATGAATGTTGTGTAAACACTGAGGAGCTCGTGTGCAGGAACTCCGAGGGACTTGAGTCGGCGGAGGAGGTGGAGACGGAAACTGGAGGATTTGACAACTTCACTGACGTGTGGTTTCCAATTTAGTTTGTTGTCTATGGTGACGCCGAGGAGCTTCGTGGAATCTACAACCTGGAGTGTGTTCGGACCTAGAGTAATGGAAGGAGGTGGGACAATGTCGGAGGAGAGGTTGATGTGCATAACCATGGTCTTGGTATGGTTGATGGTGACATGGTTGTTGGTGGCCCAGTTTTGGAGACTGTTCAATAAATCCTGAAGGGCGGTATAGTTGGGAGCAGAATTGTTGACGCTGATCCCAATGGTGGAGTCGTCGACATATTTCCAGCGAGCAGGGGTTTCTCTTAGGGCATCATTGATGAGCATAAGGAAGCAGAGTGGTCCCATCTTGGTGCCTTGGGGGACGCCGCAGGTGAGTGACTGAAAGGTGGAGACAGCCCCTCGGAAGCGTACAGCTTGGCGTCGGTCACTGAGGAAGTCTGTAAGCCATGGTATAAGACCTCTCCGAAGCTCGAGGTCAATAGCTTTGTTGATGATTATATTGTGGTCGACTAGGTCGAACGCTTTAGTGAAATCAATGAAAGCGACAGCTACAGACGTTTTTCGTGTGTGTGTGTGTGTGTGTGTGTGTGTGTGTGTGTGTGTGTGTGTGTGTGTGCGCGCGCGTGTGTGTGTGTGTGTGTGTGTGTGTGTGTGTGTGTGTGTGTGTGTGTGCGCGCGCGTGTGTGTGTGTGTGTGTGTGTGTGTGTGTGTGTGTGTGCGCAATTTGTGAACCCCCCAGAAGTATCTCGAAGGTGGAATTTTGGGTTGGGCCCCGTCCCCACTCCCCCCAAAACGCAACTAAATTGGGGAATAACCCCCCCCCCCCCACACCCACCTAAAGTAGTGTAGATGACAGTGTAGAGAGGGGGGGAAATGGCCATGAAGGGACATGATATAAATGGACGTTTGGAAGGGGACTGAGAGGAGGAGGGAAGCGAGGAGCAGAAGACGAGAGAGAGAGGAGAGGTAGAACACAGAGGGGTGGGGGGACACCACCATGTTAACACTGTCAACAAGCACCACACACAGGGACACCTCCTGACTGATGTTATTAATTCATATCAAATTCTCTGAGAAATAAATAATTACTTTTAAGGAATAATATTACCGTCAAAGTTTCATATAATTTTCAGTATTAATAATATTCACCAGAAGAAAACGGTGTATGCATTAAAATTAAGCTTAAAGGAGGGAAAATATTTCACCGGTTTATCAACGTCATATACAAAATAAATGCATTTCAGGATAAAACGGCTTCCTCACAACCTTCCTAAAATATATATAAATATAAGAACTACCATCAGTATTCCTACGTCACCATACTATAGTGGCCTTTATCACGACAACGAGCTCTCTAATTTACGTGGCTATATTTGGGTCCCTGTGAGAATAACTTTATACAAGATCCAACGCTGTCTAACTTTTCTGTGCGAGCTATAAATATTTCAATAATTTATAACAAGTTCTCATATAAGATTCAGGCAAAGGATTATATTCACCAAATGTGTTTGTTTACTTGATGCATGTGATGCGGTGCGGGCTAAAAGTGGAGTCCCGAGTGCCAGCTATAGTGCCATTCAGGGTGCCAGGTGTATTACTGTTCAGAGTGCCAGGTATATTACTGTTCAGAGTGTCAGGTATATTACTGTACAGAATGCCAGGTATATTACTGTTCAGAGTGCCAGGTATATTACTGTTCAGAGTGCCAGGTATATTACTGTTCAGAGTGCCAGGTATATTACTGTACAGAGTGCCAGGTATATTACTGTTCAGAGTGCCAGGTATATGACTGTTCAGAGTGCCAGGTATATTACTGTACACAGTGCCAGGTATATTACTGTTCAGAGTGCCAGGTATATTACTGTACAGAGTGCCAGGTATATTACTGTTCAGAGTGCCAGGTATATTACTGTTCAGAGTGCCAGGTATATTACTGTAGAGAGTGCCAGGTATATTACTGTTCAGAGTGCCAGGTATATTACTGTTCATAGTGCCAGGTATATTACTGTACAGAGTGCCAGGTATATTACTGTTCAGAGTGCCAGGTATATTACTGTACAGAGTGCCAGGTATATTACTGCTCAGAGTGCCAGGTATATTACTGTTCAGAGTGCCAGGTATAGTACTGCTCAGAGTGCCAGGTATAGTACTGCTCAGAGTGCCAGGTATATTACTGTACAGAGTGCCAGGTATATTACTGTACAGAGTGCCAGGCATATTACTGTTCAGAGTGCCAGGTATATTACTGCTCAGAGTGCCAGGTATATTACTGCTCAGAGTGCCAGGTGTATTACTGTTCAGAGTGCCAGGTATATTACTGTTCAGAGTGCCAGGTATATTACTGCTCACTCCCCCAACAACAGGCGACGGTGACACACATTAAGTATTCATGATCAAATATCCGACCTAAGAACTAGTCCATTATTTTCCTCTACATTACAGTCTCAACATTTCTCTCCTTCTGTTCACTTCTATATATCATTCTGCCTTTACAACATATTCTTCTATAAAGGATAAAACAATATACACTTCTGCCACCCTCGCCTCCACTTATCATCACTTCAAGATAACTTTCACTCTTCCTCCTCGTCTCACAGTCACTCTACGCCGGGGTAACGTCAGGTGTGTAAGATGTGATACTTTATAACTCATCCGAAATATCTTCAGCAAGTATAACAATAACTCAGGCTTCTCTTCTCTGCGCTAACATTCCTTACCCCTTTCGTCACTCACTATTTAGTAGGGATTAAACTCACACTCACATTCTCCAACAGTCCTTAGAAAAAAATGCTTTCCTTTCCATTTGGTTTTTCTTCCCTTCCTTCCATCCGTTGAACTCTTACAAAAACCATGTGTGTGTGTGTGTGTGTGTGTGTGTGTGTGCGCGCGCAGCCACACAGAGGGTGGTGAAATGCATCCAGTGTGGCAGCATTATGTTAGTGTTAAGGACCTACACTGTAATATAAACAAACACTCGACCAGTGCATCACCCACCACCAGCCTGGACAAGGACCTACACTGTAATATAAACAAACACTCGACCAGTGCATCACCCACCACCAGCCTGGACAAGGACCTACACTGTAATATAAACAAACACTCGACCAGTGCATCACCCACCACCAGCCTGGACAAGGACCTACACTGTAATATAAACAAACACTCGACCAGTCACCTGGTAAATATAACATTCAGAACTGCCCAGTCCTCATTACTGAAGTGTTGTGTCTGTGACTATAACAAGTGACCGAGCTGTCCGGACCACGTCTCCAGCACCACGTGTTCTGTCTTCAAGTTATATATATTACGGTAAAGAGGGATAATCGCCGACTAAACTTTAAAAAACATTATTACGGTCCAATTCTTTAAGGCTGTTGGAGGATTGTCTTGTACTGTGGGCTGCTGGCATCACTTATGCTTATAGAAATCGTTCAGTCTGCCAGTGATGGACTTAGCTTGTGATGCACTGGAGTGAATATAAAGAGGACTGCAGTAGTGTGTTTCATTTCCACCTTCGAGATGCCTTCAGAGAGAACAGAATAACTTGTATGTGTAGTTCTACCTTAAGGCAAGTCTCAGATTATAAGAAATGTGTTCTAAAGGTTTATCTCAGGGTATTAAAGAAGACAACCCTCTTAATCCTCTCATAACACAATGCTCCATTAAAACAGCTTTATCATCAGCAGAACGAACCAGAGGATAAGTAGCGCCCATTAAATTATTCTTAAATATACTACCTTGTTTCCTTAGTTTTCTGAGATAATCCCATACGAGTTGTGTTAACTGTCCAGGAGGAGATGAGCGAGTCAGCTGGGAACAGTTGCGTATATTAACCTTCAAGTCTTGGTGAGCCACTTATCAAGATGAATGTTATTGCCTCTTGAGAAATCTCATTTTTGTGGTGTTAGATAATACCACAGTTAGATGAGGAGATTACCCTGGCTGGCACTTTTATTCTCAGAAAGATATTTTGATTATATTATTCATTTTTATCCAGTCACCATTAATACTGGTAGGGAGGGAGTTTGGTTCACTCAACCTAAACTGTAATGTCTTTTAGTTCAACAATTCAATTAGTTACACTACATAATAGACAACATGTAAGAAAAAGACACTGGTCCATTTAGATTCGGTTCGTATGGTTTAATTTCTGATTAAACTGACAGAGATTTAAAGAAGGTGTTCCCTTTGTCGTTGATACACAACCCGGCTCTCAACAGCGGCTTTAAACCTGTTCGATGAATTGTGTGACATAATCTCTCTGTCTTATAAGTAAATATTTCTACGTGATATATGATATTCTTGGATAAGTTACTTTCCCTCACACTAACAAGTTGGGTTTTTCTTCAGGAATAATTTCTTGTGTTAGAATGGTGTGCATCCGTCTCAGCTTTACTGAATTTATTGTTCACTGTCAAAGTTACTAGTGATGCCTGTACTACAATCCTGTCAGCAGTTGATTATTATTTGTTCCAACACATATCCGCTAGGGTGTGACCGTTGCCCTCCAAAAATAAAAAAATGGTCCTACAATGCTGTTCAAAGTTTTAGTGTTGTGTATTTATCTAGGAAACTCCCCTGTAAATTTTCTTGGAGATCGGTGCATGTTTGAGCTAGCACCGTCGGCTTTACAAAATAACAAGGAATATTATTATCTAATGAACAAATTTAGTGGAATTTCTTTTATTAGACTTATAAGATATACTAACACCAAGAAAATGATCGATCATATCAATCTTAATACCCCTAAAACAATATTATAGATTAGTACCAAATACAATAATCCCAATAATTGGATTTCTAGGTTCAAGACCCATCTCTCTCAACTGGCGTACAATGAAAAAAGGAAATACTACTACCCCGCAATGCCTGGAGTGTTTGGGGAGCGCCAGCAGGAGATGGCTGACTTCTTCCGTGAATCTCTAGCCCAACCATTTACACGTGGCGACTACAAGGAGCTGGTAGAGCTTTGTCTGCTGCTTGTAACTAAAGGATCCGAGCCAGTGAACTTCACGATGGTCTACCCCGGTGCACTTCTCAAAGCAAGGTTGATGGCTAAACTGCTCTATACCCTCAAGATTGTTCTTTTGTCAGGCCAGATCAAAGAGCAGTTTCCCAAAGCCGAGGTTGTGACTAAAAGTCAAATCAGCAAGTAAGAACGGTTTGCTGTGTTCACAGTCGCTGTTTATGTCCCATGGTGGATTGTTTGCCTCGTTCCAGCAAGTCCGCCACTGATTGACTTGAATTTGGTCGAAACCTCGGCTGAATTTGCCCCATATGACGCCACAATAGTTGACAAAGCACGTGTGGCACTCGGTAAACACACTTGGTACCTAACTGAGGAGTTGGCCCCATTGGCTTTGTTCTCGTCCCAAGTACAAGAAAGGACAAAAGAGGAGATGAGGAAGGCCCTTCTTTGCCATGAAGGCACTGAAGTTACTAAGAGAGTGGGACTCAATCATGGGGGCTATGGAAAGCCATATCTTCCCCCTGTCCCAGAAAGTGGCACTGCCCTGGTGGATCTAATTGGGCCTGACTCAAGCCGGTTCTTCACCATTTTAGGCATGCCCTATCAGTTTCTCCACAGTCCAGCCAGTGAATGGGCGGATCATGACGACTACCTGAACATGAAACGGGTTGTGGACAAGCATCAGGTCGTCAATGAGGCTGTAGAGCGTGGTGTAAAACTTTGCCATGACTTTCTTAATGTTGCCAGGGATGAGGAGCGCTTTCAAGAAGTCCTTCAAGTAGTTGAAAATGACAGACTCCGCGTTCCTAATCAGCGCAAACGATCATCTGTTTCCGAACAGAAATCATGGTTTCTTGCTCTAGAGAAATAATACCTTGTGAATATATGATAAAACTCCTTAATGTACCATGAGAGCATAAGAATGATTAACTTTTTTGTGTTAGTGATAACAGCTTTTAAATAAGACAGGCAAATGATTTGTGTTAGTATCCCTTATGATGGTTGTGTAATCTCATATATAGGCGCGTATGCTGTATAAGCAAAATCGCTATTTTTCAAATTGCTGGAGCTCACTCAAATATGCATGAATCTTTAAAAACTTGCACGTTGGTATTTTTTATGTCAATATGCAACACCAAAATTTTGAACAGCATTGTAGGACAAAGTTGGGGCAACTGTCACACCCTAATATCCGCCCCAACAGCTCTGAATATGTCTTGGGGTTTAATCACAACAAACACTCCAGCAAGGCAACACTAGCGAAGATCTGGTCAGCGTCTGGAAACTTTCCCGCGTCCTCACCACCGCAGGTAATTCCTTCTACCAAAGACAACAAACAATGGAAGGATAACTTGAACAGTATAAAGGTGAGGTCCAGTTCCCTTCTCATCCGGTTCCCCAGCGACGAATCCAGTTGCTTGCAGTTGTCCCAATAGACGCAGGTAAGATAGCCTTCATGACCATCCACCCACAACAAACTTTCATTTGATCTCCATATTGCTAAGTTTCTTGATAAAATGTGACAAAACAACATCGTTAATGAGCAAATATGGTGACAGTCTGTGACAGCTTCTGAAGTTGTTGCCAGGACCCCCTCAGCCGACTGACTATAATGGAACAGGCGGATCAAATAACTTTAATATTCTGTAATAAACAAAACAAAAACTATATAATTTATATATTTTTTACTTATTTTAGCAGCATTTAATTTACTAGATTCGACTCGACAGTCTTCCAGCCGACTCATGCATTTTCCAGGTAATTTCGGGTCACTACAATACACCTATTGCAGTAACGTCACGTAACCAATGTTTACAACTCGCGCCAGCCATTGTGAGAGGAACCCAGCGGTGGACTCACGCGCTCAACACAATGTTGGGTCCAAGTTGCTCACAATATTTCGGCGGCCTGAATGTAAGAGATAAAGTTAGTTATCTCAGACAATAATCACTGGCAAGCATAAAGGACAATCTACACACCAGGGAGCGGACACTCAACACACCTCGTAAGTTACACACTCGGTGACCTTGTAACCGACTTACAGTATTCAAACATACACACAGTGATGGTGTAAGGTTATTGTAACTCAATTGTAGAATAAGCCTTCCTGCGGGCCAGTCAGCGAGGAAAAAATACTTTCCTGACGAGAACTCATTTATAAAACTACAAAAAAGTTAAATTATTTATCTTAAATGTGCTTACTTAATATATGTTGAATAAATTTTAGTGACGATGTACTGCCAGTGAAATTTGGTTCTGTCCATTTTAAGATTTATAGCCCAGAAAATCACCCGTTTATATTTTCCATACGAAAACTCACAAAAACTACTAAAGTGTTGAATAAATTATCTTAAATGTACTTATCTGACTAGTACCATCGTTTGTAAGATGAGATGACTCCAGCAGCTGAACGAGCATGTCGATTTCAGATTTGCCCCCGAGGAGGCTAGTTTATTGGGCACCCCCTTACATCCTGTGCAAGGTGAAGCGCAGAAGCGTTTACAGCGCTCAACAGGGAAGTATGAAAAGTTCATACTTGCCTTTATGACTCGTACATTAAGGGCGTAAAAGACTGAAGGGTCATAGGTTTTGTCAAGTTGCATAAAGTGAGAGAATGATGAGTGTGGGGGGGGGAAAGTTCCCGGTACATTTCATCTGTTTATGGCAAAGAGTGGCAGGTCCCAAATAATGTCAAATGTCAGGCCTGTGACTAAGAGGAGGGAACGAGCATGTACTCGCTAGTAAAACAAGACACAAGTCTCTGGAAAATGTCATAATATTGGCTGTAAGACATTAAAGAAAAAACAAGTATATAAACTTAGCATTATGTTTTTCTTTGTTCAATAATAGTTTTTACTGTAAATATGCAATAACACAAACAAATGAAGGGGGTAACGAAGATCAACTGGTAGCCATATCTACAAATTCCAATATTATTAGTTCGTTTTTCCGCCGCCCCTCTCTGTCGTGCGCTGCAGTGCGGGGTCCTTCGCGTTTAAAACTATGGTAGTCGACACATCGGCCCCCGTCAAGGGAAGAGGGTGATACTCCGGGCGTCACTCTCATCAACATACACCTGTCAGTACTGGTTGGGGGCGAGAGGGTGTCTACCCCAATTCCCTCATGAAAATCACTTCCCACACATAATTATATAATTACAGTAGACGCATTGTATTACATGATAACTAATCACCACCACGCACCTCCAGAGACAGCCTAACAGTATATATGATTGTTGTAATTGATAGTTAGACAGTGGGGGGGATGTAATCACTTGGTAAAGTTAATGAACCAACTGTCCCTCGATCATTACGTAAAACTAATGCCTAGCCAATCACAGTGTGTGTTTTAACGAGGGGATGTAACGTGGGAGGAGGGATGTAACGTGGGAGGAGGGGATGTAACGTGGGAGGAGGGATGTAACGTGGGAGGGGGGATGTAACGTGGGAGGAGGGGATGTAACGTGGGAGGGGGGGATGTAACGTGGGAGGAGGGGATGTAACGCGGGAGGAGGGGATGTAACGTGGGAGGAGGGGATGTAACGTGGGAGGAGGGGATGTAACGTGGGAGGAGGGGCTGTAACGCGGGACGAGGGGATGTAACGTGGGAGGAGGGGATGTAACGCGGGAGGAGGGGATGTAACGTGGGAGGAGGGGATGTAACGTGGGAGGAGGGGATGTAGCGCGGGAGGAGGGGATGTAACGTGGGAGGGGGGATGTAATGCGGGAGGAGGGGATGTAACGTGGGAGGGGGATGTAACGTGGGAGGAGGGGATGTAACGTGGGAGGAGGGGATGTAACGCGGGAGGAGGGGATGTAACGTGGGAGGAGGGGATGTAACGCGGGAGGAGGAAACTTGCATGGGAGGATGATGACGAGACATGGTAGAGCAGATATGGGCATGGGAGGAACGAGACCTATCATGATAGTCCAGGAATATAACACAGGGATATGTGGCCTAACATGGGAGGAGGACCCGACATGAGTGGAGCAGAACCTAACATGGTAGAAGGGTAACCTAACATTGGAGGAGGACCTAACATGGGAGGAGGAGGACCTAACATGAGTGGAGCAGAACCTAACATGGTAGAAGGGTAACCTTACATTGGAGGAGGACCTAACATGGGAGGAGGAGGACCTAACATGGGAGAAGGACCTAACATGGGAGGAGTAGGACCTAACATTGGAGGAGGACCTAACATGGGAGGAGGAGGACCTAACATGAGTGGAGCAGAACCTAACATGGTAGAAGGGTAACCTAACATTGGAGGAGGACCTAAAATGGGAGGAGGAGGACCTAACATGGGAGAAGGACCTAACATGGGAGGAGTAGGACCTAACATTGGAGGAGGACCTAACATGGGAGGAGGAGGACCTAACATGAGTGGAGCAGAACCTAACATGGTAGAAGGGTAACCTAACATTGGAGGAGGACCTAACATGGGAGGAGGAGGACCTAACATGGGAGAAGGACCTAACATGGGAGAAGGACCTAACATGGGAGGAGTAGGACCTAACATTGGAGGAGGACCTAACATGGGAGGAAGTTTTAAAACTATAAAAATCAATAAACCTTTAGAACAACACATCTTCCTGACGACCAAGGAAAAAATATACTCGTACGGAAACAATGTAGGACTCATAACTAAACACCTGATATAACTGTATAAGTGTTATAAGTATAGTCATGGCCTTATAGCCTTGTGAGTGAGAGTTGTGAACTCTCGGAACAATCGGCCAGAGAGTGTTGTGACGGCACCGAGTGTGAGCTCTTTCAAGATCAGACTTGACAAGCACTGGAACAGGTTCACATACATTCAGGAGCCAGTGCATACCCAGTACTTGCCAACAGTGCGTAACAGAGACGTGACCGATCGTTCAAGCGGCTAACGAGCCGATCCAGTGGTGAAGAGGATAAAAGTCAAAAAAAGTAAAAAGTTATGTGTACAAATGTAAACATAATAGACTAAGAAGAATCATCGCTTATAATTCATATATGTATCAATGTCATATTAAGGTTAAGTTAATATTAGATTCAGTCTCTCGTTGTCAATATATCCGATCAATAAGAAAATCAAATCAAATTCACTCGTTCGAAAGCTGTCACAAGTTGAAGCCAGATTGGTATCCATAAAAAGGATTATGTTTCAGAACTTTAATTATTCACGTATACAGATATATAAAAAAATAAGACAAATATACCCAGATAATCCAAAACACACCGTAACCAGACCAAACCTAACCACATTTAACCAAATCTGCCCAAACTACCCGCGTGAGGAACCAGAAAATTAGTGTCTTTTTACAGCAGTTTTCACTCGTCTTACTGTAGCAAGACACCAAGGAAGTAAATGTGATGAGGGAGGTAATAGTTCTCGAGGGAAGGAGACCAAGGGGTACATGAGAGGGCAGCTGATGACTAACGACCCGTCAATAGAGACAACAGATGGTAATAGGAGCTGTGGTGGTGATGTGTGTCGGGGAACAGGAGTCGTGTTATAATGGCCGCTATTATTATTAATAATCTCATTGCCCAGCATCTTAACTCTCCCAACCTAAGTCACTATCCTAATCCCAGTTCTGCAGTCCGTAGCTTTACGGTAAGAAATATTGAACACTTGGGTCTACCATTCCGTACTTCTTTACCAGATAACAAACCCAAACATTCCTTTGTAAATCATCAGAGAGAGGAAAAGAATATTAAAGCATCAAATGAGTTAGACTTGAGGACTCTGGAATCGCTAGCAGGATATCTTTTACCCAAACAATTTATTTGTGCTCACTGTAGTTGATCTGGACCTCGATGTTGATAAGAGGCAGATCAGAAAGACTATCTTCCAAACCACTCACCCACCCACCCACCTACTCCATATTTGATGAGGCAGCCTCCTTCACAGGTAATAAGTCAGGCCCCACTCCAGTAATGGCTCAAGCCCCCCTCCACAGTAATTGTCCAGCCCCCATTCCGCAGTTAATGATTCAGTCCCCGCTTCACAGTTAATGACTCAGCCCCACTCTGTAGTTGATGACTCAGCCCCCACTCCCCAGTTGATTACTCAGCCCCAAATACCCCCACTCCACACCGTTGATAACTTAGCCCCACTTCCTCATTACACAGTTGACGACTCAGTCCCAACTCTATAATTAATGACTCAGCCCCAACTCCCCCCACTCCAGCTAATGAATTAGTCTCCACTCGTCCCACTCTACAGTTAATGACTCAGCCCCAATTTTTCCACCTCACAGTTAATGATTAAGTCCCCACTCCTCTCACTTTACAGATAATGACTCAGCCCCCTCCCCTCCACAGTTTATGATTCATCCCCATCTCCCCCACCACAGCTAAATAAATCAGCCCCAACTCCCCTCACCCCACAGTTAATGACAGACCCCACTTCTCAATTGATGACGCAACAGCCACTCCTACAGCTGACTCAGCCCCCACTCTATAAATGACGATTCAGCCCCCACTCTATAGTTGAGTATTCAGCTCCCACGCTATAGTTGATGATTCAGCCCCTACTCTGCAGTTGACGAATCAGCCCCCCACCACACCCCACAGTTGATGACTTGATGACTCAGCCACCACTCCACAATCCTGGCCCTCAGCCAGCTCAACACTAACTCCGTAAACTCATCACACTCACCCCGCAGTCAGCCACAAGTAACAAGAAAACAAATCACTTATAAAAGGCTGAATTTATATCTTGTCTAAAGTTTAATCAATACCAATATACACTATACACATGGTCTTCACAAGCTTCATGCATGGATACGGTAAATAAAAGCGACAATTCAATCGATGTTGAACCGTTGTCCATCAGTGTATTTACAGTATACAGCCATTCACTAGCAGGGCGGCGAGTGTTAACAAGGTCACGCCAGGTCAAGGCTCACTGGTTACTCATACTTGACCTCATAATGTTCCCCTCACGATAGTGTACACGGGATCTTTTATGGTTCACTTACACTTATATATGTCACTCGTTAAACCCCAATAACACAGGATGGCTTTAACCTCGCTATAACGATGTATACGCAGCGTCACGAGTCGAGCTGCACACTGGTGGATCAGTGGTACTACAATATTCCTCAGTGTTGGATCAGTGGCACTACAACATTCCTCAGTGGTGGATCAGTGGCACTACAACATTCCTCAGTGGTGGATCAGTGGCACTACAACATTCCTCAGTGGTAGATAAGTGGCACTACAACATTCCTCAGTGATGGATCAGTGGCACTACAACATTCCTCAGTGGTGGATCAGTGGCACTACAACATTCCTCAGTGGTGGATCAGTGGCACTACAACATTCCTCAGTGGTAGATAAGTGGCACTACAACATTCCTCAGTGATGGATCAGTGGCACTACAACAATCCTCAGTGATGGACAAGTGGCACTACAACATTCCTCAGTGATGGATCAGTGGCACTACAGCATTCCTCAGTGATGGATCAGTGGCACTACAACATTCCTCAGTGGTGGACAAGTGGCACTACAACATTCCTCAGTGGTGGACAAGTGGCACTACAACATTCCTCAGTGATGGATCAGTGGCACTACAACATTCCTCAGTGATGGATCAGTGGCACTACAACATTCCTCAGTGATGGATCAGTGGCACTACAACATTTCTCACTGGTGGATAACATAAGAACATAAGAACATAAGAATGGAGGAAACTGCAGCGGGCCTATTGGCCCATACTGGGCAGTCCCGTTTACACCCAACCCCTATTGCTCATATGAGCATCCAACCTATGTTTGAAGCAATTCAGCGTATTCGAGTTAATGATGATATTTGGTAACTTGTTCCATTCATCCACTACTCTGTTTCCAAACCAGTGTTTACCTATTTCACGCCTAAATCTAAATTTGTCCAATTTAAAACCATTGTTACGAGTTCGCTCCTGGTTGGATAATTTGAGTACCTTTGTAATGTCCCCTTTGTTTAGCCCTGCCTTCCATTTATACACCTCTATCAGGTCGCCCCTCGCTCTACGTCTCTCAAGGGAGTGCAAATTAAGATGCTTTAACCTGTCTCTATACTCAAGGTTCCTGATACCCGGGATTAGTCTTGTCATTCTCCTCTGAATTCTTTCCAAGGATTCTATATCCATTCTGTAATACGGTGACCAGAACTGGACTGCGTAATCCAGGTGTGGTCTCACAAGAGCAAGATACAGTTTTAGGATGACCTCGCTAGTCTTGTAACTAACACTCCTTTGTATGAACCCAAGTACTTTATTAGCCTTGTTACGAGCAAAAACACATTGTTTACTTGGCTTAAGGTTCCTACTTATCATTACTCCTAAATCTCTCTCGCAGTCGGATTTCTCTATGGCATCGTTGTTCATCTGGTATCTGGTTTCCCTGTTTACATTCCCTATACTGAGTACTTTACATTTGTCAATGTTGAATTTCATCTGCCATTTTTCAGACCATTCGAAAAATTTGTTTAGATCCTCCTGTAGTTTTGCCGAGTCCTCGTCAGATTTGATAACACGTCCTATTTTAGTATCATCAGCAAATTTACTTATGTTGCTGTCTATGCCGATATCTATGTCGTTTATGTATATAATAAACAATAATGGTCCAAGTACTGAGCCTTGGGGAACTCCACTTGTGACGTTGCTCCAATGGGACTTAGTGCCGTTAATGCTCACTCGCTGTTTCCTGTCCTGTAACCACGCCCTAATCCATTTAAGGATGTCACCTTTGATGCCATGAGCTTCTACCTTTCTAATTAGTCTTTCGTGGGGTACTCTGTCGAAGGCTTTGCTAAAGTCGAGATATACCACATCATAATTGTGCCCCTCGTCCACTGATTCGAAAACTGATGAAAAGAATGTTAATAGATTAGTTAGGCAAGAACGTCCGCTTGTGAAGCCATGCTGGGAATCATTGATCAATCTGTGCTTCTCCAGGTGATTTCGAATAGAGTTTGAAATGATTGCTTCCAGTAATTTGCCTACTATTGATGTTAGACTGATTGGGCGGTAGTTAGAGGATAGTGATCTATCCCCCTTCTTGAAGATCGGTATTACATTCGCTATCCTCCAGGATTCTGGTACTACACCTGTTTTTAAGGACATGTTAAACAACTTTGCTAAGGGCATACTAAGCTCTTCCTTACATTCCTTTAATACTCTGGCAAATATCTCATCGGGACCAGGTGACTTATTAGGCTTTAGTTTGTCTATTTGCTTACTAACATCGTTACTAGTCACTACTATCTCACTTAATTTGTTTTCTTCACTATCTCTGAATAGAGTCGGTGCCTCGGGTATCATGTTTAAATTTTCGCTGGTGAAAACTGTTGAAAAATATTTATTCAAATTATTGCTCATTTCTCCGTCGTTATCAGTGAGCTCGCCGGAGTCTGACCGTATTGGTCCAATCTTTTCTCGTGTTTTAGTTTGGTACATTTGGTAGAATCCTTTGGGGTTTGTCTTTGCCTCCCTTGCTATCCTTACCTCATTATTCCTCTTTGCTTTCCTTATCTCGGTTTTAACCCTACTCGCCAATACCCTATAATAGTCCCGGAGGTGAATTTCGCCACGATTTATCCTTCTACCTATAGCCTTCCTTTGGCCAATGATGTTCTTTAAATAATTATTTATCCATTTAGGGTCATTGTTGTTTGATCTGAGTTTTTTGTATGGTATGCTCTGCCTTTGTGCATTAAGTAACTCACTATTTAAATTGTCGTGGAACTCGGCAATCTCAGATCTCGTTATCAGGTCGGTGTCATCTGTCAGGTTCACGGCCAAGCGCGACACCCCCTCTCTTAGCTGCCTCTTTAAACTGTCAAAGTTTGCCCTTCTGAAATCTGGTACTTTAGTGGAATTTTCCTTACGTCTGCCCTGAAAATCTAACTGGAATCGAATTTCTTTGTGATCGCTGTTTGCAAGTTCGTTCCCTACCTCGACATTGCTAATGAGGTTTTCTCTGTTTGACAAAACTAAATCCAATATATTATTACCCCGTGTGGGTTCGGTTATATGTTGACTTAGGAAACAGTCCTGGATCGTCTCGAGAAAATCCTCTGATTCTGAGTTTCCCGTAAGGTCGGTCCAATCTATTTGGCCAAGGTTAAAGTCGCCTACTATACAGACTTTGTTGTGTATGGAAGCCCTGCGCATTTCATCCCAGATAAGTCGCTCATTGACTCTGTCAAGATTGGGGGGTCTATATATTACTCCTGTGATTAATTTTTCCCGACCGTCGCTTAATTCTATCCAAATTGTTTCTGTATTCCTCTCAGTTTTTATTTCCTTATTTATTTCACACTTCAGATTATCCCTAACATAGATTGCTACTCCGCCTCCTTTCCTGGTCTGCCTATCGGTATGGAACAGTTTGTAACCCGCAATTTGGTATTCGACTGGTAATTCACGTGTGTCTAGGTTGATCCATGTTTCAGTGAATGCAATTATATCGATTTCTTCTGTACATACCAAGGCCCTAATATCATCCATTTTGTTTCTCATACTTCTACTGTTCGCGTAATATACATTTAAGTTAGTCGTGTTCTGAGTCCTTCCCTTACCGCGTTTAGTTTTAAACTCCCTGTCTAATTTAGTTATGTCATCATTCCTAACACTATTTCCCTGTAATCTTTCGCCTTGTTTACCCGCTCCCACTGCAGTCTCCTCCACCCCCGTGCCCCTATGTTCTCTAAGCAGTTTAAAGACTTCGATATCTTTTGAACTGCCCCCTCTAGAGCCCCAGCCAGGGTTGCTACTCCATCCCTAGACAGGTGCACCCCATCCCTAGCATAAAGGTCCCTTCTGCCATAGAAGTTGTCCCAGTTGTCAATGAATGGGACTGATATTGACTTGCAATATCTGTCAAGACGGTCGTTAACACCAACTGCCCTTGACAACCATTCACTGCCAACTCTCCTTCTAGGCAGGACACCGCAAATGATAGGGATCCCTCCCTTAGTCCTAATACGATCTATGGCTGCCTTGAACTTATCAAGAAGCTCCTCGCTCCTACACCGGCCAATATCATTGCCTCCTGCACTGAGGCAGATAATGGGTTTGTTCCCATTACCAGACAAGATATTGTCCATCCTGTCAATTATATCCCCCACCCCAGCTCCTGGCAAACACACCCTCATCCTATTTTTGTTTTTACCACAAAAGGCCCTGTCCATGTACCTTACCTGTGAGTCACCAACAATTAAAGTTTTTATACCTTCCTTGTCATCCCTGTCCCTGACTGTACTAACGTCCAATTCGTCTATCAAGGGACTGAACGGGTTGGTACACTTAGCTGTTGTTGTCGTTGTTGTCGTATCCTTGGTGTGCTTCTTCACCAAAAGCTTTGTCTTCCCACTACTCACAATTTTCCACTCGCTTGATTTTTCGTCAGCCACTGGCTTTACTCGTCCAGCCTCTCCTTTTAACATCGCCAGCTCTTCCCTTAATTTCAAGTTCTCCAACTTGACCTTCGCCAATTCTTCAGTGGACCACTCCAGTTTGGTCACCAAACTCTCATACCCAAGACCGCACCTTGCTCTGGCCATATCTGATAATTATCCCTCCGGAGCTAACCCTGCCGTGACCTTTCCCCTAGTGAGGTCAGAACACAACTGAGTGAGGTCAGAACAAGACGTGGCACTACAACATTCTTCAGTGGTGGATCAGTGGCACTACAACATTCCTCAGTGATGGATCAGTGGCATTACAAGACAACACAAATCCTTCTATCATGGTAATATTCCAATCACGATATTTGGGTAAAATATGTTTGCAGGAAGGCGGACGTCATATATTGCGGTAAAGGTATTGCAGGGTAAACCAATCCTCCCAGCTCTCAGATTGATAAGATAAATATGGTAAAATATGCTCCCCCGAGCCTCTTACACCGCCATGCCTGTCACTCCAGCCGATGGTGGACGCCACGCTTTATTTTATTCAGTCACGGGGCCGAGCTTGTGATCCTAGATGGGGGGGAAGCGTCTTTACCTTATCCTGAGTCGGAGACGTTCATGAATGGAAGGAGAGATCCATTATTATGCCCTGATACCTGACATAAGGCTGTGTGCGTCACCCTAGACAGATGGAAGGTAAGAATGTTCAAAAAAAAAATACGCCATAGGTACTTCAACAACAACTAATGTACTTCCCTGTAATTGGGTTGACTGAACATGTACAAATTGATCAACTCTCTCACTCTAGCAGCAGTAAAAGCTTCACTTGTGTTCTCCGCCTCACAGTGGTCTAGTGCCCACAATAGACACAGTCACCTGGAATCATCATCTTGTCAGGGAATCAACTCCTCAAACAAAGGGTCTGAACACGTTAATAATTCCCAGTTGTTACTTTGTATTTGTATGTTGTTGTTGTTGTTGATAGGGGCCATAAATATATACGGTACGATACGTTTTAGTAATAAAAGTAAAGTTTATTATTTCCTTATATATATACGTGTGGGTGTGTGTGTGTGTGTGTGTGTGTGTGTGTGTGTGTGTGTGTGCGTGTGTGTGTGTGTCTTATGTTTATTGTTTTAGATCAAACTAGGGAGAGGTCAGCACTATTTGTTTCTCATTA
Organism: Homarus gammarus; assembly: GCA_958450375.1. NCBI lineage: Eukaryota > Metazoa > Arthropoda > Malacostraca > Decapoda > Nephropidae > Homarus > Homarus gammarus. Next base: position 335,598 of record CAUDMG010000587.1, read on the forward strand.
CTCTACGAAGAACCATCAAATTCTTCACATATTACAACAACACAATATATCATCGGTAATATTCCTCTCTCAGACGGTGGCTGACTCTTATTGTGGTTTTATAGTTTTCCCTCATTTTATAGCCACGTTCATAAAGACAGGTCAATCTTGGTGCTATTCTTAGATACTGGTGTGTGAGACGCACTCCTGGGCCGCCCGCCCACGACGAAGGGCGTGAAGACGATAAGCGGCTCCTGAGGGTGCTCTTGTAGGAGGTATGGGGCAAGTTAAGCGTCCATGTTGACTTTACTGTAGGAAGATGGGAAGACTGTAATAGGACTTATACTTGTGTGTCATAATCACATTTTTTATTATGTTTTTCTTTTTATTTCCTCTTCACTCTTATCGTTCATTTTGTTGCTTCTTTTTTCCTCCTCTTCCTTTTCCTCTACTATGTTCCTTGTTAATTTCTTGTCTCTATTTTTTTCTCCTTTCCTGCATTTCTTGTTCGTTATCTCTCTCTTCTTTTTCTTCCCTTTCTTCTAATTCTCTTCCTCCTTCTTCCCTTTCCTCCCCCACTGTTTCTCTCTTACTAATTGTCATCCTCCTATCGTCCTCACTCCATTTTCTCCTTCCTTCCCTCCTAATTATCCATCTTTCCCAACAGTCTACCTCAAACTATCCAACCAGGAGCGAACTCGTAACAATGGTTTTAAATTATACAAATTTAGATTTAGGCGCGAAATAGGTAAACACTGGTTTGGAAACAAGTTACCAAATATCATCATTAACTCGAATACGCTGGATAGCTTCAAACATAGGTTGGATGTTTATATGAGCAATAGGGGTTGGGTGTAAATGGGACTGCCCGGTATGGGCCAATAGGCCCGCTGTAGTTTCCTCCATTCTTATGTTCTTCCCTTCCCATCCCCTCTGTCCACTCTCATTACCTCTCACTCTCTCACTCCTCTCCATCCCCATAACAGAGTACCGTCACCTTTCAAAAAATTACTCAAATTACAGAAGACTTTACACAGAGCGCGAGGTTGACCTTGAAGTAGTCAGAGCTGAGACAACACACGAGGAAGATGGACAACTGGTTATTTTACCGGAGTTATGAGAGAATAAACTTCTTGTACAGTTAGTTTCATTGTTGGGTTTTAGAAGTCTGTGAAAAGCTATACTGTATATCTATCTGGCGGTAGAAATATATATGTGTAAAGCTATATATCTATATTTGAGTGTAGAAATGCATATAAATATAAAGTTATATAACACTGGTCAACAGCCAAAATGGTTCACATATGAGATCATGCTCACACAACTAATTTAATATTGCTGAATTCGAATCTGATATTTGTTTTGTTCTATCAGACCAGGTTTCATAAAAAAATCAATAGGTACAAATATTTAATATTCCATCACGTGTCGTGCAAAAGATGAGATTATCTCATGTGACTGTGCTTTCATGACTAATTTCATATTAATGAATATTAATTGGATGTTTCATTCTACCATCAGACCTACTTTCTTAAAGACTAAAAAAAAATAGTAAATATAGTAACATTATCGCGTCATGCAAGATACAATTTTAAACCTATCACAGATAAGCTCATAAAAAATTGTACCAAAAAACATAAGTTCAAATCCTTTATAATGACAAAATATGAAGTTCTAAAAGTGCTTCTGAACTTTACTCTTTCTCTTGTACAGCTTGCTCTCTTCTCGTTGCAGTGTCCAGCAATAGTCGCCCATCATGTTAGGACTGAATTGTCCCTGATATCTGCTCTCCATTATGGTGATATCTTGATGAAATCTTTCGCCGTGTTAATCACTAACGTCTCCAAGGTTACCTGGGAAAAATTCAATATGAGAGTGGAAAAAATGCAATTTCAAGGACATCCTTGCTCCCAATGCATGATAATTCTGAAGCATGGTTGTTACGATTTCTTTGTTGTTGTCAGCACGATAGTTTCCAAGAAAATTCTTTGACACATGCTTTTTTCTCCAGTGGGTTCAATGTTTTGGTGAATTCGCTATCATTAACTAGTATACGAATTTGTGGTCCATTCAAGACACCTGCTTTCAACTTGGCTTCGGAAACCACACCACCTAGTTTCTGAGATAAGTATAGAGTCCCAGCACCGAATTGATACAAAGCTTTGATGAAATTTTTAGCCAAACCGAGCTTTAGATGCAGTGGAGGCAAAAATATCTTTTCTGGATCTACAAGCGGATTGTGAGCACAGTTAAACCTTCCAGGCGCATCTCTTGGTCTTGTCGGCCAATCCTTTCTCACATAGTGCTCTGCATCAGCTCTGCTGTTCCACAAGCACAAAAAGCACATGTGCTTTGTGTAGCCACTCTGAAGGCCCAGTAGTAAACTGATGACTTTGAGATCGCCACATATCTTCCACTGGTGTTTCTCATACTCTATAGCGGCCAACAGAATTTTCATTGTTTCATAGCTCTCAGTCATTTTTGTTGCGTGTGCTATTGGGACAGATGGAAGCCGATTGCCATTGTGTAAAAGAACAGCTTTCAGAGAGTCTTTTCCTGAGTCTATAAACAGCCTCCAATCCTCTGTCTTGTATGTTTCAGACTTGCAGAGTTGTTGCATGAGAGATACTGCGTCCTCGCAATAACAAAGGTTGTTTGCCATCTTGAAAAATGCAGACAGCTGTCTATGTCGGTAACGCGCTGTAGTGATATGCACTCCATCTTCTAGCAGGTTACGTTGCTTTAGTCTGGATCCCAAAACTTCAGCCTTTTCTTTTGACAAGTTTAGGTCCCTGATGAGATCATGAAGCGCTTCTTGAGTAAATAGTTTAGGCCTGGTATTTTCAGAGTCATCCTGGTAGTCGTTTTCCATTGAGGTAGAGGTAGAATCGGAATCACTCAATTCTTGTTCAGTCGGTGGATTTGGGACTGGAAGTTCAGCACTGTGCGGTACTGGTCGGATTGCAGAAGCAATATTGGGGTACTGTACCTTGCCTCGTGTCTTGATTTTTATTCCCTTAATATTTGTGAGACAGAAGTAGCAGTCACTACTGTGGTCTTTAGGTTCACGCCATATCATTGGTACAGCAAACGGCATTCCTGAACTTCGTTTACCACACATCCACTCGCTCAGGTGGTTAACACAAGACTTACAGGCTACATGAGGTGCCCATTTCTTGTCTTGGTCACCCAAATGACATTTGAAGTAACTTTTGTAGTTCAGTCGAACAGCTTTTGTGATTGGTTTCTTGAGGCTACCAGGAGTGAAGGCACCACATATGTAGCAAAAACTGTCAGCACCGTTCACACACTTGCGACGTTCCATGTTTTGTTAATTTCAGAGTAATTACAAATCATGCAGGTGTAGATATGCAATATCATGAATCAGCAAACTGAAACAAACAAAAAAGCACAAATCAGGACAAAATAATTGCATAAGTGGAGCCAATGAGCATATAAATTACTGTATGAATAGCATGGTACACTAAATATATAGATATGCTGGTTCTGGAAAACTGAGCCTGATACAGCTATACGAATGTCATAATGGAGTTCAGCAGATACAATTACACTAGAATCAGACTGTTTTGATCCAGAACCATGAGAATTTTTTTTTATGTTGACCAGTGTAATCTATCTGGCTATACAACTTTGTATTTAAAACTGTATTGTATACATCTGGTTATGTGTAAAAAAAATGTACCTAAAAAGTTATATTTGTTTATGTAAAAAAAAACATAATAAATATACCTGTAAAAAGCTTTCCCTGTAAAAATATCCATTTATTGCGATCTGTAGAAAGCTGGTGTATATATCCATCTGCTTGTGATAAGGGATGTTCAGCAGGGGTGACGTTTGGGGGGTTTTGGGATTATAAATAGTGCTTCTACGCCCTTAACTCATGAGACATAAAGGCAAGCATGAACTTAGCATGCTTCCTTGTTGGGTGCTGTAAACGCTTCTGCGCTTCACCTTACACAAGGATGTAGGGGGGTGCCCAATAAAAAAAAAAGTGTTGTAGGAGGTGGTGGTGGAGGTGGTATGTTAGTGAAGTCCTTGGTGGTGGTGGTTTACTGAAGAGGGTCTGTTTGTTTGTTTAAATGTTTTTAGGTTTGTATGTTTGTTTATTTTATTCTTCGTTTGTTTGTTTTATCATTTGATTGATTGTACTGTTTGTTTAATTGTTTGTATGTATGTTTGTTTGTTTGTTTTATTATTTGTATGTATGTATGTTTGTTTGTTTGTTTTATTGTGTGTCTGTTTGCTTTATTGTTTGTTTTATTGTTCGTTTGTTTGTTTGATTGTTTGATTGTTTGTATTATTGTTTGTTTTATTGTTCGTTTGTTTGTTTGATTGTTTGATTGTTTGTATTATTGTTTGTTTGTTTGTGTTTTGGAATTATGTTTTTTGTGGTGTCATTTGTGTTTGTGTTGTGTTGTTGCTTGTTTGTTTGTGATGTGTTGTTAGTTAGTGGTTGGGGCGTTAGGGTGTGTCATACGGAGGCGAATTTTTTTTTTTTGAGTTTGAAAAATCGGCCCATGGTATTAATGATGTAGTTCTATGTGCAGAATCATGTGATATCTTCAGATTTGAAAAGTTTTCATGTTTTGCTAAGTAAATTTTAACTTGAAATCTTATGAAAATTCAGTATTCCCACCCTTTTACCAACACCACTAAATAGCTTATTTAAAGTAAAGTAAATGTATCATGTTAATTTATTAGGATAAAAATGATCCAGAATAGTGAAACGAATGATCTTGACACATTTATTAAATTTAATATTCCTTTAGAAAACAAAATCATCCAATACAAAAACCGGTTTTACTACTACGACCCGTTGTTGCTGCACACCATAGAGAACATGTCTTTCTTGCTTCTGTTTCTACTCATCACCTCCCTGCTGACCACCTGAGCTCGGATGTAGCCTTCCCTCCTCTCCTGGCTGTACACGTGACTGCTGGCCTCGCTCACTTGCTGTACACAACGCTCTATACTCTGGGTGTGCGAGGGCCAGGCAGGGACATGCATGGGGTTGTCCAGGAAAGCTCTCACTTGAACATTGGTGAGGCTGCAGGTAAGAGGGGGCTCACTGCCAGCCTGGATGTTATCCAGATCTATGAGATCAGTGAGGGTCTTGGCACCTAGATTGACTTCAGGAGTCTTCCTGACCCTGAAGGAATCGTCACCAACTGATTCGTCATGCCCAGATCCTCTCATAAGTCTCATATCCAAGATCTTTTTGACTGCCACTCTTCTCTCCTCCTCATCCTTACTGCAGAGCATTGTCGGCAGAACTGCCTCGGGATGAGCATACCAGGAAGATCTCCTCACAGTCTGCTCCACAATCTGAACAACCTTCCTTGGCTGACTCCTCAGGAGCTCAAGCTGGAAGAGAACATGCCTCGGACCTTCGGAGAACGATGACTTGACCTTGGTGTTGAACCAATTTGGCAAGTAGACACTCACGATGAATTGGACAATAAGTCTCAGGTTGTGAAGCTGGTTCCCTTTCAGTTTATGATGAGCGACCCAAATTCTGCAGAACCTGAGAGCCGTTGTGAGCCACCTAGAATGTGAGACTGGACCTAACTGCAGGTAAGCAAGTCTATCAGGCATGACCCCAGTTTTGATGGCACTGCAAATCATGTAACCATAGTACTGGTCAGTACTCAGGTCGTCAATGACAGTATGTGCAAGCTCAACGAGTGGAGGGCCAACTGTGATTTTTTCAAAGCTCGGATTTATTTCTAACTCAGTGGCAGAGTCCAGCATCTTGCCAAGAGGACCAGACCATCTGTTGTTTGAAAGAGTCTTGCCATCCAGCTCCTGGATCAGATGTCTGAGTGGCAACTCGTTGGTGTGGAGGTCACAAACAATCCAGACCAGCTTCCTCCCAATCTTCCGCTCTATCCACTGTATGACCCCCCCTTGCCACCCTGTGTTCGTGTTGGTGCTGTCCCCTCCAATGGCCTGCAGGGTCTGGTCTACGTTCCTCTCTCTGAGCCAGTTCACAATGTTATCTGCCACTATCTCAGCTGGTTTCCTGATGTCATCTTTCTCTGGAGTGAAATGCCACAAATACTTCCCTCCTGGTTCACTGCAGCAGTAGTGTTCCTCCTTCACCATGGCAGGGAACAACTTGTCAGAATCTCCAACTTTCATGAACACTTTAGTGTCATCCCTTCTCCCATCAAAGAACAAACAATTGATTCCATTTTCTCTTATCCCCTTATCAAACTCCTCTTCTAGGTTACTGACAAGTTTCTCCTGAGCTCTCCTTACTTTGTTATGAACTATCACCAGGTGAACATCATCAGGTGTTATCAAACCACCGTCAATCCAGACAGCTGTTGCTATCTCTGCAGTTTCTCTGAGCCCAGTGTGGTGTCGCATGCTGGCCAGAGCTATGCTCGGGATATCTTTCCTATTTCGAATGTTATGCCTGGAAGGTTTGGGATCATTATTTTCTGTGTTAGGGACAAAGTCACCATTCTCCTGGTCAGCACTCGGATCAGCCATGGGGAAGTCATTAAACTCTGAATCAGCTTGACTCCAATCATCGGCCTTTTTTACCTCACCCTGGGCCTTCTCAAGTCTCTTTTCCTCGGCAACTCTTCTCCTCTTCTGTCTCTCTGTGGCAGCCTCCTGTCTCTTGGACTCCGGAATATCTTGGCTAGAAATCATGAGAGCCCCTATACTGCCAGTCTTCTCTCTCTGTGCTTTGACAAATGCCAGTTCGATCACAGGAATCTTCAGTTCACGCTTGCAAATACAGGAGATGTGGGCCTCGGATTTACAGTCACGATCGCATCCAAACTCAGGACAGAGAACAATTGGGCACTTGCAAGTAATTATGTCAAATAACTGGTCCAGTTGCTTGGCAAAGCTGTCCTTAACTGCAAGTTTTCCTCTCCCAAGAGAGATATCTCTTGCCTTTTCCCAACTGGCTAGCAGTCTCTCACTAATCTTCTTCTGACTTGTTATGACTGGAGGCTTGAACTGAGCGTTAGCCAGAGTGTACTGTGCCAAGACAGCTTTGGTCATATCACTGGCAATGTCTTTGTTTGTGTAAGTTCTTTGGTTCTTTTCACTGATTTGCCTGATTAAAACACCGTATCTCAAAGCATCTCTCAATGTAGGCAACTCCGACTTCAGGAGCTCTCTCCCAGACCCAAGATAGTGACTGAGATGGCTGGATTTTTGGTTCCTCGTCCTGACACAAGCAGCCATCGCAAATATTATCAACTTATAAATGCATCAGAATCTGAAACAGAAAAAATATTGTTAGTTGGGTTGTTAAAGAATGAAGTCAGAAAGCAATGTTCACTATTTAATTGTAATGCACTAATGCAGCTGTACGTTAGATTTTCGATAAATTTCACGCTAAAATTTACCTAGCAAAAGGTTGCAAAATATTGAAACTGAAACTATTTTCTGTTTATATACACTAAAATCTACCAAAAGAGTGATGGGCCATTAGTTTTAGCTGATCTTCCCTCCTATGACATACCCTATTGGGGCGTGTGTGTGTGTGTGTGTGAGAGAGAGAGAGAGAGAGAGAGAGAGAGAGAGAGAGTATCAACACAATTTCCATACCATATATTTACCAACAACTTCGTCATAACTTAACAGTGAGAGAGGGACTCTCTCTCTCTCTCTCTCTCTCTCTCTCTCTCTCTCTTTCTCTCATGATAAAAAACTGATCGACTTGTACCTGTGGTTGATGTTTGTGTTTTAATTGTTAATTTAATACAACTTTTTTATCTTATTTCTAATTTCTACTGTTGTTCCAGCCACATGTTGTATTGTTAATAATAATAATAATAACACTAGTACTACGGTAATAATAATATTAATAATAATAATAATAGAGACGATAATTATAAAACATGGAGGCAGGAGGAGGAAGAGGGAAGGAATGATGATAGTTGAGAAGGTGACAATAGTAGTGATAATGCTGGTTGTGGTAGTGATGGTAATATTATACACGTAACAATAATGGTTGCCATTCGTGTACGAGGATCGCCGGCCCTAGGGCCACCTAGGCTTGAATTTGTTTAAGGTGTTAGAATCTGTCGCCAACACCACAACCACACTCAAAGTTAACGAGTTGTATGACCCAGTTTCAAGGAATAGTCCGAGAAGACCGGACAACTCGCCAACTGCACTGGCTAACCATTATTCAAGAATAAGATCCGCAAATCGATTAACATCCAGGTTCCCATTTACTGGTAAATAGAAAGCCAAATGGCGTAAAAAAAAATGCTCATAGTTTCACTCTGTCCGGGAATCGAACACGGGTCCACTCGCTTGCAAGTCGAGCATCCTGACAATTACACCACAGGTTGCCAAATTCACGTTTAGTAAACAAAAATTTTTTTTTTTTTTTTTTTCGTGCCGGTCAAGCCCCGACCAGAGGTTAGCTAGACCCCCGGACAACTCTTTCGGAGCTTGACCAGCACGTCGTATTGGTATTATCATCTCGACTTAATTATATGTTACAAAGTCACTTGAGTTTTTCAATGCTATGTTTTTATAATATTTACTTATTCTAAGCTCAATGTTAACAAATAAATGACTTAAATAATACGAAAACAAACAAATAAAAGCGGAACTCCACCTAATATATGCTGTATGTTACACTCAATATGGATAATTGGCCATTAGTGATAACTTCTATGTATTTCTCTTTTCTGGAAACTTTGACTGGCCATAAACGATCCTGTAGATCGTAAATATACATATATATAAATACCTTCATGCATAATGTAACCTGACCAGACCTAACCTAACTTAACCTAATCTAGCCTAACCTAACCTAACGCAACATAACGTAATCTAGCCTTCTTCTCCTTCCCTGCATTATTTCATCATCAACCCAATTAAAATTCGAACGCCTTAACCTCACACACCGTGGCCCTGGGTTGCGGGTGGAGAGGGGGGTTGGGGGAGGGTGGGAGAGATTCGCCTAAATCACCCAGCACACCCAGCAGGCGCTTTGTGACACCCAACAAGTGACCTTTGTGTGGGGGCAGTTTTCTCGCCAGATCTAGACTAGTGGGCAGTGATACCCCCCAAAGGTCACCGAGGCAGGAGTGACGTTTGGGGAGTTTTGCGATTATAAATAGTGCTTCTACGCCCTTAACTCATGAGACATAAAGGCAAGCATGAACTTAGGATGCTTCCCTGTTGGGTGCTGTAAACGCTTCTGCGCTTCACCTTACACAAGGATGTAGGGGGGGGGGGGGTGCCCAATAAAAAAAAAAAGTGTTGTAGGAGGTGGTGGTGGAGGTGGTAGGTTAGTGAAGTCCTTGGTGGTGGTGTTTACTGAAGAGGGTCTGTTTGTTTTTTTAAATGTTTTTAGGTTTGTTTGATTGTTTGTATGTATGTTTATTTGTTTGTTTGTTTTATTGTTTGTCTGTTTGTTTTATTGTTTGTTTGTTTGTTTTATTGTTCGTTTGTTTGTTTTATCATTTGATTGTTTGTATTATTTGTTTGATTGTTTGTATATATGTTTGTTTGTTTGTTTTATTGTTTGTATGTATGTTTGTTTGTTTCATTGTTTGTCTGTTTGCTTTATTGTTTGTTTGTTTATTTGTTTGTTTTATTGTTTGTTTTATTGTTCGTTTGTTTGCTTTTTGGATTTTTTTTTTTTGTGGTGTCAGTTGTGTTTATTTTGTGTTGTTGCTTGTTAGTTTGGGATGTGTTGTTAGTTAGTGGTTGGTGAGAGAGAGAGAGAGAGAGAGAGAGAGAGAGAGAGAGAGAGAGAGTATCAACACAATTTCCATACCATATATTTACCAACAACTTTATGTCATAACTAAACAGTGAGAGAGGGACACACTCTCTCTCTCTCTCTCTCTCTCTCTCTCATGATAAAAAACTGATCGACTTGTACCTGTGGTTGTTGTTTGTGTTTTAATTGTTAATTTAAACAACTTTTTTTATCTTATTTCTAATTTCTACTGTTGTTCCAGCCACATGTTGTATTGTTAATAATAATAATAATAACAATAATACTACGGTAATAATAATATTAATAATAATAATAATAGAGACGATAATTATTAAAACATGGAGGCAGGAGGAGGAAGAGGGAAGGAATGATGATAGTTGAGAAGGTGACAATAGTAGTGATAATGCTGGTTGTGGTAGTGATGGTAATATTATACACGTAACAATAATGGTTGCCCCTCGTGTACGAGGATGGCCGGCCCTAGGGCCACCTTGGCGTGAATTTGTTTAAGGTGTTAGAATCTGTCGCCAACACCACAACCACACCCTAAGTTAACGAGTTGTATGACCCAGTTTCAAGGAATAGTCCGAGAAGACCGGACAACTCGCCAACTGCACTGGCTAACCATTATTCCAGAATAAGATCCGCAAATCGATTAACATCCAGGTTCCCATTTACTGGTAAATAGAAAGCCAAATGGCGTAAAAAAAAAATGATCATAGTTTCACTCTGTCCGGGAATCGAACACGGGTCCACTCGCTTGCAAGTCGAGGATCCTGACAATTACACCACAGGTTGCCAAATTCACGTTTAGTAAACAAAAAGGGTTTTTTTTTTTTCGTGCCGGTCAAGCCCCGACCAGAGGTTAGCTAGACCCCCGGACAACTCTTTCGGAGCTTGACCAGCACGTCGTATTGGTATTATCATCTCGACTTAATTATATGTTACAAAGTGACTTGTGAGTATTTCAATGTTTTTTTTATAATATTTACTTATTCTAAGCTAAACTTTACCAAAGAAATGGCTTAAATAATACGAAAACAAACAAATAAAAGATGAACTCCATCTGATATATACTGTATGTTACACTCAATAGGGATAATTGGCCATTAGTGATAACTTCTATGTATTTATCTTTTCTGGAAAGTTTTCACTGGCCATAAACGATCCTGTAGATCATAAATATACATATAAATAAATACCTTCATATAAAATGTAACCTGACCTAACCCACTTACAGTATAATTTGACCATCATATGACAGTAAACGACGTTTTAACTGGAACACTAAATTTTACCATATACGAATTAATCTTAATTAAGTTGTAATAATAAAACCAAAAATTATCTCTATTTGGCTAAAACGACTGATGATTTGTAAACGCTTAATCGTATACTATATAATCCTGCCCATTAAACTAAATAGGGATAATTGCCTAATATCGATAACTTCTATGTATTATTTTAAGCTTCTAACTGGCCATCGGCGATCATGTACTTCATCATATTAGGTATTAATAAATTGTTTAATAAAAACTTAAACTAACTTAACCTAACCTTAACGAATATTATCTAAGTGATATTAATATTATTTTCGTTTTAAATACAGGATAATCATCATGGGTGATATGATATGATATATTCTAAACAATAGTTAAGACTTAAACTATACAGATGAGAGGAAAACAAATACCAGTAATAAGTACAAGTAATAAATAACTTCATAAACCCTGAAACTAAATATATATATTTCGATGTTCTTTGTCTTTTATATTATATACTTACTGTAGTATATACTTATAACATATATAATGACGTAACAATAATGGATGCCCCTCGTGTACGAGGATGGCTGGCACTAGGGCCACCCAAGGTCTATAGAAGAGAGATTTATTTGCTTTTGACGTTATTTACGGAATCTCTAACGTTAAATTTATGGTAAATGTTATGAAAAAAAGAGAAAATTCATATTCAATATTTATCAAACTACTTTTACAATGGACTGCAGTTTCTGTCAACCTCTGGGAGCTGTTCAATGTTGTCTTTTCTCTTGAAGAGGTTAATCCCCTGTATCTTAGTTCTTCATCTTTAGGACGTGTATGGAAGTGTATATTCCCCTCTCGTTTGAACCAAGAATTACACCCAAACACAACACAGTTAGCGGGCATTATGTGACTGAGGACACCAGTTTTCACAGTTGTGGCTGCAGCCAACTAAGAGGTAGTGCCAGCCATCCTCGTACACGAGGGGCATCCATTATTGTTACGTTATTAAATTTGTTATAAGTATATACTACAGTAAGTATATAATATAAAAGACAAAGAACATCGTAATATATATATTTAGTTTCAGGGTTTATGAAGTTATTTATTACTTGTACTTATTACTGGTATTTGTTTTCCTCTCATCTGTATAGTTTAAGTCTTTACTATTGTTTAGAATATATCATATCATATCACCCATGATGATTATCCTGTATTTAAAACGAAAATAATATTAATATCACTTAGATAATATTCGTTAAGGTTAGGTTAAGTTAGTTTAAGTTTTTATTAAACAATTTATTAATACCTAATACGATGAAGTACATGATCGCCGATGGCCAGTTAGAAGCTTAAAATAATACATAGAAGTTATCGATATTAGGCAATTATCCCTATTTAGTTTAATGGGCAGGATTATATAGTATACGATTAAGCGTTTACAAATCATCAGTCGTTTTAGCCAAATAGAGATAATTTTTGGTTTTATTATTACAACTTAATTAAGATTAATTCGTATATGGTAAAATTTAGTGTTCCAGTTAAAACGTCGTTTACTGTCATATGATGGTCAAATTATACTGTAAGTGGGTTAGGTCAGGTTACATTTTATATGAAGGTATTTATTTATATGTATATTTATGATCTACAGGATCGTTTATGGCCAGTGAAAACTTTCCAGAAAAGATAAATACATAGAAGTTATCACTAATGGCCAATTATCCCTATTGAGTGTAACATACAGTATATATCAGATGGAGTTCATCTTTTATTTGTTTGTTTTCGTATTATTTAAGCCATTTCTTTGGTAAAGTTTAGCTTAGAATAAGTAAATATTATAAAAAAAACATTGAAATACTCACAAGTCACTTTGTAACATATAATTAAGTCGAGATGATAATACCAATACGACGTGCTGGTCAAGCTCCGAAAGAGTTGTCCGGGGGTCTAGCTAACCTCTGGTCGGGGCTTGACCGGCACGAAAAAAAAAAAAAACTTTTTGTTTACTAAACGTGAATTTGGCAACCTGTGGTGTAATTGTCAGGATCCTCGACTTGCAAGCGAGTGGACCCGTGTTCGATTCCCGGACAGAGTGAAACTATGATCATTTTTTTTTTACGCCATTTGGCTTTCTATTTACCAGTAAATGGGAACCTGGATGTTAATCGATTTGCGGATCTTATTCTGGAATAATGGTTAGCCAGTGCAGTTGGCGAGTTGTCCGGTCTTCTCGGACTATTCCTTGAAACTGGGTCATACAACTCGTTAACTTAGGGTGTGGTTGTGGTGTTGGCGACAGATTCTAACACCTTAAACAAATTCACGCCAAGGTGGCCTTAGGGCCGGCCATCCTCGTACACGAGGGGCAACCATTATTGTTACGTGTATAATATTACCATCACTACCACTAGGGTGTGTCAATTTTGTCAACATGTTAAAAATCAAATTTGGTAGTCAAAATATTGTGCCTCTTTATGTCTAAACTTGAGATTAGCAAACAAAAATGAATTGAAATAACCCTCACCTACATCAATTATACCTTAAAGTTTCAAATATCAGTATTTCAACAAATTAATGAGACTTGATTAGAATTATTCACTTGATATTAACTAATCTCATGTAAGCATATGGATTATGGAGTATTTTATGGTTCTATAGCTTGTGTACAATATGCATGTCAGAACATGAACATGAACAGGCTCTCCGTGTGGGACAGTTTAATTCTTGTTTTGACTTGTACCAAGCGTGAGGATAAGGCGCCCGGCTCACTCTCCTTCTAGATATCATAGACGGTGGTTTGCTCTCATTGCACTTGCACCTACTCTACCAGACGAATTCTACATTTTAATTATTGTAAGTAGGGCATATTGATTGTCGCAGTTACTTATATCATTGTATAAAACATTATGTTCTAAGAAATTATTATGTTATTTCTGTTACAGCATTTTTGATAAACAAATTGATATTTTTTGAAACAACAATTGAATTATGAAACATTGAAATATTTTTCTATTTGTCAGATAGTGTGAAGATGTCAAAATTGAAGACAAGAAGTCAGTTGTCAACCCACTTGAGCCTGCTAGTTGGTAAAGGGAAGGAGCTTCCTGTATCAGAACTTCCAACAGTGAGAGACATGCTAAGATTAGGGTTACTCCTTCGAGAAAAAAATGCAAAGGACAGAAGGAACTATACAGATAAAGAACTCATAAATGACATGATAGTCCCTCTTCTGCATCAATGGACAAAAGCTAATGCACTATTCAAACCACCTGTGATTAATCAGTGTCGAACTATTGAGCTAAAACTAACGAAATTATGGCACAAAGCAGTTGAAACATCACTTGGTAAAGGAAACTTGGCCAGGAAAAATGAATTTCTGCACACACTTGATACTCTGTTTGACATTTTGACCTGCAAGTGCTCCATACAATTATGTTCTGAATCCAACTGTTCTCACTCAGGTAAGAGAGAAAATAATTCCCACATTGATTGTGGTTGTCCTCGTGAAAAGAAGATCCCTGTTTTAGAGCTTGAATTTATAAAGGCACAGAGGACAAAGGCAGAAGGCCAAGGAAGTATGCAAATGGGTTCAATAGATTATTCAGAAACAAAGAAGCAGATTGCTAATGCCAAGAAGAGAGAACAAATCCGAGAGAGGGAACAAAAGAAGAAAATGAAGAGTGAAGAAGCCATCCAAAGAGAGGAAGAGCTGTGTCAAGATGTTTGTCACTTCTTTGATAGTTCTTCTGATGAACAGGAAGCAACATCAGATGATAGTTCCAAAGAGCCATCTGAACCTTTACCAAAGAAAATGAAATACAACACAAGAAATATTTCAAACATTGCTTTAGCTAGTATTCGCCACCATGCTGGACTTCGTGAGGCTGCAGAAATTGCAACTGCCGCTTGGATAGATGCAGGCCTCATCAGCCGAGAGGATGTATCTTTGGTGATAGATCATAATAAAATTAGAAGAGCACAAGAAAAAATAATGAAGGAAATATCTGATCAGCATGAAAAAGATTTAAGCGAGGGAGGGCTCTCCTGTCTTTTGTTTGATGGAAGAATAGATGACACAAAAGTTTTGCTAGAAGTAGAGGGAGTGAACAGAAAGTTTCCAGGTCTCATCAAAGAAGAACACTACTCTGTCTGTTCTGAGCCTGGTGGTCGGTTTTTGTTTCACTTTGCTCCCGAAACTGAAGAAGAAGGGAAGAAACATGCAGAGGTCATTGCTGATCATATTTTATGTTGGGTTCAGGAGAGAGGACTTGGCAGTTCACTGCAGGCTGTTGGTGGAGATTCAACTGCAGTGAACACCGGATGGCAGGGGGGTGTAATGACGCATTTAGAGAAAAAACTAGGAAGAAGACTTGTTTGGATTGTATGTGATTTACATACAGGCGAGCTACCTCCTCGTCATCTCATCCAGGCACTTGATGGTCCTACAAAGAGCAACAACAAGTGGTCAGGTCCCCTTGGCATCATGCTGGATGAAGCAACAAAACTAGAAATAAATACAACCTTTCCAAAGGTCGAAGTTGGCCCTCCCCTTCCGGCGTTGTCTGAAGGAGTCATCAAAGATCTCAGCACAGATCAATCCTATGCTTATCGTATTGCCCAAGCAATAAGATCAGGAGAAGTGCCTCAGTCATTGGCTCTCTTGGAGATTGGACCTGTCAGTCACAGCCGTTGGTTAACTACAGCTCTTCGTTTCTGCAGGATTTGAATTTCCAAACACGAATTGAAGGGCAAAGTGCTGAAGAATTTGAGGTTAATTGTTGAATTTATTATTGGAGTTTATCTTCCCCAGTGGTTTAGTGTGAAACTTAATCCTATGTGGGTGGATGGGCCCAATCACCTTTTGTTTCAATTGCAGCTAGTAAGAACACAGAGGAAGGTAGTGAGGGACATCGTGTTACCTGTGGTTAGAAGGTCCGCTTGGTATGCTCGATCAGAAGCAGTTTTGCAAGCAATGCTTTGCAGTCAATGTACCACTCTCCGAACCGAGGCTGTAGAAGTCATTCTAAAGATTAGAGGAACGCTAATAGATGACGACCAGTTGGGAGACTGTTCGTTTCATTCAAGAAAAGTTCCCCCAATAAACGTCAATGCCACCAAATTGTCAGAATTGGTTGACTTGAGTTTGGAAGTCTTAGAGCCACCATTGACAACAAGTCTAACTAGCCAAGAATTGAGAAACCTTAAAGAGACTCCAATGCAGGTGCCGAAGTGGCCTTCCCACACTCAAAGTGTGGAGAGATGTGTGAAAATGGTCACAGAAGCAGCGGGCCATGTTTACAGCCACGAGAGGCGAGAAGGTTACATCAAAGCACAAATAGCAAGCAGACTACTGATGACAAGAAACCAAAGCAAAGAGAGTATGAAGGCATTGGTTACTTTCAAATAGACTACGGATAATAAAATATAATAATTTGAAACTTGAAACAGTAACATGTGTGCAAACGCTGGTTATGTTATAAATTCACAAATATGTACATTTAAAAATCCATTTGATGTAGGTAGGACTTATTATAATAAAAAATTTATGCCAGAATATTGTTTTGCATGCTTAAAGACTACAATAAATTGCTACCAAATTACTCGATTTTCAATTTAGCCAGTTCACCCCCTAAATTGACACACCCGAACTACCACAACCAGCATTATCACTACTATTGTCACCTTCTCAACTATCATCATTCCTTCCCTCTTCCTCCTCCTGCCTCCATGTTTTAATAATTATCGTCTCTATTATTATTATTATTAATATTATTATTACCGTAGTATTATTGTTATTATTATTATTATTAACAATACAACATGTGGCTGGAACAACAGTAGAAATTAGAAATAAGATAAAAAAAGTTGTTTAAATTAACAATTAAAACACAAACAACAACCACAGGTACAAGTCGATCAGTTTTTTATCATGAGAGAGAGAGAGAGAGAGAGAGAGAGAGAGAGAGAGTCCCTGACTCATTGTTACGTTATGACATAAAGTTGTTGGTAAATATATGGTATGGAAATTGTGTTGATACTCTCTCTCTCTCTCTCTCTCTCTCTCACCAACCACTAACTAACAACACATCCCAAACTAACAAGCAACAACACAAAATAAACACAACTGACACCACAAAAAAAAAATTCCAAAAAGCAAACAAACGAACAATAATGCAAACAATGAAACAAACAAACGAACAATAAAACAAACAAATAAACAAACAAACAATAAGGCAAACAGACAAACAATGAAACAAACAAACATACATACAAACAATAAAACAAACAAACAAACATATATACAAACAATCAAACAAATAATACAAACAATCAAATGATAAAACAAACAAACGAACAATAAAACAAACAAACAAACAATAAAACAAACAGACAAACAATAAAACAAACAAACAAATAAACATACATACAAACAATCAAACAAACCTAAAAACATTTAAAAAAACAAACAGACCCTCTTCAGTAAACACCACCACCAAGGACTTCACTAACCTACCACCTCCACCACCACCTCCTACAACACTTTTTTTTTTTATTGGGCACCCCCCCCCCCCCTACATCCTTGTGTAAGGTGAAGCGCAGAAGCGTTTACAGCACCCAACAGGGAAGCATCCTAAGTTCATGCTTGCCTTTATGTCTCATGAGTTAAGGGCGTAGAAGCACTATTTATAATCGCAAAACTCCCCAAACGTCACTCCTGCCTCGGTGACCTTTGGGGGGTATCACTGCCCACTAGTCTAGATCTGGCGAGAAAACTGCCCCCACACAAAGGTCACTTGTTGGGTGTCACAAAGCGCCTGCTGGGTGTGCTGGGTGATTTAGGCGAATCTCCCCCACCCTCCCCCAACCCCCCTCTCCACCCGCAACCCAGGGCCACGGTGTGTGAGGTTAAGGCGTTCGAATTTAATTGGGTTGATGATGAAATAATGCAGGGAAGGAGAAGAAGGCTAGATTACGTTATGTTACGTTAGGTTAGGTTAGGCTAGATTAGGTTAAGTTAGGTTAGGTCTGGTCAGGTTACATTATGCATGAAGGTATTTATATATATGTATATTTAACGATCTACAGGATCGTTTATGGCCAGTCAAAGTTTCCAGAAAAGAGAAATACATAGAAGTTATCACTAATGGCCAATTATCCATATTGAGTGTAACATACAGCATATATTAGGTGGAGTTCCGCTTTTATTTGTTTGTTTTCGTATTATTTAAGTCATTTATTTGTTAACATTGAGCTTAGAATAAGTAAATATTATAAAAACATAGCATTGAAAAACTCAAGTGACTTTGTAACATATAATTAAGTCGAGATGATAATACCAATACGACGTGCTGGTCAAGCTCCGAAAGAGTTGTCCGGGGGTCTAGTTAACCTCTGGTCGGGGCTTGACCGGCACGAAAAAAAAAAAAAAAAAATTTTTGTTTACTAAACGTGAATTTGGCAACCTGTGGTGCAATTGTCAGGATGCTCGACTTGCAAGCGAGTGGACCCGTGTTCGATTCCCGGACAGAGTGAAACTATGAGCATTTTTTTTTACGCCATTTGGCTTTCTATTTACCAGTAAATGGGAACCTGGATGTTAATCGATTTGCGGATCTTATTCTGGAATAATGGTTAGCCAGTGCAGTTGGCGAGTTGTCCGGTCTTCTCGGACTATTCCTTGAAACTGGGTCATACAACTCGTTAACTTTGGGTGTGGTTGTGGTGTTGGCGACAGATTCTAACACCTTAAACAAATTCAAGCCTAGGTGGCCCTAGGGCCGGCGATCCTCGTACACGAATGGCAACCATTATTGTTACGTGTATAATATTACCATCACTACCACAACCAGCATTATCACTACTATTGTCACCTTCTCAACTATCATCATTCCTTCCCTCTTCCTCCTCCTGCCTCCATGTTTTAATAATTATCGTCTCTATTATTATTATTATTAATATTATTATTACCGTAGTATTAGTGTTATTATTATTATTATTAACAATACAACATGTGGCTGGAACAACAGTAGAAATTAGAAATAAGATAAAAAAGTTGTATTAAATTAACAATTAAAACACAAACATCAACCACAGGTACAAGTCGATCAGTTTTTTATCATGAGAGAGAGAGAGAGAGAGAGAGAGAGAGTCCCTCTCTCACTGTTAAGTTATGACGAAGTTGTTGGTAAATATATGGTATGGAAATTGTGTTGATACTCTCTCTCTCTCTCTCTCTCTCTCTCTCTCTCTCTCTCTCTCTCACACACACACACACACACGCCCCAATAGGGTATGTCATAGGAGGGAAGATCAGCTAAAACTAATGGCCCATCACTCTTTTGGTAGATTTTAGTGTATATAAACAGAAAATAGTTTCAGTTTCAATATTTTGCAACCTTTTGCTAGGTAAATTTTAGCGTGAGATTTATCGAAAATCTAACGTACAGCTGCATTAGTGCATTACAATTAAATAGTGAACATTGCTTTCTGACTTCATTCTTTAACAACCCAACTAACAATATTTTTTCTGTTTCAGATTCTGATGCATTTATAAGTTGATAATATTTGCGATGGCTGCTTGTGTCAGGACGAGGAACCAAAAATCCAGCCATCTCAGTCACTATCTTGGGTCTGGGAGAGAGCTCCTGAAGTCGGAGTTGCCTACATTGAGAGATGCTTTGAGATACGGTGTTTTAATCAGGCAAATCAGTGAAAAGAACCAAAGAACTTACACAAACAAAGTCATTGCCAGTGATATGACCAAAGCTGTCTTGGCACAGTACACTCTGGCTAACGCTCAGTTCAAGCCTCCAGTCATAACAAGACAGAAGAAGATTAGTGAGAGACTGCTAGCCAGTTGGGAAAAGGCAAGAGATATCTCTCTTGGGAGAGGAAAACTTGCAGTTAAGGACAGCTTTGCCAAGCAACTGGACCAGTTATTTGACATAATTACTTGCAAGTGCCCAATTGTTCTCTGTCCTGAGTTTGGATGCGATCGTGACTGTAAATCCGAGGCCCACATCTCCTGTATTTGCAAGCGTGAACTGAAGATTCCTGTGATCGAACTGGCATTTGTCAAAGCACAGAGAGAGAAGACTGGCAGTATAGGGGCTCTCATGATTTCTAGCCAAGATATTCCGGAGTCCAAGAGACAGGAGGCTGCCACAGAGAGACAGAAGAGGAGAAGAGTTGCCGAGGAAAAGAGACTTGAGAAGGCCCAGGGTGAGGTAAAAAAGGCCGATGATTGGAGTCAAGCTGATTCAGAGTTTAATGACTTCCCCATGGCTGATCCGAGTGCTGACCAGGAGAATGGTGACTTTGTCCCTAACACAGAAAATAATGATCCCAAACCTTCCAGGCATAACATTCGAAATAGGAAAGATATCCCGAGCATAGCTCTGGCCAGCATGCGACACCACACTGGGCTCAGAGAAACTGCAGAGATAGCAACAGCTGTCTGGATTGACGGTGGTTTGATAACACCTGATGATGTTCACCTGGTGATAGTTCATAACAAAGTAAGGAGAGCTCAGGAGAAACTTGTCAGTAACCTAGAAGAGGAGTTTGATAAGGGGATAAGAGAAAATGGAATCAATTGTTTGTTCTTTGATGGGAGAAGGGATGACACTAAAGTGTTCATGAAAGTTGGAGATTCTGACAAGTTGTTCCCTGCCATGGTGAAGGAGGAACACTACTGCTGCAGTGAACCAGGAGGGAAGTATTTGTGGCATTTCACTCCAGAGAAAGATGACATCAGGAAACCAGCTGAGATAGTGGCAGATAACATTGTGAACTGGCTCAGAGAGAGGAACGTAGACCAGACCCTGCAGGCCATTGGAGGGGACAGCACCAACACGAACACAGGGTGGCAAGGGGGGGTCATACAGTGGATAGAGCGGAAGATTGGGAGGAAGCTGGTCTGGATTGTTTGTGACCTCCACACCAACGAGTTGCCACTCAGACATCTGATCCAGGAGCTGGATGGCAAGACTCTTTCAAACAACAGATGGTCTGGTCCTCTTGGCAAGATGCTGGACTCTGCCACTGAGTTAGAAATAAATCCGAGCTTTGAAAAAATCACAGTTGGCCCTCCACTCGTTGAGCTTGCACATACTGTCATTGACGACCTGAGTACTGACCAGTACTATGGTTACATGATTTGCAGTGCCATCAAAACTGGGGTCATGCCTGATAGACTTGCTTACCTGCAGTTAGGTCCAGTCTCACATTCTAGGTGGCTCACAACGGCTCTCAGGTTCTGCAGAATTTGGGTCGCTCATCATAAACTGAAAGGGAACCAGCTTCACAACCTGAGACTTATTGTCCAATTCATCGTGAGTGTCTACTTGCCAAATTGGTTCAACACCAAGGTCAAGTCATCGTTCTCCGAAGGTCCGAGGCATGTTCTCTTCCAGCTTGAGCTCCTGAGGAGTCAGCCAAGGAAGGTTGTTCAGATTGTGGAGCAGACTGTGAGGAGATCTTCCTGGTATGCTCATCCCGAGGCAGTTCTGCCGACAATGCTCTGCAGTAAGGATGAGGAGGAGAGAAGAGTGGCAGTCAAAAAGATCTTGGATATGAGACTTATGAGAGGATCTGGGCATGACGAATCAGTTGGTGACGATTCCTTCAGGGTCAGGAAGACTCCTGAAGTCAATCTAGGTGCCAAGACCCTCACTGATCTCATAGATCTGGATAACATCCAGGCTGGCAGTGAGCCCCCTCTTACCTGCAGCCTCACCAATGTTCAAGTGAGAGCTTTCCTGGACAACCCCATGCATGTCCCTGCCTGGCCCTCGCACACCCAGAGTATAGAGCGTTGTGTACAGCAAGTGAGCGAGGCCAGCAGTCACGTGTACAGCCAGGAGAGGAGGGAAGGCTACATCCGAGCTCAGGTGGTCAGCAGGGAGGTGATGAGTAGAAACAGAAGCAAGAAAGACATGTTCTCTATGGTGTGCAGCAACAACGGGTCGTAGTAGTAAAACCGGTTTTTGTATTGGATGATTTTGTTTTCTAAAGGAATATTAAATTTAATAAATGTGTCAAGATCATTCGTTTCACTATTCTGGATCATTTTTATCCTAATAAATTAACATGATACATTTACTTTACTTTAAATAAGCTATTTAGTGGTGTTGGTAAAAGGGTGGGAATACTGAATTTTCATAAGATTTCAAGTTAAAATTTACTTAGCAAAACATGAAAACTTTTCAAATCTGAAGATATCACATGATTCTGCACATAGAACTACATCATTAATACCATGGGCCGATTTTTCAAACTCAAAAAAAAAAAATTCGCCTCCGTATGACACACCCTAACGCCCCAACCACTAACTAACAACACATCACAAACAAACAAGCAACAACACAACACAAACACAAATGACACCACAAAAAACATAATTCCAAAACACAAACAAACAAACAATAATACAAACAATCAAACAATCAAACAAACAAACGAACAATAAAACAAACAATAATACAAACAATCAAACAATCAAACAAACAAACGAACAATAAAACAAACAATAAAACAAACAAATAAACAAACAAACAATAAAGCAAACAGACACACAATAAAACAAACAAACAAACATACATACATACAAATAATAAAACAAACAAACAAACATACATACAAACACTTAAACAAACAGTACAATCAATCAAATGATAAAACAAACAAACGAAGAATAAAATAAACAAACATACAAACCTAAAAACATTTAAACAAACAAACAGACCCTCTTCAGTAAACCACCACCACCAAGGACTTCACTAACATACCACCTCCACCACCACCTCCTACAACAGTTTTTTTTTTATTGGGCACCCCCCTACATCCTTGTGTAAGGTGAAGCGCAGAAGCGTTTACAGCACCCAACAGGGAAGCATGCTAAGTTCATGCTTGCCTTTATGTCTCATGAGTTAAGGGCGTAGAAGCACTATTTATAATCCCAAAACCCCCCAAACGTCACTCCTGCCTCGGTGACCTTTGGGGGGTATCACTGCTCACTGGTCTAGATCTGGCGAGAAAACTGCCCCCACCCAAAGGTCACGTGTTGGGTGTTACAAAGCGCCTGCTGGGTGTGCTGGGTGTGTTGGGTGATTTAGGCGAGTCTCCCCCCGCCCTCCACCAACAATCCCCCATCCCCCCTCTCCACCCACAACCCAGGGACACGGTGTGTAAGGTTAAGGCGTTCGAATTTTAATTGGGTTGATGATGAAAGAATGCAGGGAAGGAGAAGAAGGCTAGATTACGTTTGGCTACGTTAGGTTAGGTTAGGTTAGGTTAGGTTAAGTTAGGTTAGGTTAGGATAGATTAGGTTAAGTTAGGTTATGTCTTGTCAGGTTACACTATGCATGAAGGTATTTATATATATGTATATTTACGATCTACAGGATCGTTTATGGCCAGTCAAAGTTTCCAGAAAAGAGAAATACATAGAAGTTATCACTAATGGCCAATTATCCCTATTGAGTGTAACATACAGTATATATTAGGTGGAGTTCCGCTTTTATTTGTTTGTTTTCGTATTATTTAAGTCATTTATTTGTTAACATTTAGCTTAGAATAAGTAAATATTGTAAAAAAATAGCATTGAAAAACTCAAGTGACTTTGTAACATATAATTAAGTCGAGATGATAATACCAATACCACGTGCTGGTCAAGCTCCGAAAGAGTTGTCCGGGGGTCTAGCTAACCTCTGGTCGGGGCTTGACCGGCACGAAAAAAAAAAAAAAACCCTTTTTGTTTACTAAACGTGAATTTGGCAACCTGTGGTGTAATTGTCAGGATGCTCGACTTGCAAGCGAGTGGACCCGTGTTCGATTCCCGGACAGAGTGAAACTATGAGCATTTTTTTTTTACGCCATTTGGCTTTCTATTTACCAGTAAATGGGAACCTGGATGTTAATCGATTTGCGGATCGTATTCTGGAATAATGGTTTGCCAGTGCAGTTGGCGAGTTGTCCGGTCTTCTCGGACTATTCCTTGAAACTGGGTCATACAACTCGTTAACTTAGGGTGTGGTTGTGGTGTTGGCGACAGATTCTAACACCTTAAACAAATTCACGCCTAGGTGGCACTAGGGCCGGCGATCCTCGTACACGAATGGCAACCATTATTGTTACGTGTATAATATTACCATCACTACCACAACCAGCATTATCACTACTATTGTCACCTTCTCAACTATCATCATTCCTTCCCTCTTCCTCCTCCTGCCTCCATGTTTTAATAGTTATCGTCTCTATTATTATTATTATTAATATTATTATTACCGTAGTATAATTGTTATTATTATTATTATTAACAATACAACATGTGGCTGGAACAATAGTAGAAATTTGAAATAAGATAAAAAAGTTGTACTAAATTAACAATTAAAACACAAACATCAACCACAGGTACAAGTCGATCAGTTTTTTATCATTAGAGAGAGAGAGAGAGAGAGAGAGAGAGAGAGAGAGAGAGAGAGTCCCTCTCTCACTGTTAAGTTATGACGAAGTTGTTGGTAAATATATGGTATGGAAATTGTGTTGATACTCTCTCTCTCTCTCTCTCTCTCTCTCTCTCTCACACGCCCCAACCACTAACTAACAACACATCACAAACAAACAAGCAACAACACAACACAAACACAAATTTCACTACCAAAAACATAATTCCAAAACACAAACAAACAAACAATAATACAAACAATCAAACAATCAAACAAACAAACGAACAATAAAACAAACAATAAAACAAACAAATAAACAAACAAACAATAAAGCAAACAGACACACAATAAAATAAACAAACAAACATACATACATACAAATAATAAAACAAACAAACAAACATACATACAAACAATTAAACAAACAGTACAATCAATCAAATAATAAAACAAACAAACGAAGAATAAAACAAACAAACATACAAACCAAAAAACATTTAAACAAACAAACAGACCCTCTTCAGTAAACCACCACCACCAAGGACTTCACAAACCAACCACCTCCACCACCACCTCCTACAACACTTTTTTTTTATTGGGCACCCCCCTACATCCTTGTGTAAGGTGAAGCGCAGAAGCGTTTACAGCACCCAACAGGGATGCATCCTAAGTTCATGCTTGCCTTTATGTCTCATGAGTTAAGGGCGTAGAAGCACTATTTATAATCCCAAAACTCCCCAAACGTCACTCCTGCCTCGGTGACCTTTGGGGGGTATCACTGCTCACTGGTCTAGATCTGGCGAGAAAACTGCCCCCACCCAAAGGTCACTTGTTGGGTGTTACAAAGCGCCTGCTGGGTGTGCTGGGTGATTTAGGCGAGTCTCCCCCCGCCCTCCACCAACAATCCCCCATCCCCCCTCTCCACCCACAACCCAGGGACACGGTGTGTAAGGTTAAGTCGTTCGAATTTTAATTGGGTTGATGATGAAAGAACGCAGGGAAGGAGAAGAAGGCTAGACTACGTTAGGTTAGGTTAGGTTAGGTTAGGTTAGGTTAGGTTAGGTTAGGCTAGATTAGGTTAAGTTAGGTTAGGTCTGGTCAGGTTACATTATGCATGAAGGTATTTATATATATGTATATTTACGATCTACAGGATCGTTTATGGCCAGTCAAAGTTTCCAGAAAAGAGAAATAAATAGAAGTTATCACTAATGGCCAATTATCCCTATTGAGTGTGACATACAGCATATATTAGGTGGAGTTCCGCTTTTATTTGTTTGTTTTCGTATTATTTTAGTCATTTATTTGTTAACATTTAGCTTAGAATAAGTAAATATTATAAAAAAATAGCATTGAAAACTCAAGTGACTCTGTAACATATAATTAAGTCGAGATGATAATACCAATACGACGTGCTGGTCAAGCTCCGAAAGAGTTGTCCGGGGGTCTAGCTAACCTCTGGTCGGGGCTTGACCGGCACGAAAAAAGAAAAAATAACTTTTTGTTTACTAAACGTGAATTTGGCAACCTGTGGTGTAATTGTCAGGATGCTCGACTTGCAAGCGGCAGTGGACCCGTGTTCGATTCCCGGACAGAGTGAAACTATGAGCATTTTTTTTTACGCCATTTGGCTTTCTATTTACCAGTAAATGGGAACCTGGATGTTAATCGATTTGCGGATCTTATTCTGGAATAATGGTTAGCCAGTGCAGTTGGCGAGTTTTCCGGTCTTCTCGGACTATTTCTTGAAACTGGGTCATACAACTCGTTAACTTAGGGTGTGGTTGTGGTGTTGGCGACAGATTCTAACACCTTAAACAAATTCACGCCTAGGTGGCCCTAGGGCCGGCGATCCTCGTACACAAATGGCAACCATTATTGTTACGTGTATAATATTACCATCACTACCACAACCAGCATTATCACGACTATTGTCACCTTCTCAACTATCATCATTCCTTCCCTCTTCCTCCTCCTGCCTCCATGTTTTAATAATTATCGTCTCTATTATTATTATTATTAATATTATTATTACCGTAATATTATTGTTATTATTATTATTATTAACAATACAACATGTGGCTGGAACAACAGTAGAAATTAGAAATAAGATAAACAGTTGTATTAAGTTAACAATTAAAACACAAACATCAACCACAGGTACAAGTCGATCAGTTTTTTATTATGAGAGAGAGAGAGAGAGAGAGAGAGAGAGAGAGAGAGAGAGAGAGAGAGAGAGAGAGTCCCTCTCTCACTGTTAAGTTATGACAAAGTTGTTGGTAAATATATGGTATGGAAATTGTGTTGATACTCTCTCTCTCTCTCTCTCTCTCTCTCTCTCTCTCTCTCTCTCACACGCCCCAACCACTAATTAACAACACATCACAAACAAACAAGCAACAACACAACACAAACACAAATGACAGCACAAAAAACATAATTCCAAAACACAAACAAACAAACAATAATACAAACAATCAAACAAACAAACGAACAATAAAACAAACAATAAAACAAACAAATAAACAAACAAACAATAAAGCAAACAGACACACAATAAAACAAACAAACAAACATACATACATACAAATAATAAAACAAACAAACAAACATACATACAAACAATTAAACAAACAGTACAATCAATCAAATGATAAAACAAACAAACGAAGAATAAAACAAACAAACATACAAACTTAAAAATATTTAAACAAACAAACAGACCCTCTTCAGTAAACCACCACCACCAAGGACTTCACTAACATACCACCTCCACCACCACCTCCTACAACACTTTTTTTTTTATTGGGCACCCCCCCCCCCCCCTACATCCTTGTGTAAGGTGAAGCGCAGAAGCGTTTACAGCACCCAACAGGGAAGCATGCTAAGTTCATGCTTGCCTTTATGTCTCATGAGTTAAGGGCGTAAAAGCACTATTTATAATCGAAAAACTCCCCAAACGTCACTCCTGCCTCGGTGACCTTTGGGGGGTATCACTGCTCACTGGTCTAGATCTGGCGAGAAAACTGCCCCCACCCAAAGGTCACTTGTTGGGTGTTACAAAGCGCCTGCTGGGTGTGCTGGGTGTGCTGGGTGATTCAGGCGAGTCTCCCCCCGCCCTCCACCAACAATCCCCCATCCCCCCTCTCCACCCACAACCCAGGGCTACGGTGTGTAAGGTTAAGGCGTTCGAATTTTAATTGGGTTGATGATGAAATAATGCAGGAAAGGAGAAGGCTAGATTACGTTTGGTTACGTTAAGTTAGGTTAGGTTAGGTTAGGTTAGGCTAGATTAGGTTAAGTTAGGTTATGTCTGGTCAGGTTTTAGGAGGGAGATAGGAAGAAACTGGTTCACAAATAGGGTGGTGGACGAGTGGAACAAGCTTAGCAACTTTGTAGTAAGTGCGGGAACCCTTGAAAGTTTCAAAAGGAGGCTAGATAGATTCATGGATGATAGAGTGGTAGTAACTCTCGACAGGAGCTGCCATGCACAGGCCAACAGGCCTATTGCAGACTACTTATTTTCTAATGTTCTTATGTTCTTATGTTACATTATGCATGAAGGTATTTATTTATATGTATATTTATGATCTACAGGATCGTTTATGGCCAGTCAAAGTTTCCAGAAAAGAGAAATACATAGAAGTTATATCACTAATGGCCAATTATCCCTATTGAGTGTAACATACAGTATATATTAGGTGGAGTTCCGCTTTTATTTGTTTGTTTTCGTATTATTTAAGTCATTTATTTGTTAACATTTAGCTTAGAATAAGTAAATATTATAAAAAAATAGCATTGAAAACTCAAGTGACTTTGTAACATATAATTAAGTTGAGATGATAATACCAATACGACGTGTTGGTCAAGCTCAGAAAGAGTTGTCCGGGGGTCTAGCTAACCTCTGGTCGGGGCTTGACCGGCACGAAAAAAAAAGAAAAAAAAAAGAAGCTTTTGGACTTAGTATACTGTACATGATTTTGGAAACCTGTGAATTATAGGCAAGTTTTTTTTTCCGCCATTTGCTTCTCAACCTATCAGTAATTAGGAACCTGGATGTTAATCGATTTGCGGATCACGTTCTGGTATAATGGTTAGCCAGTGCAGTTGGGCATTGAACAGCTGCCAGAGACTGACAGAATCTGCAGTCCATTGCAAAACTAATTTGATAAATATTGGATATGAATTTTATTTATTTTTCAAAACATTTACCATAAATTTAACATTAGAGGTTCCGTAAATAACGTCAAAAGCAAATAAATATATGTGCCCTGGTAGTGTTATATAATGAACTGGAAATTCTATCAGAGTCTGGTAATAAGTTTTCAGGACACTCCCCCTTCTCCCTCTCCCCACTCCCTCTCCTCCTCTCTCTAAGAACATAAGAATGAAGAAAACTTCAGGGGGTCTATTGGTCCATACTAGCCAGCCCCGTTTAAATCCAACCCATATCGCTCACGTGTCATGTGAGGTCATCATAACTTCTCTCACCTCATGTTACATTATTAATATAATGAACGCAAGAGGGAGGAAAGAATATCCTGAAGGCAATTGTACATAGTTACAATTCTCTCTCTCTCTCTCTCTCTCTCTCTCTCTCTCTCTCTCTCTCTCTCTGTGTGTGTGCTGTATCAGTCATAGGAACATTAATAGCTGCAGACAAGTCAGCGGCTGTCATCATAGACATACGTGCAGAGAGAAGAAGCCAAAAGAGGACTGTGCAAGAAATTGATTCTACATGGGCACCTGATGTACTGCAAGAGAAAGAACCTGAGGAAGAAAGACCAGTTCTGATCACTGAGGATCTACAACGTCAACTGGATAATGTGAGGAGGGAGAGAGATGTTCTTCTCATTGAGAGAAAAAGAAGATAGCAGGAGAGGATTTATTGGCATGAGCAGATAGAAAATGCTTTACTAAGGCTACTGTTGCTACTAAAGATGCTTTAAGTAGTTACTTTTTACTCTTCTCAGGTGAATTTTGTCTTGACTGGTGTCCCTGTAATATACTGGTCGGTGGAGGATATCAGTCGAACACTGACCCTTCGCAGCTAAAGCCCGAAAGCTTATCACTACTTGCCTGATAAAAGTCAATTTCGTTTCCCATCTATCAGTACACTGCATCGTTGGATTCTAAGCTCAATGTGGAACCAGGTGTGTTGCATGCACTTCTGCAACTGTTGTATCATAAATGTGAGTCTATGGGTGACTGTAAACGTTTACGTGTTTTATCTTTTGATGAAACAAGTGTCAGTGAAGGTAACACTTGTCATGTGAGGTCATAATTCCTGTCACATCACTCACACCTGGAGGCAAAGGCAGCACCTGTGATCACCTGATCTAACTGCCCCCCCCCCCCCCCATAATCTGGCGTCAGTGGCTGTAACACTCGTCATTTGACGTCATAACTACTGTCACATTATGTCTACATTATTAACATAATGGACACAACAGGGAGGAAACGAACTCCTGTAGGCAACTGTATATATAGTTATAATTACCCTATCTTAAGCTGCAGTTATTTAAATACATGACTAAAACTGAAATACATTGTTTTTCTTTTAACCTTTCCTTCTGTGTATCACCCACCACACTGACTGGTGTCCTTAGCTAAAGTTATATGCAAGATTAAACTCTCTATTAGTATTATTTTCTATGTGAGATACTGAGATAACAAAGTATAGTATATAGAACCATAAAATGTTCTGTTTATAAGGGGTGAGAAGTAGGCGAGGGAGTCTACCTGCTGATGTCAGCAAAGCTCCACCCACATTTGGCCTAGCCTAACCTAACCTGAC
This sequence comes from Homarus gammarus, assembly GCA_958450375.1. Taxonomy (NCBI): domain Eukaryota; kingdom Metazoa; phylum Arthropoda; class Malacostraca; order Decapoda; family Nephropidae; genus Homarus; species Homarus gammarus. The sequence continues at coordinate 365,820 of CAUDMG010000587.1, forward strand.
CTAACCTAACCTAGTGTAAAACAAGTGTAGCCTAGCCTAGCCTAACCTGACCTAACCTAGTGTAAAACAAGTGTAGCCTAGCCTAGCCTAACCTGACATAACCTAGTGTAAAACAAGTGTAGCCTAGCCTAACCTGACCTAACCTAACCTAGTGTAAAACAAGTGTAGCCTAGCCTAGCCTAACCTAACCTAACGTAGTGTAAAACAAGTGTAGCCTAGCCTAGCCTAACCTGACCTACCCTAGTGTAAAACAAGTGCAGCCTAGCCTAACCTGACCTAACCTAGTGTAAAACAAGTGTAGCCTAGCCTAACCTGACCTAACCTACCCTAGTGTAAAACAAGTTTAGCCTAGCCTAATCTCGCCTGACCTGACCTTATCTAATCAAAACTAACCTAACCTTGACCTGATCTGATCTAATATAGTGATTAGTTTGAATCATATTGTTATACGTCTTTTTGATCAGTCTAAGTTTCTTTCATCTTACTCTTCATTTTTTCTCTGTTGTTCCTCTTTGTTATATTTTTTCTTTATGCTTTCTTTTCTTTCCCTCCTCCTCCTCTTCGTATTCCTCTATTGTCCTTTAAGAAATTAGGATAACTGTTAAGATTTGTTGACCAATTTTTCTCTACATTTTCATTAAAAGATTACTTATTAAACCAACATTATCTGTATTTATATTATCTGAAGAGGAGTCCTGGCCACAACAAACGCCCCCCACACTAACATAATGAAACACTGCAGTAAATTATGTAAATTTTTAAAAGGATTTGGATTTAATTGTCGGTCGTTTAATTTTAGGAACATTTCATTAGTGTTAACGAGAGGCAGGTAATGGCTATTATTAAAAAGCTTCCCTTATAATGACTACGGTCCCTCCAGCCAGACTTATACTAGCGTCTAAAGCCAAGGTGTGGTAGAGTCAAGGTTACCCACTGAAAAGTTTATTTGGATAAGTTAGGTGTGATTCTATTAGGTTTGGCTCCATTAGGCGGTGTAAGGTTACCTGGAGTGGATGATTATGTGTTGGGTGGGGCGGAGAGGAGTCACACCAGGTTAGCTAGACTCCAGTTAGTGTGTATTTTATCCCTTTAACTCTCAAAGGAAAATTAAATAGATTAGTTGTTTTATAAGATAATTATTTAATTTTACTTCACCGGTTTATAGTTTCATGATGTTACGTACAGTAAGTCTATAAATTCACTTAATTATTTAATGGCAGGATAATAAAAAGATACTTGCTGTAATTACCGTGTTGGAAACTACAATTAGACAACCAGAACAGCATCATCGGCCATTACAGAGCGTTATGTTGTGTAATGTAAGCACTTAAGTCAGTGGCCTAAAGCCTCAGGGTCTCCTTGGCTGCTGTGTGAGGTGGTTCAGTCACGATACAAACATTACCAACATGTTTATCTTCACCAGGTGGGCTTAACATGACCAGGTGATGCCTTACTAACTCTTGGACAATTATTGTTGTTTAGTGAATTTTTATGAAGCTGCAATATTATTTTACACATTTTGGAGAAAATTTGGTAAGAAATTTTTTCATCCCAATTTCCCCAATTGGTAGATATTTTTTTTTTTTGTATTTTAGTATCTTTTAACTAACCTGACCTGACCTCACCTGACCTAACCTGAAAATAATCCTAGTGATAATGGTAAAAAATGCCAAATACTTATTGGAATAAAAACGAATATTAACCGATATTTTTGTATTATGGAGAAAACAAAATCTTCAAAAAAGTACAAAAAGTTAAAAACATAAATCAATATTTTTAACAACTCCTCCAGGTATCTTTTGTTAGTTTCACCTTCAGTGTCCTCATGACAGTCCTTGTCATTTTACTATTGTTTGTCTTCCTATATCTTGGATGTTCTCTATGTCACAGTTTGTCTTTGTTCTTTATTGTACTTCGTCACTGTCCATGTTTTACTGCATTATATTTCTTTGTTGTGATAAAATAGTTCCAACACCTTCAGTTATAAACAATAATCATATGAAAGTCTTTGACAACAACTTAAATTATTCCTTATTTTCGTTACTTAGATCCATTGAATTCTTGTGTCCTTGTCCGGACAATGATAATATTAGAGTATAATCAAAGGACTAATATTGAGTTGTCTCTCAGGTTTCATTCGACTGTATAAGTTTATCACAGTAAGCAGTCTACTGTGTTATCATCCATACATACAAAGCTGTAGCGAGACTGCTGGAGTTATGCTGCATCATATTAATGCAGCATGCAGCATAATGCGACCTCCTCTCCCTCCCTCCCCGACATGACGGCATAATGCAGCTCACTCTCCCTCCCTCCCCAGCATGACAGCATAATGCAGCTCCCACTCCCTCCCTCCCCAGCATGACAACATAATGCAGCTCCCTCTCCCTCCCTCCCCAGCATGACAGCATAATGCAGCTCACTCTCCCTCCCTCCCCGACATGACAGCATAATGCAGCTCCCTCTCCCTCCCTCCCCGACATGACAGCATAATGCAGCTCCCACTCCCTCCCTCCCCAGCATGACAACATAATGCAGCTCCCTCTCCCTCCCTCCCCAGCATGACAACATAATGCAGCTCCCTCTCCCTCCCTCCCCAGCATGACAGCATAATGCAGCTCCCTCTCCCTCCCTCCCCAGCATGACAACATTATGCAGCTCCCTCTCCCTCCCTCCCCAGCATGACAACATAATGCAGCTCCCTCTCCCTCCCTCCCCAGCATGACAGCATAATGCAGCTCCCTCTCCCTCCCTCCCCAGCATGACAGCATAATGCAGCTCCCTCTCCCTCCCTCCCCAGCATGACAGCATAATGCAGCTCCCTCTCCCTCCCTCCCCAGCATGACAGCATAATGCAGCTCCCTCTCCCTCCCTCCCCAGCATGACAGCATAATGCAGCTCCCTCTCCCTCCCTCCCCAGCATGACAGCATAATGCAGCTCCCTCTCCCTCCCTCCCCAGCATGACAGCATAATGCAGCTCCCTCTCCCTCCCTCCCCAGCATGACAGCATAATGCAGCTCCCTCTCCCTCCCTCCCCAGCATGACAGCACCCTGAAGTTCCTTAATGAGTTGGGCTCCAGACGTAGTGAAACTACCAGAGACTCCAGGGCATCGAGCTACTATTTACAAGACAACCAACTGGGAGATGATGGTAAGGGAAGGCGAAAGACATCAGGTAGATTTTAGATTTTTACAGAACTTAATTTGGTTGGGACACAAAGACAGGCTGGAAGGGTGAGGTATGAGGATCTGGTAGGGTGGAATATGAGGGACTGGAATGGTAGGGTATGAGGGATTAACAGGGTAGGGTATGAGGGACTAACAGGGTAGGGTATGAGGAACTAGTAGGGTAGGGTATGAGGAACTAGAAGGGTAGGGTATGAGGACTGGCAGGGTGGGGCATAAGAGACTAACAAGACTGGGTAGAAGGGTATGACAATCTCCTCTTCTACACTAATCACGCCACACGTTCTCCCTAAGTCATCAAAAAATATACATTTGTCATGGTGTTCAAAAATTCCTCTTTTACCAACACAAGCTCTCGTCCTTGTAGCCATTGTGATTTAGGCTGAGGGGATAGAGAGATATGGTGAAGGAAGTAGGAGCAGATAAAGAGAATGACAGACATAGATATGAGGATACAATAATTGTGGAAGGGGAAGGAAAGAGGAGGTGGAGATAGTGGTAGAGGAAGCAGGGAAGGTGAGTAGGGGAGAGAGAGTGATGATATATTAAGGTTAATAGAGACAAGGGGGGATAGGATAGGTAAAGAGGATACGACAGGGCAGATTTAATCTAATTTCATGGGTAAGAGATAGCAGGAGACCTAGTGAGTGAGTGAGTGGGACAACCATTGATCGTGATCACGCCCCAGTCCACAAGATCGTACACACAAGATAGAGTCAAAGGAACAGAGGAACATATTCGGTTTGTTGTCGAACACTTGAATCAAAGGAGCAATAAGTTATTACTGAGTCACTGCACGTTGACTACATATTATAGTGTTTGTAAAGATCTTTCTTGTTACAATGGTCGAGAAGATCAGATAGCGACCGTACCTGAGCTGTGGCCCATATCTACAGAACCTCGACCATATTAGTTGGTAAAATTGTCTTCGTTTTCTTTGGTGAGTGATCGTGTATTTCCAGATGTAATAACGTAAATGTGTTCAGTGTCTCCAGCAGGACCCGGCTGTACTCTCTTATCGCTGGGACCTCTATCAGTCTGCCTCCACCAATATCAATAAGACCCGTTTCAACTTCTCTACAAACTTTAAGAGCGTTCGGTCGAGGAGTTCAGGTACGAAAAAAGTATGTTAAGTGAGAATAAATTAACACGAGGCCAGTCAGTGTGTCAAAACAAGGTCGGGCTCACATCAACTGGCAATATAATCACATAAGGCGGATCATGACGATAACACATTTGTGCTTATTGTTTCATCAAAGTACTTAGGCAACATGCTAAATCTATTGTTTGTGTGAAAGTAAAAGGAGAAGCTGTACAGGTTGATCCACAGTTCCTGTTTCAACATCTAACAAAAGCATCAGGGAGAGTGTAAGGTAGGTGAGTAGTGTAACCACCCGCTGTACTCTGAAGGGTCTGGCCTAAGAAACGCCTTATGGACTATGAGCTGTACACTGCTGCATCACATTAACCACTAGGAGTTGCAAACAAACACTCCTAAAGTGCCTTTATGGAGGAGACCGATGAATTTCAAAATGAACACTGTGACTCCTGCTGTCTCGGTAGGGTCGTCAAAATCCTTCGTCTGTCGTGTCATATCGTCTAACACAAAATCGTAAACATACTTTTTGGAGAGTATCTACATCTTACATCATGATGACGCTAAATGGCCGCCTTAAAATGTTATTCTCAAAGATTTAATTATCCAATGAAAAAATTCACCCACTAAAATTTAAGATCACGTTGAAGATAAACTCATTAAAGTTTTATACTATAATGGAAATTAAAGTTCACTCACTCGCACTCTTGGGCAGAAATTATAATTGAAGTTCTTATTATAGAACAGTCTTGGCTGTTTTTAGGTCCTGCTATGGTTACTGTCTGAGTCACAATCAACCTCGCTTGGCATCTTCTATTTCAATTTGGCGCATTTCATGTCGGTGTATTTCATGTTAGTGTATTTCATGTTGGTGTATTTCATGTTGGTGTATTTCATGTTGGTGTATTTCATGTCGGTGTATTTCATGTTGGTGTATTTCATGTTGGTGATCACCTGCCACCCACCAGAGACTTGGGAAGGTTAAAAATAGTATCATCTCTGTGTTTTATGACGTCTTCGAGGTTTATATCTTCACCTCACCTCCTGAACCACATCCTCAAGACGGACCATTTCTTACCCCTGGTCGTCTTCTTAGCTAATCAGGCTTATTTACATTCTTCTCTCACAGCGCTGCGCCCCCTGGCGAGAAACTCTCCCTCATTTCTTGTAAACTTTTAGAGAAGTAAAGTTTATTCTCAACTGGTTGTACAGATGAAGCGTCACAACTTCTTGATATCTTTGCTTTGTGATTATAATACCAACGTGTCTGAGTCGTGTATTTGTTTATAAACTTAATGGAATAATATTTACCCAAGTTTAAGAGGCACTAAAGACATTATAAGGGCTGGATATTTTAAATTATCTGCATCACTTGAATCACTTGAATCAGGAGTGAGAAAATGAAATTAAAACAAAAAAGAATTGTAAGTGAATGAAATATCGAAATCCTTGAAAAAAATAAATTTCTTAAAAACAGTAATGGACTAAGACAGCAGTGGAAGGTAAGGAGATTGGTGGAAAAGAAAGGAGAAGACCGAAGGAGGAAGGTAAAAGGAGGGAAGATGGAGGGGAGAGGAAGATGAAGGGGGAAGAAGAAGAGAGGAGATATGAATGGGGAGATGGAAGGGAGGAAGAAGGGAGGGAAGATGAAGGGGTAAGATGGAGGAGAAAGACGATGGGGAGAAGAAGATGAAGGAGAAGATGAAAGGTGGAAGATGAAAGGCAGGAAGCGACAGTGCAAAATAGATCGGCTAGAGACACAGTTGTACCAGAGGTGGTAAAAATATACACCAGGAAGGAATCGCGTGTGGCAATGTAATACACACACTCTCTCTCTCTCTCTCTCTCTCTCTCTCTCTCTCTCTCTCTCTCTCTCCATATTATGTTGCTCAGATTTCTCTCTCTTTTTCCAAAATACAAAACTCAACTTAATAAAGGCAACACATGTACTGTACTATGACTGCCAGTGTATTACAGCATCAACATTATTATATAAGAGTATATATTATACTTAAGCCCCCCCCCCCCCCCCCCAGGTATCGCCGGGATGGTTAATCTTCAGGTGGGATACGCTGGGCGGCGAGGGGAGTGACAATCTACCTGTGTCATTAAGGTCTCTGTTACCTTTTCCTGGGGCGACACTTCTGGTGAGTTATTATATAAAAAAGAGACTCACTTTATACAATACATGAAAAAATAACACCACCATTTAAATTACATAAATTAACACACAATACAATACTGAATGCCTAACTAGCTTAGCTCCCCCCACCCCCAGCCTCCCTTGAGCGAGCAGGAGCGTGCTGTGTATGGCCACCACCCCAACCAATCACCTCGACTCAGCTAGGTGGACAGCCCACCTGCTATTACTCCCTACTACTTTACTTCCCGTTTCTATTCTTTCCTTCTCTCTTTCCTCTCCTCTCTCATGGCAAAGTCATTTCCCACTTTACTTCATCATCGTTACTCAGTAAGACAGCAGTAGACCACGACGCTTAACACTGTACCTGCCTGACTCTGGTGTTACCTGTACCGTGTTAATTAGCTTGAAGAACATACAACTCTAAAACGTGATATGAATTGTTAATGTTGTCATAGGAATATGAACTTGACAAAAAATTACCTTTATAACTAAATGTCAGACCAAATACTGTCAAGAGGTGTGAACAGCTTCCATATATTAAGAGGATCGTTAATTGAAGTCTCATGTGTCATCTCAGGCAATAACTCTGTGGGGTGGACACATCGACAACACAAGAGTGACCGACATATAAAGACTTCCGAGACAACGATAACTAATGACTTTTTTTGTTTGGCCTTTCAGAACAAAGTTCACTCCTGGGATTATCTCTCATAAACGAAGCATCACCAAGCACAAGCACCACACACCTGTATATGTATAGTAGGGTGTGTCAATTTAGGGGGTGAACTGGCTAAATTGAAAATCGAGTAATTTGGTAGCAATTTATTGTAGTCTTTAAGCATGCAAAACAATATTCTGGCATAAATTTTTTTTTATAATAAGTCCTACCTACATCAAATGGATTTTTAAATGTACATATTTGTGAATTTATAACATAACCAGCGTTTGCACACATGTTACTGTTTCAAGTTTCAAATTATTATATTTTATTATCCGTAGTCTATTTGAAAGTAACCAATGCCTTCATACTCTCTTTGCTTTGGTTTCTTGTCATCAGTAGTCTGCTTCCTATTTGTGCTTTGATGTAACCTTCTCGCCTCTCGTGGCTGTAAACATGGCCCGCTGCTTCTGTGACCATTTTCACACATCTCTCCACACTTTGAGTGTGGGAAGGCCACTTCGGCACCTGCATTGGAGTCTCTTTAAGGTTTCTCAATTCTTGGCTAGTTAGACTTGTTGTCAATGGTGGCTCTAAGACTTCCAAACTCAAGTCAACCAATTCTGACAATTTGGTGGCATTGACGTTTATTGGGGGAACTTTTCTTGAATGAAACGAACAGTCTCCCAACTGGTCGTCATCTATTAGCGTTCCTCTAATCTTTAGAATGACTTCTACAGCCTCGGTTCGGAGATTGGTACATTGACTGCAAAGCATTGCTTGCAAAACTGCTTCTGATCGAGCATACCAAGCGGACCTTCTTGCCACAGGTAACACGATGTCCCTCACTACCTTCCTCTGTGTTCTTACTAGCTGCAATTGAAACAAAAGGTGATTGGGCCCATCCACCCACATAGGATTAAGTTTCACACTAAACCACTGGGGAAGATAAACTCCAATAATAAATTCAACAATTAACCTCAAATTCTTCAGCACTTTGCCCTTCAATTCGTGTTTGGAAATCCAAATCCTGCAGAAACGAAGAGCTGTAGTTAACCAACGGCTGTGACTGACAGGTCCAATCTCCAAGAGAGCCAATGACTGAGGCACTTCTCCTGATCTTATTGCTTGGGCAATACGATAAGCATAGGATTGATCTGTGCTGAGATCTTTGATGACTCCTTCAGACAACGCCGGAAGGGGAGGGCCAACTTCGACCTTTGGAAAGGTTGTATTTATTTCTAGTTGTGTTGCTTCATCCAGCATGATGCCAAGGGGACCTGACCACTTGTTGTTGCTCTTTGTAGGACCATCAAGTTCCTGGATGAGATGACGAAGAGGTAGCTCGCCTGTATGTAAATCACATACAATCCAAACAAGTCTTCTTCCTAGTTTTTTCTCTAAATGCGTCATTACACCCCCCTGCCATCCGGTGTTCACTGCAGTTGAATCTCCACCAACAGCCTGCAGTGAACTGCCAAGTCCTCTCTCCTGAACCCAACATAAAATATGATCAGCAATGACCTCTGCATGTTTCTTCCCTTCTACTTCAGTTTCGGGAGCAAAGTGAAACAAAAACCGACCACCAGGCTCAGAACAGACAGAGTAGTGTTCTTCTTTGATGAGACCTGGAAACTTTCTGTTCACTCCCTCTACTTCTAGCAAAACTTTTGTGTCATCTATTCTTCCATCAAACAAAAGACAGGAGAGCCCTCCCTCGCTTAAATCTTTTTCATGCTGATCAGATATTTCCTTCATTATTTTTTCTTGTGCTCTTCTAATTTTATTATGATCTATCACCAAAGATACATCCTCTCGGCTGATGAGGCCTGCATCTATCCAAGCGGCAGTTGCAATTTCTGCAGGAAAGTATAGGCTTCTGTCTCCCAGGACGACGGTGGACAGTAGTGTGGATGTGATACTTCAATCTAAGTAGTTTATCTGTCTATCAAGGACCAAATCTCTTGTGATTCCTGACCGGTGACGAGAAGACAGAGAGAAAGGACATAAGAGGGGGGAGGGGGGACTCATTCAGAGAGATTTAGTATGATTCAGGTGGGACTCGGGTGTCATTTAAGGGGACTTCCCGTGACTCAAAGGGTGGACATGATGACTCAATGTAACTCAATAAAAGAGACTCGATGATTCAGAGAGCTTGTGCGACTCAGATGTGACTCAGTATAAATTAAGGGGGTTTAAGATAAATTTCAGTTTATGTAATAACGTATATGCACTCATTATAACTAACAGGGACTCATTGTGACCCAAGAAAGAGTTAGGTGATTGGCGGGAGGAGGTTATATGACTCAGGAGGGACTCGATGTGGCTTAAGAGGATTCATTGTGACTCAAAGTATTCGGTCACTCTGTAAGGACTTAACTCTCAGGGACTCGCTATAATTTGAAGGGACCTTATGACTTAGAGACCTAGTGAGAGTCGGGGTGACTATGGTCCAAGAATAACGAGTATATAAAATTAAATGCGGGATAACGGATGATCAAACACCCCAGCTTATTTCTCATGATGATTAAATACCTTAATTTAACGCTAACGTAACCTAACAACCAAACCCATTTAACCTAACCTAACCAAACCATCTAACCTAAGTTAACCTAACCTAATATAACCTAACCTAATATAACCTAACGTAACCCAGCAAGTAAATACACACGATGATACTTGAGCAGTAATTTATTTTAACCTAACAATAAGGTATGCCTGTGTATATCAACAATGTATATGGCCATAAGTCCTGTATTCCTGTTGGCTCGGCAGCTCGAGCCAACCTTTGACGTCACAACAGATCACAGATTTTTGCAGTCACGTGACTTTTTAGCAATTTTAACCCTTATTATTATTATTATTCCCATATTTTCACCCCCAGGCCCTGATGTGGGTCATTGACATGTGCTCGTGTAGGCTTTTCCCATAAAAAAGACTAATCATCACCGAGGCTCACTCACACAATTCCTAGTTTGTAGTGACGTCAAAACTCCCAAAATACTCTGCTCGGTCCACCATCTTGTAGGTATAGACGCGTTGCATTAGGGGATTATGTGGCGTTATATGAAAACTAAGAAAAGGCTGGCCTCGTGGCCACAACGCTACAATAGAGGTGTGCAGCCGCTCCGCTACTAGAGAGGTGTGCGGCCTCAACGATATGAGAGAGGTGTGTGGCCGCTCCGCTACAAGAGAGGTGTGCTGCCGCAATGATACGAGAGAGGTGTGCTTCCACAACGCTACGAGAGAGGTGTGCTGCCGCAATGCTACAAGAGAGGTGTGCTTCCACAACACTACGAAAGAGGTGTGCGGCCGCTCCGCTACGAGAGAGGTGTGCTTCCACAACGCTACGAGAGAGGTGTGCTCTGCAACGCTACGAGAGGCGTTTCGGCCACACACCTCTATCGTAACACAAAAAGTGTATTCTAGCAATAAAATTACTCAAATCGTATATGTATTGTACAATATCATAAACGTGGCGTGCCGTCCAGGGCCCCATAAAGTACAACAGATACCACAGACTGTGTTATCTGTTGTACCTTATGGGGCGTCATTTTATTAATACTGACCCAGACTTGCAGCAACCCCACTGAGGCCAATTCAAAATTTCACCATTCATACTGTAAATATAATTAATGAAGGTTGGAACTTCTCAATTTAGTAAAACCTGTAGTGATAACAATTTAAGTGTAGTGATGATGGGTAGTGTTAAGTATAGTGATGATGGGTGGTGTTAAGTATAGTGATGATGGGTGGTGTTAAGTATAGTGATGATGGATGGTGTTAAGTATAGTGATGATGGATGGTGTTAGGTATAGTGATGATGGATGGTGTTAAGTATAGTGATGATGGATGGTGTCAAGTACAGCGATGATTGATGGTGTTAAGTATAGTGATGATGGATGGTGTTAAGTATAGTGATGATGGATGGTGTTAAGTATAGTGATGATGGATGGTGTTAAGTATAGTGATGATTGATGGTGTTAAGTATAGTGATGATTGATGGTGTTAAGTATAGTGATGATGGATGGTGTTAAGTATAGTGATGATAGATGGTGTTAAGTATGGTGATGATGGGTGGTGTTAAATATAGTGATAATTGATGGTGTTAAGTATAGTGATGATGGATAGTATTATATGTAGTGATGATGGGTGGTGTTAAGTATAGTGATGATGAATGGTGTTAAGTATAGTGATGATGCGTGGTGTTAAGTATAGTGATGATGGATGATGTTAAATATAGTGATGATGGATGGTGTTAAGCATAGTGATGATTGAGGGTATTAAGTACAATGATGATGGATGGTGTTAAGTATAGTGATGATAGATGGTGTTATAGGTAGTGATGATTGATGGTGTTATGTAAAGTGATGATTGATGGTATTACATGTAGTGATGATGTACACACAGGGCGGTGTAATGCATCTAGTGTGGTAGCATTATGTTAGGTTTTATATCTAGAAGTGTAAGTAATAAGAGTGCAGAGGTCTTATTGCAACTATATCTTGCGTTAGTCAGGCCGCACCTCGATTATGCGGTTCAGTTCTGGTGCCCTTATTGTAGAATGGATATCAATTTACTGGAGTCGGTGCAGCGAAGAATGACGAAAATGTTTCCGGGACTTAAAAACCTTTCATATCAAGATAGGTTAAAGGAACTAAACTTGCATTCCCTAGAAAGACGAAGAGAGCAGGGAGATATGATAGAAGTATTTAAGTGGGTGAAAGGAATCAATAAAGGAGATATAGATAAAGTTCTTATAATATCCGAGCAGGATAGGACTCGTAGCAACGGATTTAAGCTGGATAAGTTTAGGTTTAGGAGGGAGATAGGAAGGAATTGGTTCACAAATAGGGTGGTGGACGAGTGGAACAAGCTTAACAACTTTGTAGTAAGTGCTGGAATGCTGGAGAGTTTTAAAGGGAGGCTGGATAGATTCATGGATGATAGAGAGTGGTGGTGACTCTCGACAGGAGCTGCCATGCACATTGCACAGGCCAACTGACCTATTGCGGACTCCTTATTTTCTAATGTTTTTTAAAAGGAAAATATAAATGCTAAGTTTCTTCCCAGAACCTCGGTCCCTGCCTGCCGCTGACAGGTGTTTTTTGGGCTCTTCTCAGTATCTCTCCTCCACCGTTTTCACAGAGAAAAATATTTGTAGAGTTTTCATTTAATCATTTAAAGGTTTCTCTCACACACTCGTGAACATCCACAACAGATTTCTAGTTTATTTAATGACAATATTACTTCCTGGTCGTCTAGCTATAAAAACATCATCCACACTATCACAGGTAACTAAGACAAATCAATTCACCTGTTGCGTGTAGAAATTATCCTATTTTGTTTAATGTAAATGGCTGTAATAATGGTGGGTGATGGATATCAGTAGGTGGCCGCCATAGTGGTAGTCTGGCGGTGTTAGTAGTTTGTTTATTGTGAATTATAATATAGCCTTAAACATTTTAAGAACAGTTTTGGCAATAAAAGAAATAAAATACAGTTTGGTTGATTTTAACTCATTGGTTTGGGTGGTTTTGACTCACTGTTTAGGTGGTTTTGACTCATTGTTTTGGGTGGTTTTGACTCTGTTTTGGGTGATTTTGACTCACTGTTTTAGGTGGTTTTGACTCACTGTTTAGGTGGTTTTGACTCATTGTTTTGGGTGGTTTTGACTCACTGTTTTTCGGTGGTTTTGACTCACTGTTTTTCGGTGGTTTTGACTCACTGTTTTGGGTGATTTTGACTCACTGTTTAGGTGGTTTTGACTCATTATTTTGGGTGGTTTTGACTCACTTTCTTAGGTGGTTGTGACTCACTGTTTTGGGTGGTTTTGACTCACTGTTTTGGGTGGTTTTGACTCACTGTATTGTTTGATTTTGACTCACTGTTTTGAGTGGTTTTGACTCAATTTCTTGGGAGGTTTTGACTCTGTGTTTTGGGTGGAAAGTCATGCATGTTATGGCCGTGCTGGGAGGGTCCGGTAAATGAAAAAATATATAAAAGGGCGATATTATGCAACATTTCAGCGTCGACGGTCACAGAAAACCTGCACCAGAACTACTCATCCTCCACCAGTTTGTCTGCTGACGATGCTGTAAAACCTCACCGCCAGCCAGCTTCATTGGCCGTATTAAGCTACCAACACAAAAAAGTAGCAATATCATCAGCCTCAATACTGCTATTTCATTGGTAGTGAAAATTCCAAGTATCCAATCAACGTTCAGAAAACACAGTGATAAGGATGTAGTGGCCGCCACAGCCAATGAAAACTAAACAGATACATAGAGGCTCCGGGCAGTGGCATTGTGACCAGGTGATGTCTCTATGTGTATTTAACCAAACATTTTAAATTTAACTCTTTTACTACCATAAAGTAAATCATTTTTGTATTCGAGAATGATCCTGTATATTATGTTAAGTTTAGAAAAAATTATTATTGTCTAAAATCTATAAGTGTTATGGGTTCAGAAATGTTAGCTTTAGATATGGGTACAGATACAACAAATTACATGGGCTTTTATCTAAACACATCAACTATTAGCGTCAGTCCCTAGCGTCATTCCCCAAATTATTACACATTTTTGTAGATTCAATGAGATATTTATGCGTCTACATAATGTTAGTGATACACAATTGAAAAAACATACATTTAGGACATAATGTGTTAATGTGGTGTGTAGCTCAAAGATACACAGGCCAGGTAAGTCTTATAGTTGATTACAGTGAAACAGATTTATTGTGAATATATTAGTACTCCTCACTCAGGTGCTCCTCACGTCACTGAGACAAACTAACCTAACCTAACCTAACCTAACCTAACCTAACCTAACCTAACCTAACCTAACCTAGCCTAACCTAACATAACATAAGTTAACCTAACATAACCTGAGCTAGAATAACCATCTACATTTTATCTATTTTAGTTAAAGTATCAATGTTTTAGTGAAATTATAATGTTAACAAGATCATAATTCTAAAATTATATATAAGCAATATACAGTAATTATATCTTATTATGTCCAGAGGTTACTTATTCAACCGTGAAAGGCTTAACATACTCTCTCTCTCTCTCTCTCTCTCTCTCTCTCTCTCTCTCTCTCTCTCTCTCTCTCTCATCGGTAAGTAAAAATAAATAAATACACAATCACGAGAACAACTAACAATGCACCGCTCACAGTTAATGGAACGTGTTTTAAGAACGTCAAACATTTATCAACTTATCCAAGGAGGAAACAGCCAACTATGGTGTCTTTAAGGCTCAACTTACTGAAACAAGATGACCAATTGGATGTCTGACGCTGTCCAATGGTTCTTTATGTCTTAATACTTTTAATGAAGTGTTTTCTTACTAACGACTTAATGGACATAAACAATGTTATAAAAATGAAAACGCTGAGGTCGGGACACATACTGACGTCTGGAGGGAGAACAACACAGCGACACTATACACACTGATGTATCTACAACTATTATGACACCCTATACACTGATGTATCTACAACTATTATGACACTAAACACACTGATGCATCTACAACTATGACACTATATACTGATGTATCTACAACTATTAGGACACTATACACACTGATGTATCTACGACTATTATGACACTATACACACTGATGTATCTACAACTATTATGACACTATACACACTGATGTATCTACAACTATTATGACAATATACACACTGATGTATCTACAACTATTATGACAATATACACACTGATGTATCTACAACTATTATGACACTATATACTGATGTATCTACAACTATTGTGACACTATACACTGATGCATCTACAACTATTATGACACTATACACACTGATGTATCTACAACTATTATGACACTATATACTGATGTATCTACAACTATTGTGACACTATACACTGATGCATCTACAACTATTATGACACTATACACACTGATGTATCTCCAACTTTTATGACACTATACACTGATGTATCTACAACTATTGTGACACTATACACTCTGATGTATCTACAACTATTATGACACTATACACACTGATGTACCCACAACTATTATGACACCCTATACACTGATGTATCTACAACTATTATGACACTATATACTGATGTATCTACAACTATTATGACATTATACACTCTGATGTATCTACAACTATTATGGGACTATACACACTAATTTACCTACAACTATTATGACACTATACACTCTGATGTATCTACAACTATTATGACACTATATACACTGATGTCTCTACAACTATTATGGGACTATACACACTAATTTATCTACAACTATTATGACACTATACACTCTGATGTATCTACAACTATTATGACACTATACACACTGATGTATCTACAACTATTATGACACTATACACACTGATGTATCTACAACTATTATGACACTGTACACTCAGATGTATCTACAACTATTATGACACTGTACACACTGATGTATCTACAACTATTATGACACTATACACACTGTTATATCTACAACTATTATGAAACTCCATACACTGAAGTTTCTCCAACTATTGTGACACTATACACACTGATGTATCTACAACTATTATGACACTATACACACTGATGTATCTACAACTATTATGACACTATACACACTGATATATCTACAACTATTATGACACTATACACACGGAAAGTATCTACAACCATTATGACACTATACACACTGATGTATCTACAACTATTATACTTCATACTCCACGTTTATTCCAACAGTTTACAGTGGAACTCACAACTGCGTATGATAACTTTTTCTATTTGTTTCATAGTTTTCTCAATTATCATATTTTCTATCGTTAACAAATATGTCACAATATTACCTGTTGAGTTTAGGTATATGAAATAATCGTATTGTTTCAAAGGTATACAACAGGTATTTGTTTCCCGTCAGTATTTGTTTACAGACATTACCACATATAACTGATACAAGGCAGCCATTATACACCCATAAAAACTTGCACTCAGGCAGACTGTTTGATGTGTCGCTCCCAAACACTGAAATACTTCCAGTGTTATGGTTAAGACTGTGGCCACGCCGCCTGAAAATGGACAATTATGACCATGTTAACTGTAACTGAAAGTGTATTCCTCTGTAAAGGTAAATAATAACTGTGTCAACAAAAGGAGTTTAAATGAAAATTTAAATACATTATAAAGCCAACTACCCAGAGAGCCTTTCTTTAAGGTTAAATGATGAACTAATTCGATGAATGGACGGACGCAAATATTACTTCATCTAAGTGGTTTAATACCTGTTAGGATTTTCGTTTATACTTAGGACCGTCAGGTATAAGTATTCTTAGGGAGTTTATATTACATCAGTCTTTTGTTTTCTCAAAAGCAAACAAATAATCACTTTAAACAGTTCATCGTCAACGGCGTAAAGGTGTTGAGGCAAAAAGCTGGAAGAGTTAGTGACAAAAGTTTGATGTGAAGTCAGTAATTTTGTTAAGTGTCAAAATGTTCGGTTAACACTCCCTTCCTCCGTCCCCTTGATGACTGGCCTAACTACTAACACATTAACATCCTTGTACCACACTCTCCTCCTACACGTGTGCTGCACAAATTGTTCATCCGCCCGTGTCCGTCATTGTACGGATTTAATACGCGGGATGGACGTCCGTGTCTCACATAACGTGCATAATTTACTGTGACTGATTCATACAGCATCAGACAGACAGCACCAACCCTGTAATTAATATGTTGTCGATGAATTGTATTCTACTCCAAATTTGCAAGGTGGCGGAATGGTTATCGAACTGAACAGGCAGTCCAGTCGTCTTCAGTTTGAATTTCCATTTAGGAGGCGATACATAGTTCATTTCCAGTGTGAGAAGTGTAGCACGATCCTCACCGACTTATAGACACCACAAAGGTTCACAAATATCTAGACAGCGGTAAAGATGCTTACTGCACATACTGTCTCTTTATCATCCAGCAAATATGGTACCAGACCCGTAAGACATACACCCTAGGTTAACGCTTATGAACTGTCGGGAGCTACACTACAACTTTTCAGATATACGTAGCGACATTGGTATATACCTTTATAACATATTAAATAACTGAATGACAGAACACATCGAATGACATTCTAAAATAACTGTTCGTTCATGCTAACAGAAATGATTGACATGAGTTATGAAATTGACAGACGTGAACAATAAACCGACAGTCTGCATATAGTTTGAGAATGTAACAATTGGATAATGAAATGCCAACATAAAATTTTGAGAAACAGATAATAAATTGACAAACAACATAACAACTATCATACCCCTTGGTGCATATTACACAGGGGACGGTCATTTTACACAGAGGGGTTGACCACCCAAAACCATGAAACATCAATCGAAACAGTGGTATTTACCGGAGATTCAGTGAAACAATGAATACGAGGTGTCTTGGTGTACTATCTGTAGATCGGTATCAGTCCCGAGACACCCACTCGAGGAGTACAATACATAGTAAGTCTGGCACACTTCGGAAGCACCCTGCTATGCCTCGCAGACGATATCGCCGGGTGTCAGACGAAGATCGTAATGAATAATTACTCGATATGAAGCTGGAGAGGATTTTCTGGACACTGCTCCCGAGCTACGAATTCCAAGAACCACAGCATATGAAATAATTCACAAGTTTGTGGAGACAGGAGAAAGACGGGAACTACATGGAGGAGGAAGACGACCACCTGTGCTGGATGACGAGGCGAAGGACTTTTTGGTGATGCTTTTTGAGGCTACACCAAAGATCGCCATTACAGAGCTTAACCATACACTTCGGCAAACATTTCCAGGCAAGCCACATGTATGCAACATGACTGTTTCTAGGGCTTTGGATGGCGCGCTTATAACCCTGAAACAGGTACACAATGTACCGGCTAACCGCAATTCAGAGGACGTGAAAGCCGCTCGTGTAGCGTTTGCTCAGTATGAGGATGGCATTCATCAACATCGTGTGTACGTAGATGAAACAGGCTACAACCTGTATACGTGTAGGACCTACGGCCGGGCTCTATGGGGACAACGCGTCAACAGGATCGTTGCAGGACAGCGTGGCAGTAACGTGACATTACATTGATAGCATCTATCTACAATTTGGCAAGCCTATTCTATTATGAAATTCATGTAACATCTGTGACTAAGGAAGTATTAAAAAATTTCATGACCTCGCTGGAGTCTGTGCTAGGTCCTGAGGCTAGTGTGATTTTAATGGATAATGCACCTTGTCATGCAGGAATTGAACAGGAATTTGAGGATCGTGTCATCAAGAAACTTCCTCCACACTCACTTTTCCTAAATCCTATTGAGAATTGCTTCTCAGTACTGAAAGCCTCTGTGAAACAACTGAACATCATAGCTGATCGTTGAGATGCACGTGCTGCACGTCGACATGGGGTCACCTTAGGGATGTATCGAGAGAGACTTCTCCAACAGGTACTGAGGACAACAGTCCCCAGTATTGATGCTACCCTTTGTTCAGCAAGCTACCAGCACTCTCGGACATACTTACGGAAGTGTATTGCACGAGAGGACATCTGGGATTGAAATCATCATTGCTAATGATCCGTCTGCAGCTTTGTAATATAAAAGGACATGGGTTTTGATGAATTAATTAATTGTTGAGTTTCTGTATATATCGTTTATAAACATGCACTACTGTATATGCCATTCAAAGCTTATGTTAATTGTCAAATACGTGTGTAAAACTATCCAATCTTTTATTATCATTGTCAATATCCTTAGTGCTTCGTCAATAATTTTGTGAGTATCTCATCTGTTAAACTATTTTGTTACTTGTCAATTCATTACAAGGGGATGTCAAAGGATGAGATATAACGTCAAAGCCATAGGTGAACTGTCTTTTATTTGGTTGAACTGTTCGAACTGTTATGTGACAAGGTGTATGTCTAACGCTCAGGTATTTTCATTTGTTCTCCATAAATAATGTACTGAGAAATAATTTGCATTTACACTGTTATTAGAAGTCAACAGGTAAGATACTCGTAGACATTATCCTCACCAGAAACTTTTCGTCCACTACAAAACTGTTAATGTTCCCTTCACCTTGTACTAAATAATGATACAAAGTTAACCGTAATAAATCATGACAAATTAAGTGTAGAGGAGCAACATAACACAGACAGCAACTCTTGCACTTGTTCTTCCTCACATAACCCAGTGAGAAGTTGCCCTCCCGCCCTCGTGTAACAAGAGGTGTATGGTGTTGTGCCTGACCCACAGTGCTCACGCACACACACATGTACACACATGCACATGTAGACTTGTGAACTGTAAGGCCGGTGAGGAGTGGGACTTGCCAGTAGACCGTCCCATTTAAAAGTGATTTGCTTGTAATTAGATAGAGTCCCATTGTGATCAACATGACGCTGGAGACTGTAGATAACACTGGGGAACAAAATTCAACTTTTTGTCAGTTGCATACATTTTGAAACCTGTTTCTGGGTAAATTGAGGTCACTGATTTCAAATATGGCACAGGTTTTTTTCTATCGGGTCTAGTTTTGTTGCGGTGAGTTACCTACCATTTATTACTATATATAGTTAGACTACCATATACTACTGCTAAAAATCTAAACCAGCACACAGAGAGGAATTACCAAACACGTAGAATTAATTTTTAATTACTTTTATTTACCTTGACAAGCATATTTTGGATTCATCAGTTGCTTTTGTGAACTATGCCAGATTTATTCAGGCACAAACTTGCGTTTAATGGACTGTCTTGAATATCGCCTCTCAGTGCAGTCTCGCTGAATGCTCCAGCAATAGTCCGCCATCATGTGGATGTCCCAGCGACCTTGATAACTGTCTTCCATGACTTTGATATCCTGGTGAAAGCGTTCACCTTGCTCATCACTCACGTCCCCCAAGTTTGCCGGAAACAGTTCAAGATGACTGTTCAGGAAATGCATCTTAATGCTTATGTTGCAACCTAACACATGGAAACTTTCCATCAAAGATTCAACGAGCTTTTTATAGTCCTCTGATTTCCTGTTTCCAAGAAAGTTCCTTACAACAGAAACGAATGCTCCCCATGCATTTCTCTCAACATCAGTCATGGATTGAGTGAAGGCTTGGTCTTTAATCAGCGTCCTAATTTGAGGGCCGTCGAAAATACCTGCTTTGAGTTTTTCTAGCGTTAAACCAGGGAACACTTCACACAGATACTTAAAACAGTCACTGTCAGTATCGAGCGCCTTGACAAACTGTTTCATAAGGCCCAGCTTGATGTGAAGGGGCGGGAAAACAATTTTTTCACGTTCCACTAGGGGTTCATAAATGATGTTCTTTTCCCCAACATTGAGGCTTTCCCTAACTGGCCATTCCTTCTGAATCCAGTGTCTGTCTTTGGCTCTGCTGTCCCAGAGGCAGATAAAGCAAGGAAATTTTGTATACCCACCTTGCTGTCCTAACAAAAAATTGACCATTTTTAGATCAACACAGATGATCCATTTGTGTTCTTCATATTTGAGTAGCTCCAAAACCGTTTTGATGTGTTCATATTTTTCTTTCAGGTGTACTGAGTGTCCTATGGGTATTGCGCCAAAGATGTTGCCTATATGTAATAAAACACACTTCAGACTCCGCTTAGAGCTATCTATAAAGAGGCGCCACTCTTTCGGATCATAACCTGGAGCTCCCATCGCGGTGACTAATCCAGAAATAAAATAATAATGCACACACAAATCTATATTTGACGCACTGATGTAATTAAGAATTATATTTGATGAATGTAAACTAATATGCTCATTACCTCCCTTTGCTATTTTCAGAATCTGTGACCTGATATGTAAATTGCCGCGTAGCATCAAACCTAGACCTGATCTGCACAAACGAATGCCATTTTCAGAATTTGTGACCTCAAATCTACCAGAATCAAGTGTCAGAACTCATGCAACCGAAAGTGTGTTCCCCAGTGATTAATGCCTACCTTGGTTTCACGTCTTCCATAAAAGATGTATTTGCAGACCCAGTCTACAGCTGTACAGAGAAATAGGCTGGCCCGTGATCTAGTACAAAGGAGGTCCCAGTGTTAGTCGCTCTAGAACTGAGGTGGTCTCAGTGTTAGGCAAGCTAGTACTGAAGTGTTTCCAGTGATAAATGTGTACTGTATAGGGTCCAGCTCAAGACTAACTAAGGGTCCAACGTTTGCCACGCCCGGAGAGAGTAATTCCTACAATCGCCACTAGAGTGATCCATGAGTCAAGCTTCTAGAAGGTTCTCGAAGTGGAAGTCGTCACCTCCGTGGAATCCGTGGTGTTGACAAACTGTTTTATAAATAACCGGCTGGAACTGATCTCGTTGACCCATGAATCATTCTAAACTGGCGGTGTCATTCTCTATATTAATTAGCTAATTAGATATAATACCTGAGGCATTGTAAATGTATGCAATTACCAAATACGAGCAATCAAGTCCGTGTTCAAAGAATTACCTACTACTCAGTGGGAGGGTTGCATCATAGTGCGACATTCAGCTTAGTCATAACACCTGTGCGACTGAAGCCGGGTGTTATGTCTTACACCAAGCGATATAACCTAAGACCAACCTCTACCCTCTACAGGTCATTGAATAATGAATCTACATAATTATACATCCATGGTTGTAAGTTATCAATTACTTACTCTAAATTATTCTGGTTACACACACACACTCTCTCATCCACCCTCCCACACTCTCACCCACCATCTCCCACACTCTCACCCACCATCTCACACACACTCACCCACCCCTCCCACCCACACACTCTCACCCTCTCACACCACACAAACACACACACACACAAACACACACATACATACATACATACACACACACACACGCATATACATAACAGTATTTACAAATAGGATTCATTATTATTTCTAAATGTTCTTGAGACATCATAATACATGTACTAAGCCTCGCAACGCCGCGGGTCAGTTTGTTCCAATGAGTGACAATTTTTTTCCAGTAATTGATTTACAGAAGGCGTGCTGCCGTGCCCTGCCGTGCCCGACCCACTATACATTCTCGGTGTGTTATTGATGTCATCTTCAATACCCTGACTTACTCTACGACTCCCGCTACCAGGTGAAATTGTCCATGTTTGTATTGCAGTCATTTGTAGTAATAGATGTACGATATATTGGTTAAATATTATGAGGAAGAATATCAGTGTTTACTTATTAATTGTTTTACCTATATTTTTTAGTTATTATTATTAATATTATTACTACAACTTATTACTATTATGATCGTTATTATCATTGTTTTTGTTATTATCGCTATTTCTATCATTAGTTGCAATAGTATTGTAATTTCTTCTCTAATATCACTGGTTGACTGAGGTCATGAGGGACTCTTATGACCTCTGATTACACCCAGATTAATCGGAGGATAATGAGTCAATGTCAGACTTAATAAAAGGACACGTTCACCGTCTTGAGAAGAGAGAACTTTATGGTAAGATGATCAAACATGAATTACAGTCCATCTGTATTGACTCTGTAGTGGTGTACACAGCTAACTACGGTTGTGAAAGTCAGTATATTTTACATTATCAAGTTATCACACACCTACAATAGAATATTGTCCATGACATGTTAGGTGAAGGCAGGAAAGTAACTAATAAGAAGAGGGATAAACCTCACCAGGTAGTAGGTAATAGGCAGCTACCAAACAGGGAGGTACTACCGCCTGGGAAGATATTGGAAGCATAATGTATTGTTTAATGGCAGACCCTGCTGCCATACGGCATCACAAAAATTGTGACCTACTCTCAGGTTGCTGACCTGACATTCAGCCTCATTTACATACAATTGCAGGGTTTCAATTGTTTCTCTTACTTTGACAACACAACTTACATATATCGTTTCTCACTATTGATCTTTTTTTGTGGCCTTTCATTATTAATATTATTAATATTATTATTATTATTATTATATATTCGCCCCAGGCCCTTATGTGGGTCATTGACCTGTACCCTGGTGGACTAGTCCTGTAAAAAAAAAATAAAAAAAATAATAAAAAACAAGGTCCTTGCTGAAATGAATATGTTGATAGCGTCCATAATAATACAGAATAAGAATCACTGTAAATGTAGCGTTAAGTTGTCACATGTCTGGACTCTTGACTATGCAGTACACGGCAGACAAAAGGCAACTTAAAACAGTAACTGAGAGCAGACACAAACTGGTTGATGGCATGTCGTATCAGTTATGGAGGGAACATTAACTCCAGGGATCAAGTCCAGGATTCACTGCCCTTAAACGCCAAAGGTTGTGTGGGTGGGCGGATATTGGTGCCATGTCGGGTAATACTACACTGAGCCAGAATCATGAACCACACCATAGATGATATTACGGCTTTAAACATGAGTGCATATGGATGTTTGCCATACAAATATAAAGAAATTAAAAACATTTATAACAGTAATACATTTGGACGTGATGAATCGTCTGGAGCTGACAAATTATACTTCAGTCAGTCAGTCATTTATCCTGAACATAATTTGTTCATAATTAAAGGGACAGATTTATTTATTAAAGCTAACTCAGGAAGCATTTGTTGTTCCATAATTTACCTTGTCTCTCTACGCTCGTCCATTATATAATAAGTCACCGTAAGGTATTATTCAGCTGCGTATAATGAATCACAACCTCATTTGGGGCCAGTTGATCGAGAGTAAAGATCGTTGTTGTTAAAGACATCATATTACCAACACTAACTCGTCCCGCGGCAGGACAGTCCTTACACAGTAGCTTCACTTCAGATATAATAGGATCACATTTACCATAATTCTCAATGCAGGGAAACAATCTTTATCAATCTTATATGTCTTACTTTTATGATTGTAAGATTATTTAGATATAAAATAATTTTAAGTGAAATATTAGAAGTGTGATGATGTAGGAAGCTGGATCACGAACCACAGCATCTTATCATACACCGCGGACGTCACTGGCATCATACAATGGTAATAGTATTCATAACATTATCAATTGACCTGAGTATTTTAATTATAAATACATACACATTATTGTACTTCATTATTATGTTGCTGGTGTAGTTTACTGAGTCGCTGAGCATATTAAGAGACACTACTACACAGTGCTCAGTCTGTCTTTAATGCACACCACACAGTATTCAGTCTCTCCTCAACCACCACACAGTATTCAGTCTCTCCTCAACCACCACACAGTATTCAGTCTCTCCTCAACCACCACACAGTATTCAGTCTCTCCTCAACCACCACACAGTATTCAGTCTCTCCTCACCATCACCACACAGTAATCAGTCTCTCCTCACCACCACCACACAGTAATCAGTCTCTCCTCACCATCACCACACAGTAATCAGTCTCTCCTCACCATCACCACACAGTAATCAGTCTCTCCTCACCATCACCACACAGTAATCAGTCTCTCCTCATCACCACCAAGCGATGTTCAGAGTCTCCTCCACCACACAGTATTCAGTCTCTCCTCACCACCACCACACAGTATTCAGTCTCTCCTCAACCACCACACAGTATTCAGTCTCTCCTCACCATCACCACACAGTAATCAGTCTCTCCTCACCACCACCACACAGTATTCAGTCTCTCCTCACCATCACCACACAGTAATCAGTCTCTCCTCACCACCACCACACAGTAATCAGTCTCTCCTCACCATCACCACACAGTAATCAGTCTCTCCTCACCACCACCACACAGTATTCAGTCTCTCCTCACCATCACCACACAGTAATCAGTCTCTCCTCACCACCACCACACAGTAATCAGTCTCTCCTCACCACCACCACACAGTAATCAGTCTCTCCTCACCATCACCACACAGTAATCAGTCTCTCCTCACCACCACCACACAGTATTCAGTCTCTCCTCACCATCACCACACAGTAATCAGTCTCTCCTCACCACCACCACACAGTAATCAGTCTCTCCTCACCACCACCACACAGTATTCAGTCTCTCCTCACCACCACCACACAGTATTCAGTCTCTCCTCACCATCACCACACAGTATTCAGTCTCTCCTCACCATCACCACACAGTAATCAGTCTCTCCTCACCACCACCAAGCGATGTTCAGAGTCTCCTCCACCACACAGTATTCAGTCTCTCCTCACCACCACCACACAGTAATCAGTCTCTCCTCACCACCACCACACAGTAATCAGTCTCTCCTCACCATCACCACACAGTAATCAGTCTCTCCTCACCACCACCACCACACAGTATTCAGTCTCTCCTCACCATCACCACACAGTAATCAGTCTCTCCTCACCACCACCACACAGTAATCAGTCTCTCCTCACCACCACCACACAGTATTCAGTCTCTCCTCACCATCACCACACAGTAATCAGTCTCTCCTCACCACCACCAAGCGATGTTCAGAGTCTCCTCCACCACACAGTATTCAGTCTCTCCTCCTCCACCACACAGTATTCAGTCTCTCCTCACCATCACCACACAGTAATCAGTCTCTCCTCACCACCACCAAGCGATGTTCAGTCTCCTCCACCACACAGTATTCAGTCTCCGCATCACCACCAAGTGATGTTCAGTCTCATCCGCCGAACAATGTTCACTTATTTGAACACATATAAACAGATTTTGATACATTTGGGAAGTGTATCTTACCCACGGTACAAGTTTTCACGTCATCTAGGGTTTGTAATAAAAACATACAACCTAAAAGCAAAAGATTTATTCATAAAAACGTAAAAATATCAAAGTACTTATAACACAAACAATAAACGTTGTCATATTTCATTGAAAATTATATTTCACAATAAAACTCAACACCACGAGACCAACACAGACATGGGAAGTATAATCTAAAATGAAGATGAACTTCAGTCACGGTCTCCTCCGCTTCTCACAACTGGGGGTAGAAGCTGGCCTTGTAGTAGCCCCTGACGTTGTAGCCTTCATGGTCGTATATCGAGTAAGGACTCCCACAGCTGAACCAGTCATTATCCCCGCTGTTAAAGTCGTCACCACCAAAAGGCAGATAAACAAGGTTACGGCCGCCTTTGTTGTTGTGAATCTTGTGTCTGTACGTTCATGTTTTATTGATTCTTAATTGTTTAAGTCAGAGATTTTCCCCGGCATCCATTACTACGATAGCTGTAGGTCGCCTTAGTATTGTAAGGTTTTCCTGTAGCGTGATCACCATCGAAACTGTTGACCCCTGAACCACCAGTAAAACTATTTAGAGGATAACGCACCTGAGGCACCTAACTCTGGTTGACATCTTCTTAAACAAACAGGAGACAGGAACGTCGATTTTAGCTACATAATTTCCGTATGCAAACTTCTGAAAATGAGAAGTATGTTCCTGAAGGTTGTAATTCTCGTGCTTCTCTTGAAAGAGGCGCTGAGGATCGTCCTTGTTGTGTTGAACATAGTCTTTGAGTTCGTTGATTTCCAGTGGAGTTTTAAGGCCGAAACACTGACGCTTTGTAGAATTCCCTTGACACGTTTCACTGTTGCTGTCTTGAGGACTACGGCTGTTCACGTCACTCTCCTCTCCCTGACACCAAAGTTCCCCAATTTTTTAACAAAGATATTTTTGCTTTCCATACTGATAGGTTGGTGAGGCCATGGTTAGTGACGGCGACTACTACACTGGCGCCGGCGTGTACACGTGGACCTGCGGCCAGAAACTGACTAAGGGAAGTATGAAGTGTCCCTTAAAATAGTCGCCAGCACTGGCCTGTGTACCTGAGCCTGGGTAACCACAACTAATAATACTTTCCATTGTGGAGTGTCTTGTGAAACTTAATGCTTAACTAATATATAGATATTTGTATTATATGAAGGAATGAGATGTGAATTACATAAAGAAAAAGTTCAACTGTTAAAGAAAATAACAAATATGTTATTGTGTGAACGGTAACAAGAAGTTCCTCAGTTACCTGAAGTGACGTCACCAGACCTACCAAGTAGACAGTGACCTTGTTAACACTAATTGCTAAAAGGTTTAAGATTTTAAGTTAATATTACACCGTCCATATTTTATCTATAAATAAATTTATAAATTAACTCAAAATCACTAGTTAAATTATTCCATCTTATATAGCGTTAAGGATGTAGACGTAGAACTGTCAGTGGATTATGACGGCTGAGGAAAAGACGTAAAGGAGGCGCAGGAGGTTGTGCTGTGTTGACATGATCTAAGCGACAGCCTCGGTTACACCTGAGGGTCAACCGTGGGGAGGGGAGACACCTGATTAGACTGGATGACGTGACTACAACAAGTAACTTGACCTGAAGGTATAGCATTATAAGGGGAACCATAAACATCTTTAGTGTTCAGTTGTTTAATACAATCAGCTAACGTTTGGGAACATGACTGTGTCCATCCTCAGAGCAGAGCCTAAAGAGACAAAGTTCTACAGTTACATGTGTAGGAATAAGAATAAAACAAAAAATATTAAAAACAATGCATCAAGAAATTCAAAGTTTGGATGAATTACAAAGTTGGTGGGCGTGGCTACGAACGGAGGAGCGAGGAGACTGGATGATTCCAGTAAGACTTTATTAAAAACAATTTCACAGAGGGTGGCCATCAAATCACTATCAATTCCAATGAAATAATAATAATTTTGAATTTATCATGAAGGGGAATGATTGATGATGAATATACGTTAATATTAGTCAATAGTAGCTGATGCAAGACGATCCGCAGTACTCTCTCTCTCTCTCTCTCTCTCTCTCTCTCTCTCTCTCTCTCTCTCTCTTCCTCCCCTACCCCATCCTTGACGTCCAATACCCAGCAGCCTCTTCCAACACTGTCACTCCTCATCTGATAACTCCCTCGTTCCCTCCAGCAATATCAGACTCCCCAACTCTCCCGTCAACAAGCGGCGTTCCACGTTTTCAAGAAAGATAAATATAAGCATGATAGACTTATAGTAGAGTAGCTGACACAGGATACAATGAAGATAAATATAAGCATGATAGACTGATAGTTGAGTAGCTGACACAGGATACAATAAAGATAAATATAAGCATGATAGACTTATAGTAGAGTAGCTGACACAGGATACAATAAAAATAAACTAGTTGGGTTTAGAACAGAAGTATATGTGTGTGAGTTATATATCCTATAAGAACGGCATGAAAATTATTCCAGATTAGTTAAAATTTGTGTTATAGGATCATTAAAGTCAAGGAAAATATTATATATACAGACCGGACTTAAAGGATTGGGACCTCAAGAATTTTGTCACTTCTTCATGAATAAACCGAGACTTTAACCTCTAGGATATTTAAACAAAAACTATTTTATCGACGATATTTTGTGAACTGTTGCGTTTTCTGTTCTGCTACCTCAACTTCACCCAATCCTAGATATTCTATTTTTGACTCAACCGCGACGTGTATCGGTGAAAGCAAAACTCAAAGTATAGTTTTTTCTGACGTCGACTATAATAGCTTCCGGGTCAATGTTTATTATTTAAGTCAGTTACGGTAACTGACCTTTTATTCCTGTGTTTTTGGCCATAAGCAACTGAAACCATCTGGCAACCCTGCAGTTACCCAACAACCCACAATTGAGAGATATCTGTTGCCCCACTTGTTTATTGTGTTCGTCATGTCTCGTGCAGAAGCTTCGTGTCTCTCTCTCTCTCTCTCTCTCTCTCTCTCTCTGCTTGAAATTCACTATTTTACGGTACGAAAATTATATATATTTCATCATAACGAATGTGTATAAAGAACTTATACAGCGAATTTATTGCGCGTTCTTGTGTATTATATCAGAAGCACTAAACAGGTACTAATATGTAACACTGTCTTACGCTGGTGTGGCGGCCGCTGACCTGCCGTCACAACTCACAGTAGGAGCCGTCCTCATCGTCTTACCTCTGGGTCACAGCCTCACTTCTAATGGACACAGATATGGACTCCTATAAAATAAAACTTCCAGCACAGACTCTGAGTTGAACATCTAGTCGTTACATACAAGTCTTACTAAAAATAAAAATAAAAAACGAGGGCATTCTTTGTATAAAAAAAATATTTATCTACTCGTGACTGGTTGTAAAATATAAAAGTAAAACTAAAATAAAATTAAAAACAGAATAATTTATCAAAAAACTCGAAAAGTACATAAAATAATCTCGGGATAAAGATTAACACGATTATAAACATCTTTCCTCTCCCCTGGACAGTTGTTGTGTTCTGTGAGTAAACTTGGATGGCTGGAGGAGGACCACAGTAGGAGGGACAGACGCAGTTCACTATGCTCCCTGCACACACACAGCTGAGGCATAAAACACTCCAGGTGCAGTCATGGGCCGCAGAGACCAGCTATAAAAAAACATAGAGCGTAATGTATATATTTCCTCCTGCCCTCAACCCCGTCATATAGATTGGCCTGGGAGTATAGAAGGTCGTATCTGCTGCACTTTATAGCCAGTGTGTAGTAACGGAGACGGGGAATATCTTAACTGTGTGTAGTAACGGAGACGGGGAATATCTTAGCTGTGTGTAGTAACGGAGACGGGGAATATCTTAACTGTGTGTAGTAACGGGGACGGGGAATATCTATCTTAACTGTGTGTAGTAACGGGGACGGGGAATATCTTAACTGTGTGTAGTAACGGGGACGGGGAATATCTTAACTGTGTGTAGTGACGGGGACGGGGAATATCTTAACTGTGTGTAGTGACGGGGACGGGGAATATCTTAACTGTGTGTAGTAACGGGGACGGGGAATATCTTAACTGTGTGTAGTGACGGAGACGGGGAATATCTTACTTCTGAACTATGTTCTTCCACTAGGTCAGTATATCTTTCTATAAAATAAAATAAAATAAAATAACTCCATTGATAAAAAAATTATCGATACATAAAATAACAATAATATTACTGTCACTATCACGAGAGGCAATACAAAAGAAAATATACACAAATTACCGTAAATATTACTTATATAATAATGAGTAACAGAAACAAAATATTTTACCTTTGGAAGACTGTGCGGTACATGTCTTTGTAAAATATATAGGACTTACGTTCTACAACAATGCTATCAATCCCGTAGGAATAACTAATACACTAAATGAACCAGTATACTATATATATCTTTTAATAGTTAATTGTTCATACTTATTGTATAATTTCACTTACATTATGCAGTTAGCATCGAATTCTAGGAATAACATTCTTCTTTTACGTAAGGAAGTCCGTAATAAGGTGAATAATGTCGTTTTGTCGTGTTCGAATAATGAAAAATAACGATATGAGAAAATGTGAAGTCTTAGACGGCGTCGGAAACGTCTACGAGCTTTGCGAGAATAAATGTGGAAAAATAACGTTGATCTTCCTACACACAATAATTCTCCCACAAAGATGAAATGTGTCTATGAAGATTTTAAACCCTTGTGCAATACAATGTTGACAGCACCGAAAATGACACTCACACAAATAGATGCAACAATCAGCGTGATTAGCTTAACATTTTATTATCTCTGTATTGTATAAGTTGGGAAAATATTCTAATAAAATCTAGACTTGTGTGAGAGGGTTAGTATGTTCATGCTCTTTGGGCCCAGCCTCGGGGTTCCTCAGGCGAGCTTCTGTACCCATTATATTCATTGTAAACGTTTACCTGCAGGACTATTGGAGCTGGTACACCATCCCTGCTCTTTGTACCTTTCCCTTTGATCTTTCTCACTCGGGGTCAACCCTTTGTGAACCAAGATGAAATTCTCAAAAACGAATCCAGCGCTTACCTGTGCCACTCCAGATAAGATTACAAACCTCTTGTTGGTCTCCCGGGGAAATCTTTTAGTCTAACGAGAAGACCCTTTTTCCCAGTAGGCTGGAGGGCATTTATTGCCATTGCTTTAAGTTATCATTGATTGTGTAAGTTTAAAACCCAAATAACTAATAAGACGAGAAACGCCACTATCTTGACTATCAATAAACTGAATCACTTAACCTTAAATCTCGGTATTTTTAGGGATGGGTTGCTTAGGACCATTCAGGAGGAGGACTTGAAGTCTATATATCAGTAATTGCTTGTAAATAATCTATAGTATAACTAGCGACCTCTATAGCAGTTCTTGCCTCGTCATTAACACAACCTTTGTCTGTAGGTCCGGGTTTGTGAAATCATGTTAAGTGCTCGCTGACACTAAACGTTGTGTACCTCTTGCCTTCGATTCAAAGTGTCACTGTGAACATATATTTATCATTAATCACGCCCCTCCGACCTCAGCGTTTTACATTTTTCTAACTTTGTTTATGTCCATTAAGTCGTTAGTAAGAAAACACTTCATTAAAAGTATTAAGACATAAAGAACCATTGGACAGCGTCAGACATCCAATTTGTCATCTTGTTTCAGTAAGTTGAGCCTTAAAGACACCATAGTTGGCTGTTTCCTCCTTGGATAAGTTGATAAATGTTTGACGTTCTTAAAACACGTTCCATTAACTGTGAGCGGTGCATTGTTAGTTGTTCTCGTGATTTTGCATTTATTTATTTTTAATGACCTATTTAAATTTGACAGAGTAGGAAGGAGAGGTGGCGGTGTAGCAGTGTATATCAGGGTGTCATTAAAAAGCTGCAATAAATCAAACATTAAAACAAATAGCGACAATGAAAGTATTTGGGTAGAGATTGGTGAGGGCAGTGAATCCGTAGTCATTGGTGTTATATATAGACCACCTAATTTGAGTAGGAACGATGGTAAATTGCTATGGGAGGAAATAAAGAAGGCATCTAATAGAAACAATGTATGTATTCTAGGCGATTTCAACTTTTCAGGCATAGATTGGAAAAATCAACTTAGTGATAATAAATCTGAAGATTTTCTAGAAGCAGTACAAGATAGTTTTTTATATCAATTCATAAACTCGCCTACTAGAGGAAATAATATCCTCGATTTAGTTCTCAGTAATAATGAAAATCTAGTAAAAGATGTTGGGATTGGAGACGAACTAGGAAACAGTGATCATAAAGCCATATATTTTAACATAATATGGGATGGCAGGAAGAGGGAAAATTCGGCCTTGATCCCGGATTTTAGGAAGGCTAATTACGGTAGCTTAAGGAGAGACCTAAGGGATGACCCTATGGTCAAAAGATTAATCCCCCCCACACCTCCGGAAACTGTCAACTTAGGACGGGATAACCCCGAATTTATTTTAGCAGCTACTTATGAACAATTTACTGCGACAATCAATAATGCTCAAAATAAACACATCCCTAAAAGAAAATTCAGATCGATACGGAACCAACCAAAATGGATGAATAATAGACTCTTAGATCTTCTAGGGAAAAAGAAAGGAGTATATAGAAAAGTTAAGAAAGGCGAAAATCACTTACTTGGTTACTATCAGAACCTAACAAGACAGGTAAAAACAGAAATTAGGAAAGCAAAGAGAAATTATGAAATCAAGATAGCAAACGAATCGAAAAATAACCCCAAAGCTTTTTATCAACTGTATAAATCAAAGGTTAGAGATACAATAGGTCCCCTTAAAACTTCGACAGGAGAAATGACTGATGATGAGTTAGAAATGTGTAGTACGTTAAATAGTCATTTTCGCTCTGTATTCACAAATGAAAACCTAGCACAGTTTCCAAAAGTTCATAAGGTATATAACGACAGTATAGAAAATATGTTGATGAATATCAATATTACTAGTAACGATGTGCTTAAAGTAATTAACAAACTGAAGCCTCATAAATCGCCTGGTCCAGACGAGGCATATGCTAGAATATTAAAAGAATGTAGAGATGAGTTGAGTAATCCATTAGCAGTTTTATTTAATAAGTCATTAGAATCGGGCCTAGTGCCAGAAGCTTGGAAACTTGCAAATGTAATTCCTATTTTCAAAAAGGGTGATGAATCAATTGCATCAAATTACCGTCCCATTAGTCTCACGTCAATCATAGGCAAGTTGCTAGAGTCAATTATTGCTACAAAAATCAGAAGCCACCTTGAAACATTCAACTTAATTCATTCTTCTCAGCACGGGTTCACCCAGGGACGTTCTTGTCTCACAAATTTGCTTAGCTTTTTCTCAGAAGTATATGAAGCGGTAGATAATGATAAGTCATATGATATAATTTATTTAGATTTCAGTAAAGCATTCGATAGAGTCCCTCATGAGAGATTGATAAGGAAGGTAGAAGCACATGGAATAGGTGGATCATTATTAAAATGGATTAGGTCATGGTTAACTGGTAGGAAACAAAGAGTCAGCATAAATGGATTAAAGTCAGACTGGGGTGCGGTCAAAAGCGGAGTTCCCCAGGGATCTGTATTGGGCCCTCTGCTGTTTGTTATATTCATTAATGATCTTGATTTAGACATAACTAGTAGGATTAGTAAATTTGCAGATGATACCAAAATGGGGAGAGTGATAAATTCAGACAGTGACTTTGAACACCTTCAAAGAGATCTAGATACCTTACATGAGTGGTCAGTAGACTGGCAAATGAATTTTAATACTGATAAATGCAAGGTACTACAGATAGGGAAGACGAATACAAACGTTAAGTATAAACTAGGTAACACGGAAATAGAAAACTCAGTTTGTGAAAAAGATCTAGGTGTATTTGTTAGCAACGACTTGAAACCTAGAAAACAATGTATTAGCGTTCGAAACAAGGCAAACAGGATTCTAGGATTCATATCTAGGTCTGTGAGTAACAGAACTGCTGACGTTATCTTGAAACTTTACCTAGCATTAGTGAGGCCACACATGGCTTATGCGGTTCAGTTCTGGTGTCCTTATTATAGAATGGACATAGATTCTTTGGAGAGAGTACAAAGAAGAATGACAAAAATGATCCATAATATTAGAAACCTTACATATGAAGAAAGACTGAAAAGCTTAGGCTTGCATTCATTAGAGAGGCGTAGAGTTAGGGGAGATATGATAGAGGTGTACAAGTGGGTGAGTGGGATTAACAAGGGTAAAATGGAAGATGTTCTGAAGCTCAGTAATAACGAAATAACTAGAACAAATGGCTTTAAATTAGATAAATTCCGATTCAGAAAGGATATAGGCAAGCACTGGTTTGGTAATAGAGTTGTGGATATGTGGAATAGGCTACCGAGTGCTATAGTAGGATCGGGGACGCTAGGGAGTTTCAAGACGAAGTTGGATAGGCACATGGAAGTGCTGGGATGGGTGTGAAAGGGATCTGCCCTGTATGGGCCAGTCGGCTTCCTGCAGTATCCCACTTTTTTATGTTCTTATGTACTCCACTAGTGACGTTACCCCAATCGGATTTAATGTCGTTAATGCTTACTCGCTGTTTCCTGTCCTGTAACCACACCCTAATCCATTTTAGAATATCTCCTCCAATTCCACTAGCTTCTACTTTTCGTATTATTCTTTCGTGGAGCACTCTGTCGAAGGCTTTGCTAAAATCAACGTATACCACATCATAATCGTGCCCATCATTCACCGATTCAAAAAACAGTTGAAAAAATGTTAAAAGATTGAAAAGAATGTTAAAAGATAAGAAACATTTGCAAAACGTCAGCACCAACTGCCTCCTGAGGAGATATGAGCCAGGGTACCAGAGATCACCTCATACGGGCTGCTGCTGTTCCACTCGTCAATAATCCTTTAACAGCTTCTCTGCCTCCCTGGGTAACAAGATTCTTATTTCAGGTTGGCAACATTTATGACGATAAGGGAGTACTGGGACCACCTTCTGCCTCTAGTATATACAGGGTGTTAGAAGAGTCCCTGTGCACCCGTAATAATTAACAATACTGTTGTTCCTTGTTATACCTACAATGTTATATTCCTTGTTTTACTTACATTATATATTGGGAACATTTACTGTGACCATTTCCAATATTTACTATAAGTAGAACAAGGTATATAGCAATGTAGGTTTAACAAGGAAAAATTATATTATTAATCATTGCAGATGTACCTGTAGGGACTTTTCTAACACCATATTGTAATACCTACTTAAACACCTTCTGGTAACAAGTGGTCGCTTAGAAATAAACTGGTCAAGAAAAATCAATGAGTCACATTTGTTAATATTTGATGAGAAAAACAGAGACACGATACAACACCACAAGAACACATTAATATCACACATGAATATTTACAAACACTCAACTGCCGTGGCTAAGCGTTGTATCAGTACGTGGACGGGTTTATCACACACACACACACAAAGACTGACTAATACTGATCTATCACCTATAATCAGCCATATTATACAGTTAAGACATATACGACTGATCTATCACCTATCTAATTAGCCATATTATACACTTAAGACATATAAGATTGATTTTTCACCTATAATCAGCCATATTATTCACTTAAGATTAACAAAACTGATCTATCACCTATATAATCAGCCATATTATTCACCTAAGACTTATAAGACTGATCCATCACCTATAATCAGCCATTTTATACGAGGTCATTAACAATAATAAGAGCAGCAGCCGTCTCATTAATTGAAATTTAGTGATCAGTGTAGTCCGCTTATCATGGCTGTGTCCATCAATACAATTACATGATCCGGTTCCTGGCTAATGACCCACAGTTTAAAACATGGCTTCACCTGCCTTTGACAAGTCCACTGTAGTTGTATCAAAAATTATTTGTGCTACAGAATCAATTATGCAAATTAAACTTCCTCGTCAGTATATTAATATTTAACAGGTGTGATTCGGCCCTCATGGCGTCAACAACTGGGTTTTCACCTTACCAAGATTAACCCCTTCACTACGGGGACGCCACTTGTAATATATTATTCAGCTCAGAGGGGACCCCGTGCACAAGCGGTTGAATGATGTATCGCATTTTATTATATATCATTAACGATAAAATATCCCCACAATTGTTTGACTTCACTTAGAAATAATGTTCACAACCGAAAATTTAACATTTATCATATTTTAACTTGTTTGTCTGTCCGTTAGTCCCATCCTCTGTATTGTTGCCCGATACTTGAGACTTTATTTTCTCAATAGTTATCTACTTGTTTATTCTATTGATATATTCCTTTATTTTTTTTTCTCTCCAGTTTCTTCTCCAGGCGACACATCAACACAACAGACTGTAGTAATCACGTCATGTTTGTTCTCCAGTATTGTTGTGACACACATCCTCACGTTCTCCCTCCTCCTCGTCTCTCAAGTGTTTATCTCCCGTCACAGCATGTGCCCATGTCTCCTCTTCCACCTGGCCTTCACGTCAACACCACCTTGGCTCAGCTCTAGTGAAAATGCTCGGGTCAGTGCTACGCAAAATTCTTTGGAACACAATTTCTACATGTTTCTCACTTGCTTCACTAAGGGTGTAAGGATTATATATATATATATATATATATATATATATATATATATAAATATATATATATATATATATATATATATATATATATATATATATATATATATATATATATATATACTCGTCTATAACCCCCCTTCGTATATAGGTCGACCCCGATTTTATGACCAAGAAATCGTTAATTTATGATATTCCTCGTTTATAGGTCGACCCAAGTTTTTGAGGGTAAAGGAACAACAAAACCTTCAGAAAAACACTACGTCCTATAAACTTGTTTACCATTTATTATTACGACACTTTACACTGAAACGCGGGTAGTTTCAACAAAAATATTGTATATTTCCATTCAAGTATTTATTCAAGTCAATTAGGAGGGAATATTAATGTAATACAACAGTTTTTTAACTAAACCATTCGAAAAGTGATTACGGTAACATCTTTTGAACGAAAGAAAGCAAAAGTCATTGTTTTCGTCACGATTTCATCCCACTTTCCACTGTAATACGTACGTAATTTCAGCAAAAAATATTACATTTCCGTGAAGGTATTATATCAACCACAGTATGAATAGAATATCACTAATATAACAGTATTTTAACCGAAAACTATTAAAAATACGAGTAACATATCTTGAACATCGGAAGGTTAGGTAAAGTCTTTTGTTTTCTGCATGTAGTTTATCCTAATTTACATTGAAATACATCACGTTTCAGCAAAACTACTATTTATTTCTGAGAATATGGAAATGTAATATTTTTGCTGAAATGACGTACGTATTACAGTGGAAAATGACGAAAGCAATGACTCGCTTTCTTTCGTTCAAAAGATGTTACCGTAATCGCCTTTCGAATGGTTTTCAGTTAAAAACTGTTATATTACAATAATATTCTATCCTAATTCACTTGTGATGTAACAGTTTTTTAACTGAAAACGATTCGAAAAACACGCGTACCGTCCAGCTGATACGGCAGAGCCCTGGTCGCGGAGGCTTTGTGTTTGCATCGGCCCTTCTTAAGCAGCTTTTAATTTTAGTGTACGTTGAAATTGTGTTTACCGGTGTATTCTTATTTTCTTGCTTCTTATTTTCCAGAAATATGACAAGTTTTTATATAATACAATGTTACGGTACTTTTAATTTACAAGTATTCATTTTTAAAAATACAGAAGACACCAAACAAATACTAGTACGGATATTTGCGTGACTCTCCCGCCAAAAAAGACCAAACAGCTGGTACTCTCTCCCTCAGCCCTACCAAAAAATAGCCCAACATCTTTCTTGTTTATTCTCTTCCAATTTCTCACTTTAACTGGTATTTTTTACTTCATATTGCCTACATCAGATAAACTACAGTAATTGAGGTTAGATATTGTTATAAATTTGATTACCGGGTCCTGGCAGGTACCGTTAGAACCACCTGACCCTACCAACAGTGTTGCAAGTCAGACAGCATTTTTTTTTTTTACATTTTTGGTGTCTCCATTTGTTAATTTTTTTTCTGTGGGGTTTGCACAATAGTATACTGTTTTACCTACAGTATTGTAAAACGATTTGGGAAAAGAAATACTCGGTAACTTAAAATTTTAAAAGGAAAATTTTGAAACTGGCAACTGTGTGTAGATGACCTGACTCACATCATATTGATGTTTCAAATTTAATTAACAAAAATTTATGTATCTATAAATAAACTTTTAAAAATGAATACTTTATGTTTTACATACTCCTGTGCATACCATACCATGCATTTGGCTACTTTGGGCTTGCTATGATGACGCAAGAGATCTGCCCTGGCAACTGTACCGACACTCACAGCGGGTGGTGCATTGGTGCGTCGTTTCCCTTGTTTACTGGTAGTTACTGGTAAATATTTTTCAACCTAACGAAACTATTACCAAAAATTTGGTCTTAAGAACTCGTGCTATACACGGGTAAATACGGTATATATACATATACATATTTATATATATATATATATATATATATATATATATATATATATATATACATATACATATTTATATATATATATATATATATATATATATATACATATACATATTTATATATATATATATATATATATATATATATATATATATACATATACATATACATATTTATATATATATATATATATGTATATGTATATATATATATATATATGTAACCGGTCGGAATTTACTGGACTTTAATTTCTCACTTGACTTGGGGTTTATTTAAAATTAATAGATGGTAATGGCAGTGGAAGCGCCCCTTTGAGAAAAATCCCGAACCAGCACAAGAACACTTAAAACTACTAAACAAAATAAATTGTCCGTGACCCGTGGAAGGATAGCATCTGTGACTGGGATGAATGAGACACACTGTTACATTTAGACACTTATATTCCCTCCAACACTACAAACACAATCCAATAATGGTACACCAGTATGCGCACCTCTTAACTTGAACTTAAAACACTACTCTGGGGAATAAAAGTTATACATGATATAAAAATTATTAGAACCTCAGGCAACAATAAATTTGAAGTAATAAGAACTGTTCCGTGCACACATGAAACAGGCCTTAAAGGCTTTCACACAATAATATCAGTCACTTAGGTACCAAAAAAAGATATTAACTACTCTACAATGAATAGGCCTTAAGGGCACTCAACAAAATTATATCAGTCACTGAGGAAATGGTAATAAAACATGAAATTAAATACTCTACAATGAATAGGCCTTAAGGGCACTCAACAAAATTATAGCACCCCAACAGATGCACACTTCCTAACCTAACCTAACCACTACTCTGGGGAACAAGGTTATACCTGAGATCAGAATTATGAAGAACAATCAGAGGCATTAAAAGAATCAAATCACAGTATCACTCTGGTTCCACTTGATGGCACAAACATTCAAAACAATATTATCAAAATTATCTAGAAACTATTAAATTACACCCGTAATAAGGGAGGGAAAATGTTCCTCCAGGTATCTCCTAGAGACCTAGACTCACGGTCTCAGTGTGTGACCATTAGTCTACTCAGATAGCCTCAGTGTACTCCCAGTGCGTCCATAAAGCGGACGGGAGTGAGCCAATCAGACCTTGTACAGTTGAGAGAAGCTTTAGCGTCCCGTGTCGTTTAGTTGTCGGGAGCACTCGTTCACTCAAGAGATCCTTTGCTACCCCGCTAAACAGTGACAGGCCTACTTTGATCGGTCCAATGGCGACAATCGCCACCCTCAATCATCCACGGCAGTCTCAAACGGCAGTCAATCTCTCGCAGTCAACTCCGGTCAACTCCAGTCAACTTCAGTCAAGTGGGTTCTCACGGAAACCCTGAAATGAACTCACTGTTAGCTCTAGTTTACTTTATCACTGCCCTATCTAACCCTGTCTGAGATCGAATGAGACTTACTTGTTATACTGCAATATTTCAGCACAGGTGACTAGGCCACGTGACTATTTCTGGGACAGACGCGCAGAGACGTCTTGTTTGTGTGAGTGCTATCCGGGACTGAGAGAGAGGCCGCTTCGTGTCCTCTCAAGGCGTTAGCTTAGGCCTACGTGACCTATTTTCCGCCTAACTAATAACTCCTTGGGACACCCTTTAACATTATTCAGACTGCTAAACGATCTATAATAATTTCAAATTCAATAATAGTCCCTTAACTTCATGAATCGCATCATTATTAATCCGGTAAATTACATTTAATATCATATAGGCCTAGTTCCGCAATCTCCCACTATGTGCGGGGAGCGCTCTCTTCCCTCAGACGACCTTGAACGCTCAGTACCGCTAATGGCGGGGCATTCGAAATTACTCTGAAATTTCTGAATATTACAATCGACCCCCCTAAAAAAAGACAGCACTGTCCTCATGTGCTGAGAAGACCATTCATACGACCCCCCTAAAATTTGTTCTAAGAAACTGCATCTTACCCCTTTTGCTAAACGCAGCATTCCCGTCTTCTCTTCTCTCCTGCTAACACTCGACCCCCCTAAAAGAAAAACAGCACTGCCCTCATGTGCTGAGAGAACAACTTAGACCCCACCTTCAACTCTGTACTATTCCACTCACAGCTAACAACTCCATTTCTTCCCCATTTCTTCCTAGCCCAACTCATAACCAACCAGAACATCACGCTCCCCTTTTGCCTGGCCCTTAACTAGAGAACCAATGTCAAAATTAATACCAGCCCAAACAACATGCTCTCCTTTGCCTGGCCCTTGAACTAAGAGGAACCAGTGTCAAACCAATACTCAGTCCAAAGCAAACATGCTCTCCTTTGCCTGGCCCTTGAGCTAAGAGGAACCAGTGTCAAAAAAAAACTCAGTCCACGTCTCCGAACCTCATGCCGGCAGACCAACCCTCTGACAATGTACCAGTCCATATTAGTGAGGCCCTGGACATTACAACCGTACTCTCAATCCCGCTCATGACAGCAACTCAATCCCGCTCATGACAGCAACCACTACTCAACGCACATCTCTGACCTAACCATCTTTCCCATCCCCTCTGCCCTACTCACGACTCCTCCAACTCACCCTCGACAACCTGCCTTTTCTCATTGCCATGCACCCTAAACTGTAATCGGTCGGCTTCGTCTTGTCTCTCAGCTGGAGGGCTCGATCAACCTCTCTGAACTACTTACGTACCCCTATATTTCCCACTTGGACCTCACACTTCCTTGACTGCTGAACGTGTGCCTGACATTCACCCCTTGTTTCCTCCCTGAACCGTTGAATGTGTGCCTGAGACTCCCACTTGAACCTGTTTACCTGTGCTTGATAATCCCTCTTTAGGTCTCGGAACTCCTCTCTCAGCTGTACCAAGGTCCCGCGGTCGTCTCTCTTCCTCCTCATACACATCTCTACTGTCAAGCCTAACCAACTCAGTCCGGGCACAAGGATGAGCATCAGTGCGAGTTCAATCCCTACCAGTACTAACCAACACATGATGGCGTTCATTATCCCAACCACAGAACTATCAGTCACGAAATAAAATTAACTACGCTCTGCTACCATTTGTAACCGGTCGGAATTTACTGGACTTTAATTTCTCACTTGACTTGGGGTTTATTTAAAATTAATAGATGGTAATGGCAGTGGAAGCGCCCCTTTGAGAAAAATCCCGAACCAGCACAAGAACACTTAAAACTACTAAACAAAATAAATTGTCCGTGACCCGTGGAAGGATAGCATCTGTGACTGGGATGAATGAGACACACTGTTACATTTAGACACTTATATTCCCTCCAACACTACAAACACAATCCAATAATGGTACACCAGTATGCGCACCTCTTAACTTGAACTTAAAACACTACTCTGGGGAATAAAAGTTATACATGATATAAAAATTATTAGAACCTCAGGCAACAATAAATTTGAAGTAATAAGAACTGTTCCGTGCACACATGAAACAGGCCTTAAAGGCTTTCACACAATAATATCAGTCACTTAGGTACCAAAAAAAGATATTAACTACTCTACAATGAATAGGCCTTAAGGGCACTCAACAAAATTATATCAGTCACTGAGGAAATGGTAATAAAACATGAAATTAAATACTCTACAATGAATAGGCCTTAAGGGCACTCAACAAAATTATAGCACCCCAACAGATGCACACTTCCTAACCTAACCTAACCACTACTCTGGGGAACAAGGTTATACCTGAGATCAGAATTATGAAGAACAATCAGAGGCATTAAAAGAATCAAATCACAGTATCACTCTGGTTCCACTTGATGGCACAAACATTCAAAACAATATTATCAAAATTATCTAGAAACTATTAAATTACACCCGTAATAAGGGAGGGAAAATGTTCCTCCAGGTATCTCCTAGAGACCTAGACTCACGGTCTCAGTGTGTGACCATTAGTCTACTCAGATAGCCTCAGTGTACTCCCAGTGCGTCCATAAAGCGGACAGGAGTGAGCCAATCAGACCTTGTACAGTTGAGAGAAGCTTTAGCGTCCCGTGTCGTTTAGTTGTCGGGAGCACTCGTTCACTCAAGAGATCCTTTGCTACCCCGCTAAACAGTGACAGGCCTACTTTGATCGGTCCAATGGCGACAATCGCCACCCTCAATCATCCACGGCAGTCTCAAACGGCAGTCAATCTCTCGCAGTCAACTCCGGTCAACTCTCAGTCAAGTGGGTTCTCACGGAAACCCTGAAATGAACTCACTGTTAGCTCTAGTTTACTTTATCACTGCCCTATCTAACCCTGTCTGAGATCGAATGAGACTTACTTGTTATACTGCAATATTTCAGCACAGGTGACTAGGCCACGTGACTATTTCTGGGACAGACGCGCAGAGACGTCTTGTTTGTGTGAGTGCTATCCGGGACTGAGAGAGAGGCCGCCTCGTGTCCTCTCAAGGCGTTAGCTTAGGCCTACGTGACCTATTTTCCGCCTAACTAATAACTCCTTGGGACACCCTTTAACATTATTCAGACTGCTAAACGATCTATAATAATTTCAAATTCAATAATAGTCCCTTAACTTCATGAATCGCATCATTATTAATCCGGTAAATTACATTTAATATCATATAGGCCTAGTTCCGCAATCTCCCACTATGTGCGGGGAGCGCTCTCTTCCCTCAGACGACCTTGAACGCTCAGTACCGCTAATGGCGGGGCATTCGAAATTACTCTGAAATTTCTGAATATTACATATATATATTTATATATACAGTATATTCCTGACAACATTGTGACAAAAACTATTAAAACAAAGCTAATTAACCGAATTTAAATTTGCAGAACATTTAAATTCAAGCCACTACATCCATAAACGTCATAGCAATTAACTACTCAGTAACGTGTTGCCGACACTGCAGTCGACCACCACCACTTCACGAACTGTAATGTTAAGTACCTGTTAACAGCTGAGTATACTGTGGATGCTCTGGGTATAAAATCAACGAGCCAAGGTCACCAGGCGAGCTCTGTATCCACTTGTCCACCGCACGAGGACATCCACTGACGTAACCAAAGTCGTCAAAAAACACTTGACTGGGAAGAAATTTGAAAATAAATATAAATAAACCCGATATATCGTAAAACAACTATTCAGTGGCAAAGCGAACCATTGAAATCACGAGTAAAAAAGATGATTTAAACTCCAATGAATCATAAACAACTTTAGGGAGACTAACAAGGTAATACCAAAACTTGTAGATGATTACAGAAGTTTGTGGTAAAGTTAATATCGTGGTCTCGTGTACTGGGGATAAATTAGGTTGGCCGCTCACCTTCGATGCTGCCAACATTTACAAGGAAACTCCTATTAATGCCTTTTTTCATCGTAAATTACGCCAAAATGACAAAGGAAGAAATTTTTCCTCGAGTCTCAAAAGAGTGTAGGGAACAGATTAGCGGACCCCTCGTAAACTTATTTACAAAATCATTAGACACTGGAGTTGTGCCAGAGTTGTGGAAACAGGCGAATGTAGTACCCATATTCAAAAAGGGAGACAGAGCATCAGCGTCAAATTACCGGCCGATCAGTTTGACGTCAGTAGTGGGGAAATTTCTTGAATCAATTATAACAGATAGCATCCGATCGCATCTAGAGAAAAGCAAATTAATCTACGACTCTCAACGTGGGTTTGCAAAGGGAAAATCTTGTCTAACAAATCTGCTAACGTTTTTTAGGAAAGTCTTCGAGGTAGTAGATAATGACGAAAATTACGATGTTATTTACTTAGACTTTAGCAAAGCATTTGACAGAGTACCGCACCAGAGGCTTCTGAGAAAAACTAAGGCTCATGGTATCACGGGGAAAGTTATAA
This sequence comes from Homarus gammarus, assembly GCA_958450375.1. Lineage (NCBI taxonomy): Eukaryota > Metazoa > Arthropoda > Malacostraca > Decapoda > Nephropidae > Homarus > Homarus gammarus. Next base: position 410,047 of record CAUDMG010000587.1, read on the forward strand.
ATTGGATAAAATCATGGCTCACCGATAGAACGCAGAGGGTCAGCGTCGATGGTGTTAAATCTGAGTGGGGCCGTGTAACCAGTGGGGTTCCCCAGGGGTCAGTACTAGGCCCACTCTTGTTCATAATCTACATAAACGATTTAGATACTGGGATCAGCAGTGACATAAGCAAGTTTGCGGATGACACCAAAATAGGGCGGCAAATTAATTCAGGGCAGGATGCAAATGCATTTCAGGAGGATCTAAATAAACTGCAGGGGTGGTCTGAAAAATGGCAAATGAAATTCAATACCAGCAAGTGCAGCGTACCTAATATTGGAAGAACAAATACTTATAATGTATACAGCCTTAACAACATCAACCTAGAGAAGTCGACTTGTGAAAGAGACCTAGGGGTACTTGTAAGACAGGACCTACGGCCTAGAAAACAGTGCGTTTATGTTCGAAATAAGGCAAACAGAGTATTGGGTTTTATATCTAGAAGTGTAAGTAACAAGAGTGCAGAGGTCTTATTGCAACTATATCTTGCGCTAGTTAGGCCGCACCTCGATTATGCGGTTCAGTTCTGGTGTCCCTATTATAGAATGGATATAAATTCACTAGAGTCGGTGCAGCGAAGAATGACAAAAATGATTCCGGGACTTAGAAACCTTCCATATCAGGATAGGTTAAAGAAACTTAACTTGCATTCCCTAGAAAGACGAAGAGTGCGGGGAGATATGATAGAAGTATTTAAGTGGGTGAAAGGAATCAATAAAGGGGATATAGATAAAGTTCTTATAATATCCGAGCAGGATAGGACTCGGAGCAACGGATTCAAGTTGGATAAGTTTAGGTTTAGGAGGGAGATAGGAAGAAACTGGTTCACAAATAGGGTGGTGGACGAGTGGAACAAGCTTAGCAACTTTGTAGTAAGTGCGGGAACTCTGGAAAGTTTCAAAAGGAGGCTAGATAGATTCATGGATGATAGAGAGTGGTAGTAACTCTCGACAGGAGCTGCCATGCACAGGCCAACCGGCCTATTGCAGACTCCTTATTTTCTTATGTTCTTATGTTCTTATTACATTACGATACAAGTAGAAATATTACAAAGTAGTTTTTAAGGCCTCAATCTAACTTATTACGTCACCATTGCCAAACGCGTCGAGGAATTTATTTCCATACCTAAGGTACTCTTCACTCTTGGTCTACGAGCATGGGTGAATTCCCTCAGTCATTTTTTGATTAACAGATATTTGAAGGACGCGACAACAACATGACCTTACGAGTGACACTGTTACAGATAATTAGAAAACGTTTTGTTTCTTTTCAGTCTTCTTTTTTCCCACATATCACACCACATCAGCTCATACCATGTTCCCATGTTCGCTGATAAACCCTTGTATACTGAGGACGGAGTAAGGTATTGTTTGCATACCCTTTCGACAGGTCACCTCCACGCCATCTCTTGCACACTAAATCATACGAAAATAAATCACGAGGATTAGAGTCAGTGCAAGACGAACACGGTGTCTCACACATACAGACGTCACATATACTGAGGAGTGTACCAGACTGTCCACAACACTTGACACTTAAGTACAAGTAAATTCGTACAGTGACGCACTACGCCAGAGTTGAATTCTTTCCCCTTCAATGAGTCATATCGGCAGTCACATATAGAGATGCTGACACAGTTAACTTTTGGTCAGTTTTGTTGTGAATTATTATTAATTAACGTCATAAACAGGTAAACTTTCTGTGTATCATTAGGTTAAAGCAGCCTGACACAGAGACAATTTCCCTCCTGTAGTGAGAGATAAATGCTCTAGCAGTGACATAGTATAGAGCCTCAACGACAGTTATATTTAATTGATTTTAGTTCAGTTTAGTCTAAGATTGTTATAGTAAGAGTGTTTCATCGGACTTAACATTGTCACAAGAATTACATATTTTATCGTCAGTAAAAGTCAGCCAGGCAGTGACTGAGGTGTGTATACCTGCCAGCAATCAACCGTCTTATTAATATGATAAAGACTGAAAATAATGGCATCTGGTAGAAACATCAGTGAGGGACATGACACACAGATACATCCTGATCACGTGACAGAATAAGGTGGCATCCCAATAACTTTGCTTTTCTTGTCAAATTAAATAAGAATTCAAGAGTTGTTGAGTCACCATCTTGAGGATAACTGTCTGCTGTTGTTCTATCTGGGCCCAAAACTGGAGATGGAATGTCACTTTACCTGAGCGTTGGGAGGTCACACCTGTCCTGCGATACTGACTCTTATGTCTGGACACTCGGGAACGCCTGCAGTGATCATCGTGGTATCTGAAACATGTAAATTATATGTAAAAAAGTGAGCCGTTTACATCTCACCACAACCATATACCACCACACACCACAACACCACCATGTATACCACCACAACACAACCACATACCACCACACACCACCATGTATGTACTGTATGTATACCATCACACACCACCATGTATGTACAGTATGTATACCACCACACACCACCTTGTACAGTACATACCACCACACACCACCTTGTACAGTACATACCACCACACACCACCTTGTACAGTACATACCACCACACACCACCTTGTACAGTACATACCACCACACACCACCTTGTATAGTACATACCACCACACACCACCTTGTATAGTACATACCACCACCACACCACCTTGTACAGTACATACCACCACACACCACCTTGTACAGTACATACTGTATGTATATTATGTATGCTGGATTATATATTATGTATGTATATTATGTATGTGCTCCATTTATGTATTATTTATTCAGCCTAGCTAGCAGCGTGTGGCAATGTTATTACCATATCCCACATGCCTAATTAATGTGCCTGGCGACGTATGGAAGCTGCTAATGTATCACTTGCCATACGTCGTCTATAGCAGTTGACTAAGGAGCCTAGCCGGGGAGAGTGCTGCTCCCCTTTGTGTACATACTCTTATCCAGTAAACCGAACCTACAAAACTATACAGGTGTTTGTGTTCTCTCCTGTATATAGAACTTATTATTCAGAACCTAACATGGCGCAGTGCGTAGTCTTACTGGATACTTACGAGTGATAGTGCAAAGTTTGTGGAAAGCCGGCTATGGATCCCTCGCCTTGGGTCAACTCCCACGCGTCATCCCTCCTCGAAGAATTTCGCAACTTTGAGCAGTGTCAGTGACAGTGATTTTCTGTGAAGTGTTTAGCGCATTGTGTGTTTCGTGCCATTCATGTGTGACCTTGTTCTAAAGGATTCCCAAGGTATACGGCACGTTCTGGGCATTTGTAAGGAGTAGAGTTCAGTGCACCCGTCTCTGACCGCGTCCTGAGGGTAACTGGACTGACTGGGAGTCGCCGCGCCTCTCCCTCCACCCCCTCACAGCGCCGCCTCCACCCCCCCTCACAGCTGGGGCGAGACGCTCTACCCGCCCGGGACACGCACACATACACATACTAACACTCGCTGACCGCGCGGCTTCTTTATATATATTTTATATATATAACCTACTTATCTGTGTATTTAATTAATTTTTTGTCTGAAATCTTGTTGATACGACGGGCTGACCGGTCAACACTGATTTAAGACATAGTACACAGATGAAGTAGTTATGTCTCATGCCTTACGTAGCCGTGGACCCAGCGCCTGGATGAGTCAGGCGGATGATAGCCCCGCAGAGATGGATGACCAGGCCGGCCACGACGCTCCAGCCCCCACAACATCGCGCAGTCCCTCACCTCAATATTCAGCGTTGTCTCCAGAGATAATTGCTTTACTGAAGTTTATGAGAGATGAGAAACGCGAGGATGAAGCTCACAGACGTTTGGCGGATGAGCACAGAAGGCAAGCAGAGGCAGAACGAGACCACCAACGGAGATTGGAAGACAGTGAACGGTTTGAAGCCTTGATATCTCGCCTCACTGTTAACCAAGCCCCTGGCTCTAACACTGCCTCGGTACTGACTGGTTCAGATACCTCATCCATGCTTCCTTCACACCCCCCAGCCCCACCTAAAGCAGCAGCTCAAACACCGCCCATCTTGAAGCCTGATGTGAATTTCCAGACTTTTCGTGAATGGCGGCGACGGTGGACTGATTATTCTACAATGGTGGATCTCCAGAGTTTGTCACAGCCTAAACAACTCATCCAGCTGCGTATGTGCCTGTCCTTGGAAATTCAGCGTGTCTTGGAACATACGTTGCAGGTACCCCCAACCTCTTCGCTGTCTGTAGAGGAGGTACTGGACGTTCTACAACGGCACATCAAAGGACAGCAGAATGAAGCTCTGCGCAGGAGGAATTGTTTAGCTGCAGACAGATGGAGGGTGAGTCTTTTGATGCCTTTTACGTGCGTCTTAAGAGAGCCTCGGAAGAGGTAGATATATGTCCAGGCCACCACCAGCAGTGCGAGGAGACCCAGTTGAGGCAGGTGATCCTGATGGGTGTTAAGGACGAGGAACTTGTCCAACGCCTCACCTCCCTCGACTCTTCCTCTTCTCTTAAGGATGTGTTGACGATATGTCGCTCCTATGAGGCTGCCAGGTGTGCCACCTCTGCCATCCGTGCTCCCCCTACAGCTGTACGCGCTGTGTCCCGGTACAAGAAGGACAAGAAGTCTGTTCCTACGCCTTCGCCCACCACGTCCACGCCCGGTTTATTTTGCAACAACTGTGGTAAGCAGCACGGAACACAGGTGTGTCCAGCTGCTCAGTCTACCTGCAACAGTTGTGACCGTAAGGGCCACTGGTCACTCACAGTACGGTGCCCAGCCAAACGCGTCCAGTGCAATGTGTGTGGTCGTCTGGGCCACTATGACAAGTGTTGCCCTTCCCACAAACCCAAAGGACCGCGTCGGCGGAAGCTTCAGCCCCCTTCCACCAGAGAGGGCCGCCCACAGTCTTCCAATCAGAGGCACGACGACTCCTGACAACGCTCGAGCCACATTAGGAATGTGTGCTCCCCCCCGCGTCCCAGGACCAAAGTCCCCCAGTACATCAGCGTCATCGTGACCTACGGCGGTGTGTCATCCCGTCTTCAGATGTTGCCCGACACCGGCGCTGATGCTACAGTCATCGGTCCCCAGCATTTGCAATGCTTGGGGCTCTCTCCAAGTGATCTAGGACCGCCCCCCAAGGATCTCCGCTTTATGGCAGATGGTTCACAGATGACCCCGGCCCTAGGTTCACTCTATGCACACGTCACCTTCGGCAACAGGTCGTGTCAAGCCTGGATTGATGTGCATAATGGCGTCCCGACTCCTTTGCTGTCCTACAGACATTGCCAAGAGTTGGCCATCATCTCCCAGGACTTCCCAACACCGATTCTCGAGGTAAAACACGCCAACAGGGTGCACGAAGGGAGCAGCAACTACCCTGCTGCCGCCCTACCCCTACCTCTGGCCAGTGACACCTCTCCTTCGGTAGTTGTCCCTGCTGCTTCAAGTCTCCACGCCTTGGCTCGCCTCCACGACAGTCACTGTGGAGCCGAGGCCACCAAACGGCGTGCAAGACAGACTGTGTTCCGGCCTGGCATCGACCCCGACATCTCCAATGCTGTCCAGGTGTGTAAGCCCCGCCACGTATTACAACCCAGCCAGCAGCAGGAACCCTTTATGAGTGACGACAACCCCACCCGCCCCTTTGAGTCTGTGTCGGCCGACTTTTTCTGTGTGTCAGGAAAGTCCTTCCTCGTTATCGTCGACCGTCTCTCTGGTTGGCCGGTTGTCATCAAGTGCGGTAATGACACGACGTCTGCCGCCACCATCAGCAAGTTCCGCCACTACTTCCGTGACGTGGGCGTTCCTGTATGCCTGCGAACCGACGGAGGGCCTCAGTTCACAAGCCGGGACTTTGCTGTGTTCCTTGACCGATGGGGAGTCCGGCATGTGTTGTCATCGCCCCATTACCCGCAGTCCAACGGCCACGCTGAGGCTGCTGTCAAATCCCTGAAGCACCTCATCCTTAAGGTGGCCCCTTCTGGGAACATTGACTGCGAGGCCTTCGACAGGGGTCTTCTTGAACTCCGCAACACACCTAACTACACCGGACGCTCCCCTGCCCAGGTTTTGTATGGACGCCCCCTTCGTTCTTGTGTCCCTGCTCACCCTCAATCCTTCTCCAAGGGGTGGCAGGCCAAGATAGAGGATTGTGATCGCCGAGCCGCCGAACGTGTTCAGGACGTCGTCGCCCGCTACAACGACCACGCCCGCTCTCTCCCCAGGTTGAGTGTCGGCACCCAAGTCCGTGTTCAGGACCCGACCTCCCTACGTTGGGACAAAGTAGGCGTAGTCATGGGTCTCGGCAGGTCACGGGACTACCAGGTGCGGTTACCCAGTGGTCGTGTGTGGTGGAGGAACCGCCGTTTTCTCCGACCCGTAACAATGCCTTCTGCTGGCCCCGCCACCAGTGTTGAGTCCCATACCCTTCCCAGTGATGAAGTCCCTCGACGCTCAGAACGGATCCAAAAGAAAAGGTCCGCTCAAGACTTTGCTATGAGCGTATAGGGGGGAGGGAGGTGTATGTATATTATGTATGCTGGATTATGTATTATGTATGTATATTATGTATGTGCTCCATTTATGTATTATTTATTCAGCCTAGCTAGCAGCGTGTGGCAATGTTATTACCATATCCCACATGCCTAATTAATGTGCCTGGCGACGTATGGAAGCTGCTAATGTATCACTTGCCATACGTCGTCTATAGCAGTTGACTAAGGAGCCTAGCCGGGGAGAGTGCTGCTCCCCTTTGTGTACATACTCTTATCCAGTAAACCGAACCTACAAAACTATACAGGTGTTTGTGTTCTCTCCTGTATATTAGGGTGTGTCAATTTTGTCAACATGTTAAAAATCAAATTTGGTAGTCAAAATATTGTGCCTCTTTATGTCTAAACTTGAGATTAGCAAACAAAAATGAATTGAAATAACCCTCACCTACATCAATTATACCTTAAAGTTTCAAATATCAGTATTTCAACAAATTAATGAGACTTGATTAGAATTATTCACTTGATATTAACTAATCTCATGTAAGCATATGGATTATGGAGTATTTTATGGTTCTATAGCTTGTGTACAATATGCATGTCAGAACATGAACATGAACAGGCTCTCCGTGTGGGACAGTTTAATTCTTGTTTTGACTTGTACCAAGCGTGAGGATAAGGCGCCCGGCTCACTCTCCTTCTAGATATCATAGACGGTGGTTTGCTCTCATTGCACTTGCACCTACTCTACCAGACGAATTCTACATTTTAATTATTGTAAGTAGGGCATATTGATTGTCGCAGTTACTTATATCATTGTATAAAACATTATGTTCTAAGAAATTATTATGTTATTTCTGTTACAGCATTTTTGATAAACAAATTGATATTTTTTGAAACAACAATTGAATTATGAAACATTGAAATATTTTTCTATTTGTCAGATAGTGTGAAGATGTCAAAATTGAAGACAAGAAGTCAGTTGTCAACCCACTTGAGCCTGCTAGTTGGTAAAGGGAAGGAGCTTCCTGTATCAGAACTTCCAACAGTGAGAGACATGCTAAGATTAGGGTTACTCCTTCGAGAAAAAAATGCAAAGGACAGAAGGAACTATACAGATAAAGAACTCATAAATGACATGATAGTCCCTCTTCTGCATCAATGGACAAAAGCTAATGCACTATTCAAACCACCTGTGATTAATCAGTGTCGAACTATTGAGCTAAAACTAACGAAATTATGGCACAAAGCAGTTGAAACATCACTTGGTAAAGGAAACTTGGCCAGGAAAAATGAATTTCTGCACACACTTGATACTCTGTTTGACATTTTGACCTGCAAGTGCTCCATACAATTATGTTCTGAATCCAACTGTTCTCACTCAGGTAAGAGAGAAAATAATTCCCACATTGATTGTGGTTGTCCTCGTGAAAAGAAGATCCCTGTTTTAGAGCTTGAATTTATAAAGGCACAGAGGACAAAGGCAGAAGGCCAAGGAAGTATGCAAATGGGTTCAATAGATTATTCAGAAACAAAGAAGCAGATTGCTAATGCCAAGAAGAGAGAACAAATCCGAGAGAGGGAACAAAAGAAGAAAATGAAGAGTGAAGAAGCCATCCAAAGAGAGGAAGAGCTGTGTCAAGATGTTTATCACTTCTTTGATAGTTCTTCTGATGAACAGGAAGCAACATCAGATGATAGTTCCAAAGAGCCATCTGAACCTTTACCAAAGAAAATGAAATACAACACAAGAAATATTTCAAACATTGCTTTAGCTAGTATTCGCCACCATGCTGGACTTCGTGAGGCTGCAGAAATTGCAACTGCCGCTTGGATAGATGCAGGCCTCATCAGCCGAGAGGATGTATCTTTGGTGATAGATCATAATAAAATTAGAAGAGCACAAGAAAAAATAATGAAGGAAATATCTGATCAGCATGAAAAAGATTTAAGCGAGGGAGGGCTCTCCTGTCTTTTGTTTGATGGAAGAATAGATGACACAAAAGTTTTGCTAGAAGTAGAGGGAGTGAACAGAAAGTTTCCAGGTCTCATCAAAGAAGAACACTACTCTGTCTGTTCTGAGCCTGGTGGTCGGTTTTTGTTTCACTTTGCTCCCGAAACTGAAGAAGAAGGGAAGAAACATGCAGAGGTCATTGCTGATCATATTTTATGTTGGGTTCAGGAGAGAGGACTTGGCAGTTCACTGCAGGCTGTTGGTGGAGATTCAACTGCAGTGAACACCGGATGGCAGGGGGGTGTAATGACGCATTTAGAGAAAAAACTAGGAAGAAGACTTGTTTGGATTGTATGTGATTTACATACAGGCGAGCTACCTCTTCGTCATCTCATCCAGGAACTTGATGGTCCTACAAAGAGCAACAACAAGTGGTCAGGTCCCCTTGGCATCATGCTGGATGAAGCAACACAACTAGAAATAAATACAACCTTTCCAAAGGTCGAAGTTGGCCCTCCCCTTCCGGCGTTGTCTGAAGGAGTCATCAAAGATCTCAGCACAGATCAATCCTATGCTTATCGTATTGCCCAAGCAATAAGATCAGGAGAAGTGCCTCAGTCATTGGCTCTCTTGGAGATTGGACCTGTCAGTCACAGCCGTTGGTTAACTACAGCTCTTCGTTTCTGCAGGATTTGAATTTCCAAACACGAATTGAAGGGCAAAGTGCTGAAGAATTTGAGGTTAATTGTTGAATTTATTATTGGAGTTTATCTTCCCCAGTGGTTTAGACGGAGGGACAGGAGAGGGTTGGAGCTTCGAGAGACGAGAGACAGCGGGGGGAGGGGAGAAGGGGAGGCGGACGCCTGGCGGCGTATGAAGGGCGCGGCTAGAGCTGTGTGCTGTGAGCTGTCGCGCGCAAAAATGTCAAGATTCGCTTGTTTCAATTTG